>JAFEMH010000318.1:0-510000 GCA_022495995.1 Adenophora triphylla var. japonica | reverse complement strand
GTTTTATGCTGTTCCGGTATACTAGTAGGTAACCCGTGCTACGCACGGAAAGCTAATTTGCTAATATCATGATTTATTTTTTATAATATAAGTATATTATAAATGAATCAAAACATTAACATTTATAAAGTTAGAAAAATTGTGTTCAATTTTAATAACTTTGTTGCACATAAGTTTATTAGGAAATGCATTGTGACTAACAATGTAGCAATTTTTGCTATTTTATTTTTGATGTTCATACTTTATGTCATTTATTTTTTATGTCATAATTTATGTCAGTATGCAACATTTTTATGGACATTAACAAAGTGAATGAAAAAATTAACGACCTATTTTTTTCAAATTATAACATTTTAAATACAATGTAGGGGGTTCCAACCCTTAACCTTTCCGAGAAAAGTACGTCTTTAAACTAAATGCTCCTTGACATTATTAACGACCTACTTTGATATATATATATATATATATATATATATATATATATATATATATATATATATATATATATATATATATATATATATATATATATATATATATATATATATATATATATATATATATATATATATATATATATATATATATATATATATATATATATATATATATATATATATATATATATATATATATATATATATATATATATATATATATATATATATATATATATATATATATATATATAGTAACTATTATGATTAACTAATATTATTAATAGTAATAGTTAACATATATTGTAACTATAATACTATTACTTAACATATACTCCTTCCGTCCCACCAAAATTGATACCAAATTTCTGGGCACGCGGATTAAGAAAAAGTAAGAGAGAGAAAAAGTGAAAGAAAATATTGTGAGTATGAAGAATTAAATAGGAGAGAGAATGAATGGAAGGAATAGTTAGAAAAGAGAATGTTGTGAGTGTAAAAGTGAAATAGGAGAGAGAATGAGTGGGGTAAATAGTGAAGATTCTCTTGCCATTTTGAGAAGTATCAATTTTGGTGGGACGAACCAAAAAGAAAATAAGTATCAATTTTGATGGGACGGAGGGAGTATAGTAAATTAATACTATTTATAATAATAGTTAGCATATATAGTAACTATTATAGTTAACTAATACTATTAATAGTAATAGTTAACATATATAGTAACTATTATAGTTAACTAATACTATTAATAGTAATAGTTAACTTATATAGTAACTATTATAGTTAACAAATACAATTAATAGTAATAGTTAACATATATAGTAACTATTATAGTTAACTAATACTATTACTAGTAATAGTTAACATATACTCCCTCCGTCCCGGTAGAAGCGTCGCCATTTTAGGGGTGGCACGCAAATTAAGGAAAAGTGTGGGAAGAAAAAATGTTGTGAGTGTAATTTGAAAATAGGAGAGAGAATTAGTGGAGGAAATAGTGAATTTAAAAAGTGTTGTGAGTGTAGAGGAGAGAGAATTAGTGGAGGGAATAGTGGATGGGTAATAGAATATTTCCTTTTTAGGAAAGGGTGACGCTTTAAACGGGACACCCTTTTGGGTAAAAAGTGACACTTCGGATGGGACGGAGGGAGTATAGTAACTATTATAGTTGACTAATACAATTAATAGTAATAGTTAATTTATAAAGTAACTATTATAGTTAACTAATACTATTAATAGTAATAGTTAACATATATAGTAACTATTATAGTTAACTAATACAATTAATAGTAATAGTTAACAATAGTTAACTTATAAAGTAACTATTATAGTTAACTAATACTATTAATAGTAATAGCTATTAATAGTAATAGTTAACCTATTTAATCACTATTATTATTAACTAATAGTATTAGCTAATAAGGAGAATATCAAAAAGTCATATAGATTTTGGGATAGTGATGACGTGGCTTCTCCAAAATCAAGAGTTTGCCTAAACTTGTCCACGTGGCGAAGCCATAATCCTCCTCACCAACTTATATATATATATATATATATATATATATATATATATATAAAGAGAGAGAGAGAGAGAGAGAGAGAGAGAGAGAGAGATTTCAAGCAAATCAGGCAACTCATCCTTAAAGCGCAGAACATATTTACTTATGAACGTAGATTCAGACGCCATAACAAGGAAGACCTGGAGGAGCTTATGATTTTTCAACGCTTATCCCTCCTAGTCAACGGGTCCCGTAGGATCCCGCGTCCCGCAAATGGAACGGAATGGGACGGAGTATTTTAGTCCCGTCCCGCTTTGTCCCATCCCGTTCCCGTCGTGGGACAACATAATTTCATCCCGTACCGTCCCGTATTCCCGAATTGACAACTTTAGTGGGACGGAGGAAATATAATATCATATACTCCCTCCGTCCCATTACAAACCACAAACTTTCCTTTTTGGTCGTCCCATTACAAACCACAAACTTTCTAAAATGGAAAGGAATCTTTACTATTCCCTCCACTCATTCTCTCTCCTACATTATTTTAATACTCACAACACCATTATAATTCACTATTTCCTCCACTATAATTCACTTTTCCTTAATTCCCGTATCTACAGTAAATTTCCCATTACTAATGGGACGGAGGGAGTATAATATAAACAACAAAACTATTTAGAGCCTCCAGAAAAGGCCACGTCAAAGGCCACGTCATCAGCTCCATTTCCAACTCATTTTTATTCTAGATTTTAATTAAAAAAATATAGGATAAGTGTTTTTTTTTTCATAAATCCGAAATTAGGATAAGTGTTTTTTTTAATTAAATCCGAAAAAATCAAAACTAGGATAAGTGTTGAAAATAGGCTTTCTACAGATTAAAATTTGGATAAATCTTTTTCAATTATATATATTTCGGATATTTCGGATATTTCTAGATTTTAATTAAAAAAATATAGGATAAGTGTTTTTTTTTTTTCATATACTAACAGAGGTTTTTTATAACTTGGTGTCTTTTTCAATTATAATTATTTCGGATATTTCCGAAATTAGGATAAGTGTATTTTAATTCATAATTCCGAAAAAATAAAAAATAGGATAAGTGGTGAAAATAGGCTTTCTACAAATTAAAATTTGGATAAATCTTTTTCAATTATAATTATTTCGGATATTTCTAGATTTTAATTAAAAAAATATAGGATAAGTGTTTTTTTTCATATACTAACAGAGGTTTTTTATAACTTGGTGTCTTTTTCAATTATAATTATTTCGGATATTTCCGAAATTAGGATAAGTGTATTTTAAATCATAATTCCGAAAAAATAAAAAATAGGATAAGTGGTGAAAATAGGCTTTCTACAGATTAAAATTTGGATAAATCTTTTTCAATTATAATTATTTCGGATATTTTGGATATTTCTAGATTTTAATTAAAAAATATAGGATAAGTGTTTTTTTTTCATATACTAACAGAGGTTTTTTATAACTTGGTGTCTTTTTCAATTATAATTATTTCGAATATTTCCGAAATTAGGATAAGTGTATTTTAATTCATAATTCCGAAAAAATAAAAAATAGGATAAGTGGTGAAAATAGGCTTTCTACAGATTAATATTTGGATAAATCTTTTTCAATTATATATATTTCGGATATTTCGGATATTTCTAGATTTTAATTAAAAAAATATAGGATAAGTGTTTTTTTTTCATATACTAACAGAGGTTTTTTATAACTTGGTGTCTTTTTCAATTATAATTATTTCGGATATTTTCGAAATTAGGATAAGTTTATTTTAATTCATAAATCTGATTGAAGTACTCATTTTTTTTTATAAGTTGGTGTCCTCATTAGTAATATGATTGCAGTACACATTTTTTTTTCAAAAATTAGTAATATGATTGCAGTACTCATTTTTTTTTTAAGTTCGGATAAATCTTTTAATTCTACTGTTATCTCAAATATTTGAGATTTATTCGAATATATTACTCAATTTTTTTCGAATTTATGAAAAAAAAAACACTTAGATAATTTTTTTAGCCTATAAATATGAAGTCATTCATCTATATTTCGTATATAGCTGTTTTTTTTTCTTCACAGTCAACTCTTCAAATTTCTTTTGTGTATTCAATTACAATGGTTTCCATTGAACAACTACTTCCTATGGAACTTATCATTGAAATTTTTCTTCGCGTTCTTGCAAATTCGTTTTTCGATTTCGTGAATCTTAAATCAACTTCTAGGATCTTTTGGGAGGCAGGGAATGATGAATATATATATCAGCAAGGTTCACTCCGGGATTTTCCAATTAACCCATGGTGGCGTCGGAGTAATGTAGCAACAAGATTTTTGGATAGGTGTCTTGCATTGCATGTGGAAATCCTGAGGCTCTATTCCGTCACGGGTTGGTATGTAAACAATTACCTATTTTTCTTAAGTAGTACAGGCCGTAACAATTTTATAATTATTATTTTTTAGTTATTTAAAGTAATATTAATTAATTTCTCTCTTTTTCAGATTGGTTCATATGATAAAGAGAGTTTGCAGTCCGGTATTAACTATCTACAAAAAGCTGCAGATAAAGGTCATATGGAGGCATTGTATTCTCTAGGGATAGTACTACTTTTCAATGAGGATGAATCGAAAAAAGATATGGGAAAGCAAATCATCATGACTTTCCAAAAATCCGACTTCACCAAGATTCAGTCGATTAACTATCGTTCTAATTTGAAGGCATTCATCAAATCATTATGGAAGAGTAATGATTATTATTTCTACAAATGGCCAATATTTTGCAATATTGAAGCTCATTACAAGGACAAAAGTTGGTGCTATTATTCAAGACATGAAAATACTGGATGTGCTAATTGCATATTTGATCTTGAAATTTATGGGTTGTTTTGGGAATGTTAATGATTTTATTAGACTTTAGGTTGAATAGTACCGTTTGATTATATGATTTTGTTTTAAGATTACATTTAGGTTTAGTTGTTTTTTCTGATTTATTAGGATGTTTTTTTATTGCTTTATAGTGGTATTTTCTGAATTTATATGTGCTCCAGTGGTGGAACCGTGGAGTTTTCTTCATGGGGGTTCTCTTTAATTCATGCTCCGTCCTAAATGTTTGTTCAGTTTCTAAAAATATTGTCCCTAAATAATTTATTTTTAGAAACTTATAATAGTATAATTTCGATTAATTCTGGAAGAAGTTGAAATTTAAAATCATTAAAACACCTCAAAGCAAGATACATAATCACAAGATCGTGTACAGAACATAAATAAAATAATACAAATAATAGTTATTCATGAACTAAGGCCTAATTATACAAGGACAAGAGAAGTTTTCACACCGGAAGTTGAGTAAGTGGGGCATCTGCTTCACCATTTTCATCACCATTGCTGCTATTTCCTCCATGGCTCAATTCAGTTAACAAAACTCTTGGTGTTGACGCCACCTCCTCCCCTAGCAAGATTGCCACCACCTCCTTCATTGTGAGCCGGTGCAGTGGATCAGGGTGACAACAAGACAACCCAAGCTTCAATACCGCCTCCATTTCCTCCAACCCATACTCCCCCTTAAATCTCATATCTGCAACCTCAATTAATCTTCCTTCTGTGTACTTATTCCTAAACCAGTCAACCAAAATTGTACATTGTAATAAAATAATACATTGTCCAATAGTCTAAAGCATGATAAAAATAATGGTTAACCCAAGAATAAATAATTGCACCCCTACACTTCAGACCTCACCTCCGGTTACAAATACGGTGTTAATAAATGATTGCCACAGCACTTCGAAGATCAGAATGTTTGTGTACCCATGTAAAGAGATTATGAAATTTATTTGCCAAGTGAACATTTGTACCCCTAATGTTCACATTTTTTGCTAACAGATATAGTTCTTGAATAGTACCGTTTAATTGTAATTTGAGTTTATTGCAATTTCATTTTGTCAATTTTATCAGTGTGTTATGGCGACTCGCCTTAGCCTCAGTCTCCCTCAAAGTCCTACTCGAGTCGCAGTCAGCTCCCAATAAAGCTCGACGTCTCTCCTCCAAGATGACCTGAGTCGCTCCCATCTCCCTCTCGTACCAGTCCAAGTAGATAGTGGTCAAGATGGTGCTCTTCCCGCTCCCGAAGATAGCCCCGGGTGGGAAAGCGATATGTCCAAGCCCTCGAGAAGAAAGAGAAGCCGGTGGATCCCTCATGTCCAATGACACCACCTCCATGGTCCGGATGTCCTCCCAATCACTCAATGGCTCCCGTAAAGCCCCAAACCGCCCGGATACTAAGCAGGTATGTAGAAGGATGACCAGCAGAATCTCGGAACCCTCACAAAGCATAGGACTCCCGAAATATCCTCCCGGTCTCGCAACCTCCAATGAGGTATCCACCAACGGATGTCCGAAGTGGATAGCCTAGCCATCGTCGGCCTCCCAGTTACTCCCGGTCCCGTTGCCTCGGTGCACCTCTCCGAGAAATCACCCAGGGCACCGAGTCGGCAAAGCCCCCGGCAAAGCCCCGAGCCTCTCCTCCAGCCCATAAGGTCAACACGAGCGGGACTCCCGGATCTCATGAAATGGTCTCCCGAGCCATCTGTCAATCCCATGAAGTGTCTCTCCCAAAACCAATGGGACAATATCCTTCCCGGCCTTCTCGCAGCCTCTAACCATGTCCAAGAGACCACTACGACAGATCCCACGGACTCGGCGGTGAACGGAGCAGAGAATACGCAAAGAATGAAAGCATCCATAGCCACCGTGGTCGCAGCCCATATCTCGGAGACCCAAACCTCGCCCGGATATCGAAGGTCAATCCTATCCGGGCTATCATCATCCTCTCAGCCTCTCCCAAAGGAATGCAAGGGAAAAGATGCAAGCTTTACCGTCACCGGCACGTCTCCGATCGCCGGAATAGATATAGCCTCAATCTCGGGACCCCAATCAAGGCTCGGAAGTCTTCATGCGTCGGGACAATCTCGTTGTAAGAAAAGCAAGAAACATGTCTCCGGACGTCCAGAACTTTGCCGCGGCTCTCAAAAGGTCCCAATCGGGCGGTGAGATCCCTCAAATGCCATAAAGACTTGATCTTGAAGGAAGAATCAAGCAGTCCCCTATGAGATTGGAAGTTGTGTCTCACCCAAGATTGAAGATCGGACGTAAACGGTCTCGCTTCCCCCTTTGCAATCTGACGGGCTTCTCCATCGCAAAATGACCAAAGATGGTGCTTTTAGGTCCAAAATGTGCTCTGGAAACAATTGGGACAAGTCTATGTTGAAAATGAAATGAAATGGCCAAGCCTTGCTTTTATTCAGAAAATAACCAGTTCAGACAGAACTATGAGCCGCACGGCTTCATTTGCCCCAGAGACCTATCCGCACGGCTACATTAGCCCTCTGCAGAAAAAAATTCTGCAAAGAACCAAAGTTGCTGCCTGCGGAGTTTTCACCCCACTTTTTCAACCAAAACCCGTACAAAAACATGTCCGTAAGCCATTCAAGCATTTATATACCATTATAAATCATTTTGGCCCAGCCAAATTTCCAATTCCAAGCAAAAAAGTCACCCCAAGGCTCAGATAATATGCAAATTGAAAAAGCATGAATTAGAAAAGCAAATAAAACATAAATACAATGTCTTCGCCCCATCGGCGCCCAAATAAAGCAAAAAATAAACAAAGTGTGCATAAAAATTGTTCATTGTTTGTTTTTGTTCCAAATCTACTCTAGAGACCTCTGAGGCCTCCGACTCTTCTTCCTCCTCATCGCTACTCGCTCGTAGATGCTAGCCTCCTCATCAGGTCCTCCCGGTCGCTCACATCAGACGAGCATGGACATTATCATGCCCATACTCAGCAATGCCTCCAGAATGTCAGCGTTGGGTCCCCGCCCCCGAGGCATGGCACTGGAAGAGTACTCCGAGGCCGATGAGGTAGACGCTGTGCCCCCGACATGCCGTCTCTTGCGCCCGGGCTCCTGTGCGTCCGCTGCTGCCTTCGAAGCGCAGGCCAGCTTCCTCAGAAGGGATCGGCACATGTCCTTCCAGCCCCTATTCTGCCTGACTAATACATCGTCAGGTGCGAGGCTGGAACTGGAACTCGAAAAAAAAAAGAAGAGAAAAATCTCGAAAATCTCGTAAAATTGCAAAAAGCAGAAAAATCTGAAAGCTGAAAAGGGAAGGACCCTAAAAGTATACTTACAGTCTTTGTCGGGCGGCAAAGGTATCGGGGCTCCCTAGCACGGACAGTATCCTCATCCTCCTCGGTACTCCATAGACCACGCAGGACAAGATGCTACAGGGAGGGATCGACGGGTCAAGCAGGCTCATCCTCCCCATATCCCCGAGTGACCGCCAGCCTTCACTAACTTACGTGGCGTCCTCGTGCGCCGCTCCACAAACGCAGCGGCGTAGGGGGTGTCCATGTCGAAGTACTCCTCTGCAGCCACGCCGCCCGGTACTGCAATCTCTATCCTGCGGCCAATCCCTGGGCCGTAGCATCCGTCTTGGGAGGATCCCGAGGAGTAATGGCGTCCCAATGGAGGGACATGGCCACGCTGCCTCGAGAAACGGTCCCCCAAGTAAATGACATCACATGTCAGGCCAGTGAGCCACCTCCTCTCGCCTAGTCGCCTCAATGGCATCTCCCAAAGAAGATCTCCTGATACACCGCCCCCAAGGATAGAAGTCCACTCCGTCGTGCCCGTCCTTGTTGATGATCGGCCTCACCATTTTGTAGTCGAAAGTGATCCGGGTCTTCCCCGTGAATTTATCCCTCGCATCTCCCCTCCAGCGAACCATAGCAGGGAAGATGGTGACATCACTCTGCTGGTTCCAAGGGAAGAACCCGATCACCTCGCAAAACCAGGCCTGCATATTCAAAGCGTCAAAAAGGTCATTCTCTCTCTCATAAAAGTCTCAAGACAGGAAAGAGAAAAGAGAAAAGAAAGGAGACTACCTCAAGGGCAAATGAGAAGCAGTCCATGGAAGCAGCTTTGTTCCGACTGTACATGTCCAACGAGAAGTAGAGCTCCGCCAATCCGGCCTCTCCCCAAGAGACCGTCCCTATCCCATCAACATCCTCCAGAGTCGAGGAGGCAAGTCATAGCTAGCGTCCCTGTAATTAGCGAAGATAGTGACTGATAGCATCAACCATACAAATGCTCTAGCCATGTTCTTTGGGCAGTCACATCATTAGCAGCAAAGTTACGCATGCAAGTCTCGAACCGCCACCTCGACGCCCGCTGTCTCCATCCCAGCCCCTTGGGAATCAGGCTCAAACCCGACCAAAGCCTGGAATTCCTCGCAGATAATGGTCTCTCCAAGTCACGGGCCTCCCTGGTGAACTGTAGGCCGCAATAACTGTGAAGTCGGCAGAGTCACTGTCGGCTCTCCCCCCTCGGTGAAAGCTATGTGTACTTGTCCCACTGTAACTCGAGAAAGTGGCCCGGATCAAGCCCTTGCTCTTCGAGGTGATGTGAACACCCCCGCCGATAGCCTCGACGAACGAATCCAGCCTGGTAGCCCTCACCAAATTCTTGGGGTTCACCCCATTCTTCTCAAAATCCGCATCCTCTCGCCAAAGCTTAACCGCAATCTCGAGATGGTCCTCTAGACTTGTTCTCACAGTAGACAAGCACAAACAACAAAGAAGTGTAGCCCTTCATCATTTTCAAAAAAAAAAAAAAAACATGCATATATTCACAAAAGCGCACATGTTTTCAAAAGAAAATCATTCACAAAAGTTTTTCTAGCATTATTTGCATCAAAAAGCGTCTTTCATCACTTGAAACGCGTCATGTCAAGTCCCATTACTTTCCTAAAGCACAAAATCACAATTTTCACAATTCTTTGCACATAAGCATTATTCTTTCAAAAATGGCATGCATGAATCCTTTTCATCTTCCAAAATCATGTTTTCTCAAAATTTTGACCTAGTTCTAGCACATGCAAGAACTCCGTCTCACTTTAGACAATTTTCTCATTCTTACTTTATTTGCGAGAAAAAAGTGGGTCATTCCCATTATTTTTGTCAAACAAATTGCACATTGCATATTCTTAGCCTCATAGGTTATTCATCAATGTCTCAAAATCATTCAAAAATCTTAGGAAAATCCTAGAAAATTCCTAAAATTCGGGTCAAGCCCTAAATCATTCAAAATTCAATCAAAATCGACGGAATTGAGCAAATTAAGAATGCTTACCCCAACCGATCGCGGGTTCGTTGATTTATGCTCCCTTCTCCCCGGTAAAGCTCCGACGGAGGCGTAAGAAAGTCATACTTTCTTTCCGTTCGAACGAGCTCCTTTCTCCTCCTCCGAGCGGCCGCCGAGATGTTTCTTCTTGCTTGCCTCGGTATGGGATTGCCCTCCGGATCCATCTCAAATCAAAGGGAAGCAAGGGGATTGAAAGAATTTCGAAATTCTCTTCCTCTCTTCTCTCTCTCTGCGTTCTTGGGCGGCAATGTAATGCCAATGGCCCGTTCAAATCTGATTTTAAATAATCTAGAAAAAACAGGCCTCTAGCCGTATGGCTCCTTTTTCTCCATCTCATGCCGGGCGGCCTCATTCGCTCTGAGCAGAAAATTACAATCCTGCCCCTGGACCTTCCACTTGGGCATGCAATTTCCGTTATCTTTTAACCAAGATAACATCTTTTTCAGAAGATATCCCTTATCTCTTAAGCAATTAAGCTTTCTTCTCAGTCGCCTCCGTTAATTCCGTTATAACGGGATAATTCTAGGTGACAACCTCCAAATTGTCAAAACTCTAAACTTAAGCTACCTCTATCCCGAATAGTGACGTATGCTAAGTTCTCTTAACTTAAGCTACCTCTATCCCGAATAGTGACGTACGCTCAAGTTTCTCTTAACTTAAGCTACCTCTATCCCGAATAGTGACGTACGCTCAAGTTTCTCTTAACTTAAGCTACCTCTATCCCGAATAGTGACGTATGCTAAGTTTCTCTTAACTTAAGCTACCTCTATCCCGAATAGTGACGTACGCTCAAGTTTCTCTCAACTTAAGCTACCTCTATCCCGAATAGTGACGTACGCTCAAGTTTCTCTTAACTTAAGCTACCTCTATCCCGAATAGTGACGTACGCTCAAGTTTCTCTCAACTTAAGCTACCTCTATCCCGAATAGTGACGTACGCTCAAGCTTCTCTCAACTTAAGCTACCTCTATCCCGAATAGTGACGTACGCTTAAGTTTCTCTCAACTTTAGCTACCTCTATCTTCTCGATAGTGACGTAAGCTCCAGTTTTCTCGGTGACAACCTCCATTAATTGTCAATCAGGTGACAACCTCCATTAATTGTCAATCGTGTGACAACCTCCATTAATTGTCAATCGTGTGACAACCTCCATTAATTGTCAATCGAGTGACAACCTCCATTAATTGTCAATCGTGTGACAACCTCCATTAATTGTCAATCGTGTGACATCCTCCATTAATTGTCAAACCTCGAGGATCCTAGACATCGTTCCTACCTATCTAGTGATGCTCGCACTACGATCAAGGCTTGATTCCTCCGGGATACGTAGGTAGCCTTTTATAAAAGGTCCACCATCCGACCACTTTGGTCACCCTTTTTCCTCCGTCACTCCTCGGTGATGAAGTAGTCTCTCATAAGAGACTTTGTTATCTCGACCACCTTGGTCACTTCTAGCATATCCCCGGTAGGATCAATTGCTTGACCTCCTAGGTCATTTTCCATTCTATTTCCCCAAAGAAGAGACCAGTTTCTCTTCTCCATTCCCGTTGCGGATCTATTCCGAACTACGGCAGGCTTGATTCCTTCGGGATACGTAGGTAGCCTTTCATAAGAGGTTCACCACTCGACCACCTTGGTCTCCCAATCCGTCTCGGCATTCGCCGAGATCGGATCCTTTTCTATCGACAACCCCACTCGCCTTGCAAGTGACGTTGCCGAGGGCTTCTGTAAGTACCCAAATCGGCTCATGCCTTAGGTTAAATTTCGGCAATTTCGGTAAGTTTTCCGGTAATTCCCCAGACCTTCATAGTGTTCCGGAAACATTTCGGAACTGTTTTTAATTAAATAAGGGCTGAAGGGAATCCTTCCTAATTAAGAAACACGTTTTTCTTAATTAGGAGGGAAGGTTCTAGAATTTGCCACCTTGCATGATTCTAGAATCTTTGAGTCATTGTGGATAATGCCGCTGCATTAGCTATTTGCCCTTTAGCCGCACGGCTTCATTAGCCTTATCCAGACTGCCTATAAATAGAGCCCTCCTCTACCCATTTCTAAACAACAATTTCCAAAAATACCACACATAATACGAAGAAATACTCCCAAGAGGCTGTTGAAGATCCAAGAAGGTGAAGAAGAAGGCCAAGAAGCTCCCTCCCTCCTCCTTGAAGATCCAAGACCAACCTCTCCTCCTAGCTCCGCCCGAAGAAGAAGGAAGCCATTGGTAACCTCGCACGCCCTAACCTCGCATCCTAATTGCTTTATAAATTGCTCATTGCATTACTTTTATATTGCTTGGGACTTGGTAGATTAAAGAGCATATCTTCATATTCCCCTTCCCCTTTTGCATGCATTAGACATCATTTATCATAAAAATGTAGTCTTTTCCTATAAAGGTGCATCCTTTGCACGTAAAACCCCCATTTTCAAATAAAAATGTCATCTTCATGCATCCTTAGCATATAAAAATCAAATCTTTTCAATCAAAATGCATCATTTTCATCCAAAATCACTTTTCCAAGCATCATTTGCTTTAAAGACCATGTCTTTACCATAAACTAGCATCATATGCTTTTCAAAATGCAATCTTTATGCATCATTTGCATAATGAATGCCAATTTCTTCAAAAATGCATCATTTGCATAAAAATCAAATCTTTATGCATCATTTGCAATAAAGATCATTTCTTTAAACTAAGTGCATCATTTGCAACCCAAAAATGTCATCTTTTCATTAAAGTGTCATTTTTACATACATTTCCCCCATTCCCCCATTAGTAACCTAGGAACGGACCGGTGTAAAAGATCCTATCTTTACATCGTTCCTTCCATTAAAGGTTCCATATTTCTTTAGAAAAGGGACAACCTTGAACCCTATATCTCCAATTATCGCTTAAGAAAGAGTATGAAGCATCTATACGAGCTCGACCGTCTTAAAGCGTAGGATTGATGGGCTAGGGACCTTCCTTTTCTAAAGAACCTCATCTTTGACCAAAAAGAGAGTCATTCTCTCGATCACGCAAGTCCCGAGGGTTCCGAGGTTAAAAATGCGATGATCACAAGTCACAAGATGAGGACGGGATCATAATCCCGAATACATAAATTCCAAGAAATCCCGAGCGACAACCAACAAATGGTTTGTACGTCCGGAAGACGACTTGGGACATTCCCTCCTTATTTTCAAACACATGCACACAAGAAAGCACGCAAGCAAGCACGATTAATGAAATCATGGGAGACTTGCTCCGACAAGGCACCTTGGGTGAACACCAAACGTTCTTCCCAAGGGGTAACTTAACCTCCGAACCCATAAAACCTTTTTTTCAAAGTTTTGAGGTAATCAAAATGGCGTGGCGACTCCGTTTTTCAAATTAAACCGGATGTCTTCAAACCCGCGTGAATCCAACAAAAACAAAATTTGGGCACACATTCACACCTCCTTCCCTTCCTCCTTCATCTCAATCTGATTCTCTTTCTCCGCCATAATTAAGTCAAAATCTGAACAAATCATTTAACAACAAACTCAACCCTAACAGCAAGATAAAATTTGACAATGAACAAAAACCAAAACGGAAAAGGCAACAAACATTAGTATGAAACTAATTACAATATCTATGCCAAACCCTAATAACAAAATCTTTTAAAGTGGTTTCAAACGACAATGTCTAAATCAACAAATAATTTCAACAACAAAACCAAACTTAGAACCCTAAATCGAATCGAAAGTATATTAAGCTAAACTAACCAACAAATCGCCGGTAAACGATTAGGGTAACGTGTAGGAAAAAATAATCAAAATAATTGAAATTGGTGGTACCTAAGATCGAAGCTGACGCTGTAGTTGCTCTGATAATCGCTTGAACAAATTGAATAGAAAGAACGCCGACCTGATTAGCTTATATAGTCCCGTTAAACGATTGAGTTTTGACATTTTCTTTTCTTTTTTTCTATTTTTGTTATTTTAATTTTATTTATTTTTAGACTGTTCTTAAATTATTAACATTATCTAAATATATGTTCATTAATATTTGAGTTTTTTTTAGATTATACAAATGTATAGAGCATCTATAAAAAGAAAAACGCATCTTACTGATGTGGACAACGATTCCATTAATTTATCGAAACGATCTTCTCAACGATTACCATTGGCGGATATTTCTAATGGTAATTTTATTATTTATTTTATTATTATTTTAGCATATCCATTAATATCATGTGTATAAAATTAAATTATAAGAATGCATGATTTTATATTTAATTTTTTACTATCATTTTAAATGAATTTATTTTTATTTTTAGTGGACTTATCATCGGGTAGTCATTTGATTTCACCGAGTAATCATCAAAATTGTATTACGACTCAAGGTAATATGTTATTGAATTTTGTCAATTTTGAAGTATTTTCATTATAAAGACAAATTCTAAAAAAAAATTATTTATATATATATATATATATATATATATATATATATATATATATATATATATATATATATATATATATATATATATATATATATATATATATATATATATATATATATATATATATATAATGTTATTTTTTATATAAATTTGTTAATTAATTTAGATCTAAGATAATAATACTTGATATACAGGTATTGGTGTGAATCATACAAATGAAAATCTTACTCCTAATTCAAGTCACGACCGTGGATCTATATGTATGATTTTCTTTGTTAATTTACAATATTTTTCCTATTTTATTTTTATTTTTAATTTCTTAATAATATTTTATTGAAGAATAATTATTTTTCTTATTCAGCTAAATTTACGAGCATAGCATCAAGTGTACATAACACTTTCCACGGCACGCTCCTTGAGCCAAAAAAAAATTGGACGACCGAAAAAAACTATTTCTTCTTCTTTGGATTCTATCACGACAAATTTGTTAAAAGACGGTGGGAAAAGAAAAATCGGGAGACCAAGAAAGGTAGCTGCTTCTATTTTGGAATCTTCAAAGATAAATTTGGATGTTGATAGATTCAGTCCTATATCTGATAAGTTATATGTTTGATTTATTAGTCAACTATATATTCTAAAGAGCTAAAATAAATATATTAATCGTTCTTAACACTCTTGTGACATTGTAGGAACAGATAGTGTAACAGTAGAAAATAATATAACATTATTATCTCCTATTGTGAATTTAGGTAATGATTTTTTTTAATTGTTCAACATTTGATATTTTTAAATAAAACTATTTATTATTACAAATTATTATTCAATATTTTATGATAAAATATTTCATTAATACTAAGTCATCTATTCCATTTGTATATAGAATCTGCGTTAATAAACAATTCTCGCATGAATGTGTCAACAAGTGAGTCGTTAATAAATCAGAAGAAAAAATCCAAGAAAGCGCGCGACGGTAGAAAGGAAAAAGATTCGGACGAACAATATAATACAGGTGTTTATTATTATTTTTTTTCTCAAGTATATATTATATTATTATTTTCTCTGTATAGCCAATGAATTACTTACATAATTTAAATATTTATCAATATATTGTAGTTTATGGGGATATAGGCGATCCGGAGTACGAATGTGCGAAATGTGGTGCGATGTTCTGGTATGATGAAAGGTTAAAAAGTACGCAAGCATCAACACAGCCTAAATTTTCATTATGCTGCATGAATGAAAAAGTTCAGATTGACCCATTAGTGTAGCCACCTAAGTTATTGAGTGATCTCTTAGAGAACAAGCATGAAAAGAGTAAAAATTATAAAGACAATATTCGAGCGTACAATTCTATGTTCGCATTCACTTCAATGACCGGTGCAGTTGGACATGGCATAAACAATGGTCGTGGTCCTTATTCGTTTAAATTGAAAGGAAAGAATGATCATATGATAGGTTCTTTATTGCCTAATGACGGCCATCCCCCCCATTTCTCTTAGCTTTATATCTATGACACGGATAAGGAAGTTAAAAATAGAATTAATGCTTTCAGGTACGTTTTTATTTAATTATTTGAGAATTATAATTTATATTACATATATTGTATGACTATCTTCTATTTATATGTCTGATTCTTTCACACAAGCAGGAAAGATAAAGATAAGCCTTCTCCATTCGATGAGTCATTTGTTGCTGATTTGAAAAATGTGATAGATGTGCATAACCCTTATGCACAGACGTACAGAATGGCCAGAGCAAATATTGGAATGAAGAAAGATATTAAATTGAGGCTTATAGGAAAGCGGGGTAGAGATGGTAAACCGTTTAATATGCCGACAGCCTCGAGGTCGCGCTTATAATCAAGGTGATATTGATGATTCGGGTGATGTCAGGGACATTGTTATTTAAAAGCAGAATGGGGATCTGAAACATATTCATGAATTTGATAAATCTTACCTTCCTCTACATTATCCTCTGTTATTTGTATACGGTGAAGATGGATATTTCACAGACGTTCCGAGAAATAAACCTCCCGGGGCAAAGAGATCAAGTTTGTCACTAAAAGACTTTTTATCTTTTCGACTTCAGGAGAGGATAAGAGAAGGATCACAACTTTTGAGAAGCGGTCGGTTGCTGCAGCAATTTATGGTTGATTCATATGTTATGATGGATACACAGAGGCTTCAATGGATACGTCATAATCAGTCTACTCTTCGGATGGAAACTTATAAAAATCTGTCGGATGCATCGGTAAGGGGAGGTACCGGCGAAGCATCTGGGAGACGAGTTATATTGCCATCCACTTATACCGGCGGGCAGCGGTGGATGACTCAAAATTACCAGGATTCTCTCGCTATATGTAAATGGACCGGGTATTCGTCACTTTTCATAACATTTACGTGTAATCCTAAATGGCCGGAGATTACGAGATTCTGTAAAAAATATGGCAATAGGCCTGAGGATAGGCCTGATGTATTAAACAGGGTATTTAGAATGAAGCTTAATCAGATGATTGCAGATTTCAAGGAAGGCCAAGTATTTGGCACCCCAAAAGCAAGTAAGTAAATCTTTAAATATTATTTGTTTTCCTCTTATTGTTTTGTCATTTATATTTTTTTATTAGCATGTTCCTCTTATTTTGTTAATTGATTCATGCAGTTATATACACGGTGGAGTTTCAGAAGAGGGGCCTTCCGCATGCTCATATTCTTCTCTTTCTTAACCGCCAGGATCAGGGTCATAATCCACGAAGATATTGACAAGTGGATTATTGCTGAGATTCCCGATAAGGAGAAATATCCTAGATTATACGAGGCAGTTGCTGAATATATGTTGCATGGACCATGTGGTGCTGCTAATCCTAAATCTCCGTGTATGGATCACAACAGGTGCTCAAAAAAATTCCCTAAATCATTCAGTGATCGCACTCGTGTAGATGAGAATGGGTATCATGTATATAGGCGAAGAGACACGGGTTTCATAATTGATAAGGGTGGAGTTGCTCTCGACAATCGTTCAGTTGTCCCATTCAATCCATATCTTTTGCTAAAGTACGAAGCTCACATAAATGTCGAGTACTGCAATCAGAGCAAGGCAATCAAGTATTTTTTCAAGTATATAAACAAGGGAACCGACAGGATATGCCTTGCAATCAAAAACGATGAGGTGAAAAGGCAAATTGATTGTCGATATGTCTCTGCGTGTGAAGCTATGTGGAGGATTTTTGGATTCGATATACATTATCGGACCCCTCCTGTTGAGCGCTTGGATTTTCACTTGGAGGGTGATCATAGTATCCCCTTCAAGGACGGAGACTTTCTTCCTGATGTTTTGGATAAAGTGATAGTTAAAGAATCTCAATTTATGAAGTGGATGGAGTATAACAGTATTCATTCAGATGCTCGGAAATATAAATACTGTGAATTTCCTCATCATTTCGTATGGGATAGACCTAAACGTGAATGGCGTCCGAGGAAAGATAAACGTTTTGCAGTAGGGCGTATTTATCATGTTCCAATGAATTGCGGAGAATTGTATTACCTCAGGATAATGTTGAATCATGTAGCGGGTCCCATGGAATTCAAGGATTTGAGAATCAGAATCGCGTTGTTCATCCCGATTTCAAATCTGCATGTTACGCTCTGGGATTATTAGATGATGACAAGGAATATGTTGATGGAATTATAGAAGCAAGTCATTGGAGGTTGCCCGATAGTCTGAGAAGACTATTTTCTATGTTGCTACTATCTAATAGTATGTCGAATCCGAGAGAGGTATGGGAGAAGACTTGGCACTTATTATCTGATGATATAGAGTACAAGTATCGGAGGATGCACGATAATCCGGGTATTCCGTTCCATGTTTACATATTTGTTTTTACAATAAATATCAATTATGATTTTATTTCTACTTTACGCTTATACAATATGATTCTATATATTTATCTATGTTAATATATTTTTTTTTTTTTTTATAATTTCGGAGTTTGAAATTAATTAATGAACAGTCCCGAGAATCTTGCTTTGGCGGAAATTGAGAAGTTACCGATCGAGAATTGCAAAGCGGTCTCCATAAATTTAAAGACATGCCTAAACCGGTGGGCAATGTGATTGGTGATGCGACAAATAAGCTCATTCCTGGATGAGACATCTTATGACATTGATGAGATGAAAGCCGAGCACTTGATTACATCCTCGCCAATGTACCGAGCAAAAGAGTGTTTATGATAAGATTATGTCTACCGTTGATCGAGGAAACGGTGGTGTGTTTTTCCTCTATGGTTATGGTGGTACGGGAAAGACCTTCATATGGAAAACACTCGTGTTCTCGCATTAAGGAGCAGGAGAGATATTGTTCTTCCCGTTGCTTCCAGCTGCATAGCTTCATTGCTCCTTCCGAAAGGTAGGACCGCGCATTCTAGGTTCGGTATCCCGATACATGTAAACGAGAGCTCAACTTGCGTAAAAACTAAAGTCGGGTACGGATGAGGCAACACTTCTACGTAAAACCAAACTAATTATATGGGACGAAGCTCCAATGGCTCATAAACATTGTTTTGAGGCTCTCGATCGTAGCCTCCGAGATATTATTCGTACACCCGAGGAGATATTCCAATAAACCATTTGGTGGTTTAGTTATTGTATTCGGTGGTGACTTCATGCATTTTACTTGTTGTTCCTAAAGGGAGTAGGCATGATATTGTGCATGCCGCACTCTGTTCATCCAAAATATGAAATGAATGTGAGGTTCTCATTGACGCATAATATGAGATTGCGGGTAATTCGTAGAATAGCATTTATTCATCTACTTAAATATTTTTATTTCAATTTAAGTAATTTGTATATATTTAACTTAATGTAGGGTGATTCTACTTCTCATAATTCCGAAGAGATAAGAGATTTCGCTCAGTGGCTCTTGAGTGTCGGAGATGGGATCGCCGGTGGAGATAATGATGGAGAAATTGACATTAACCTTCCTGATGATATACTGATTCGAGAGGCTTCAGATCCTATTGCAAAAATAGTCGAATCTATATATCCTGACTTATTGCAAAATAAGGATGTCGAAGAATTCTTCCAGACTAGAGTTGTGCTTGCTCCAACAAATGAGATTGTTGATAACATAAATGATTATGTCATGTCACTCTTTCCAGGAGACGAAGTTGAATATATGAGTTCTGATGCCATTTGTAAGGATGAGGATGATGAAAATGGTCTTTGAAGATATATTCTCACTGAATTTCTAAACACTATCAAGTGTTCCGGGATTGGCAAATCACATTATTAAGTTGAAGGTTGGGTGCATAGTAATGCTTTTGAGAAATCTTGATCAAGCCGAATTGTGTAGCGGCACCAGAATGATTGTCACTCAATTAGGTAAATACAGTAATTTTTTATTTTTCATATACATATAATTTAATACTTAATTTTGTTACATATATGTAGGTAAGCACGTAGTCGAAGTCAAGATGCTTTCGGAAAAGAATGCTGGCATGAAGGTGCTTATTCCTAGAATGATAATGTCTCCGTCAGATGTGACAAAATTTCCGGTTAGATTCCAAAGAAGGCAATTTCCACTTGCCGTTTCTTTTGCTATGACAATCAACAAGAGTCAGGGACAATCTCTTTCCCATGTAGGACTATATCTTTCACACTGCTTTTCAGTCACGGACAACTTTATGTAGCATTTTCCAGAGTAACCAGCAAGAGAGGACTTAAAGTTATTATTTGTGATTCAGATGCTCAAACATATGACAAGACGCTGAATGTAGTCTACAAGGAAGTTTTCGACAAACTCTGAGAATTTATGTCGCACAATTTGTGGTTAAACAAAAGTATTGAAATTTCTTATTATTTTCTTTGTTTTTTTTTGTTTTTCTTTAAATATATAGGAGATGGAAGAGATTATGTTGACACTTAGACTCACACTATTAAACTCACGCTATTGTAACCATATCTCTTCATCTTCCAAAGTTGTAACACTAAAATCTTAATAATTTTTTTTGGTTAGGCAGGGACCTAACCTCCCGTGGTTTTGTGCCGGCGAGATAGTTGTCTCAAAGGCTTTCCACGTTACATCATGTGTCAACATCTTTTTTCTGTATTAATTATACTCCTAATATCCGCTACATTGATTATCAATTTCGATTTATATTGTTACTTAAAAATCAATTAAAACACATAAATAAATATTTACTTAATCAAAAATAAATGATTTACCGTCGGGTACCGACGGGTTACTGACTAGTATAATATATAAAAACAGAAACATTTTAAGCTCATAGAGCGGGCCACGTGAATTCCACGTTTGATCCATGTAACCAATAGTCAGAAGCCATGTGGTAGTGAGGATGAAGGGTTTTTTTGTAACTTCAAATTTAAATGATAAAAATTATCAATTTAAAAAAATTTGATCAGTCTAAACAAAATTTCAAAAGCTTATCTGATATTTTTGTTTGGATAAGATGATAAGCACCTATAAGTTTAAAATGAATGTTTACATCAATTGGTTATTTTTTAATTTCAACCAAGTACACAATGGATCAAGTCAAAACAAAGAATTTGAAGCAAAGGGTTTCAGATGATAGTTTTGGCAGAAAGAAAATGGGCTAAGATTTGTTTCTTCAATTTTTATTCTGAATTTCTAATAGTTTTTTCTATATGTTCATCAATTTTAACTCTTTTAATGTTCCTTTATTTTAAGCTTTTGTGATGAATCCTACTACCACTACTACTAACACTCCTACTAGTCTACACCACCACCATCACCACCACCACCACTACTACTACCACTACTACTACTACCATCACCACTACTACGCTACCACTACCACTACCACCACCACCACTACTACCAAGTACCACCACCACTACTATCACCACCACCACTACTACTACTACCACTACTACTACTATCACCACCACTACTACCGCTACTACTACCACTCCTACCAATACCACTACTACCAGTCTACACCACCACCATCATTACTACTACCACTACTACTACTACCACCACCACTACTACCGCTACCACTACCACTCCTATCAATATCACTACCGGCTGCCACACCACCACCATCAACACCCCCACCCCTACTACTACAACAACTACTACTACCACCATCACTACTACCGCTACCACTACCACTCCTACCACATACCACTACACCTACACCACCACCATCACCACCACCACCACTACTATTACCACTGCTACTACTACCACCACCACCACTACCGCTTACCACTACCATCGATATCGCTCTTTGCCGGTCTGCCACATACATCACCGCCCACCATCACCATTCTACAACTACTACACCACCACTACTATTACCTTCTGTTCTTGCCGGTCTGCATCGCCCACACCACCACCACTCTTATTACCGCTACTACTGCACATGCAGCTACTTGCACCACTCACCACTCCTGCGGCTACCATACCACCACTCCTATCAATACCACTAGGTCCACTACTACCGCCTACCACCACCACCATCACCACCACCACTCCTATCAATACCCTCTTTGTAATTTTATTTTAATTAATAAAATTTAAGGGTATCGTCGCTTTTTCTTTTATATACTTTAGTTTCTTTTAAAAAAGTTAAGTTTTATTTCTTTCAAAAGTCATGACTTTTTTTATAAACCTTTTTTCAAAAAATGTATGTAGTAAACTTAAGTCTAAAATAGTCTTATTTATCAAAAAAAAAATTGAAAAAAAATTAAAAGTTAACTTTTTTCAAAAAAATCGTTAAGTTTTACTCCCTCCGTCCCACGTGAATGGACACTTATTTCCTTTTTGGGACGTCCCACGTGAATGGACACTGCCCAAAATGGAAAAGAATATTCACTATTTCCTCCACTCATTCTCTCTCCTACTTCACTTTTACACTCACAACATTCTCTCTCCTAACTATTCCTCCAACTCATTCTCTCTCCTATTTAATTCTTCATACTCACAACATTTTTTTTCACTTTTTCTCTCTCTTACTTTTCCTTAATTCCCACACCCATAAAGTTGGTGTCCATTGACATGGGACGGAGGGAGTATTTCTTTAAAAATTCATAACTTTTTTTATAAACCTTTTTGCAAAAAATGTATGTAGTAAACTTAAGTCTAAAATAGTCTTATTTATCCAAAAAAAATTGAAAAAAAAATAAAATTAATATACTACATACAAAGTTAACGAAAACTGTTAAAAAATTAACTAAAAATGATATGCTCGGCCGAGCACTACTATATGACTCGGCCGAGCAACCCTCAACCCCTAAACCCGAAAAGGGTTGCTCGACAGAGCAACACCAAAGACTCGGCCGAGCAACCCTCAAACCCTAAACCCTAAAAGGGTATGCTCGACCGAGCAACACCAAAGACTCGGCCGAGTAGATCCAAACCGTCAAACCGAAGGTTAATCGAAAAATCGTTAAAATCGTTAACCGTCAAAACCGTAACCGGTTTATCCGATTAGGCAATTTGATTCCTATTGAGATTTTGGGAATTTTCAACCGTCGATTTTTAACCGGCGAATTCTCCACCCTGCCACGTCTAGTTCCGACTTGAATGAGAGAATTTAAAATTTAGCACGCAACATGGTGTGGTGGCAGGCCAGCAATGGCTGCTTGCGTGTGGTCAATAATGGGCATTGACCAACTTTATAAGTTTGAAAATATAATTAAAATAAATGTACACGTGATGGAATTTAATATTAACGCCGTTATTCTCTCTGCCAAACATTCCCTTGTTCCTCTACAGACTCTTGCTTTCACATTATCACTCAATCTCTCGATTGGATGGACAAATTTGCAAATTTTTCAATCTACTTTATTTTAGTCACTTTTTGCTATTCTACATTTTCTTTCTTCTCCTTAACGGATGTTAATAAACTTTACAGATTGTTAAAATTGTAACGGAATGTTAGAAACATAATGTAAATGTTAAAGTTTTACAAAATACGTTTAAAATGTTAATTTTTTTTACATATAATTCATTTTTTACAAATACAATTTATTATATTTTTTACAAAAATATTATTAATATTCCATATATATATTGATGCGTACGCACTTGGGAAATAAACTAACGCAGACTGAAAAAAAAAAAAAAAAACGCTACTGCTCCTCGCCAAACCCTTTTTGCGTTTGATTTATATACCTCAAGAATTTCAACGCAAACAAACTTCTTCTTCCCAAATTTCCTGCGCCTCTTCTTTTTTCAACCTCTATCTCCTTCTGCAATTTTGTTGAAGACATCTAGAACAACCCCATAGCTATACACGTCACTTTTCTCTTTCAATCTATTTGTGATTCTCCTTTAGCAGTTTCATCACACATCGGGTAAGTTCTTCAAGCTCTCGCTCTCTTTTCCATTGTATGAGATTTTCGTTTTACTCTTTTGATTTCAATTTTATGTGTTTTCATTTATTATGGGATGGATGGAGTAACGATTCAAGAATTTAAAAACCCTTTCATCACAATCAACCTCAACCTCAGATCACCTTAAAACACATGAATTTCTATGACTGTTCATCTTTCAAAAAGATTGAGTTTCAATTTTGCTGCTATCAAAATCGTCTTTTTCCTTATTTTTGAACTTAGAATGTATATTCTATTGGAATAATACTTATGAGGTCATAGTTTCTCTCTGTTCTATAAAAATACAACTCTATCCGTCCCAATCGTCTTTTTCATTACTGTCGAAGTTCTAATTTATGTTACATGCCTGTATATGAGGTCATAGTTTCTCTCTGTTCTTTTGATTTCAATTCTATGAAAAAAGTGTTTTTATTTATTTTGGGACGGATGGAGTAACGATTCAAGAATTTATATTTCTTTACCAGGGTAGTGTTGTGTAAAAATTGAAAACTTGGACAATGGAGATGGAAAAAGCTTGAAAATTTTAAATAATGATGTTAATGTAGAGTTAGAATCTGAAGAAGATAATTGTATGTATACTCCTCAAGTATCAAATGAGTTGTGTCCAAAAAGAGAACAAAAATTTGAGACAATAGAAGATATTTTTGCATTCTATAATCTTATGCTAAATCAAATTTAAGAACTTAACAATTAAAAAATCAAACGCCACCTACAAATGATGAAGGCCAAATGGGTAGCCCGGCCCGGCCCGGCCCGTCGATGAGCGGACAAACGGACAAACGGGCATAACCCGGCCCGTCCGTGAGAGGAGACGGGCTAAAGCCCGGCCCGGCCCGTCCGTTTTTCCATGGTAAGGCCCGCCCGTTTGGCCCGGATCCAAGGATCCACGGGCCAAACGGATTTTCCCTTTTTTTTTTTTTCAAAATCTGAAAAGGGGTAGGGGGATTCGAACCCGAGGTGAAGTGGAATAAGTGAGCAAACTTACCACTTGGACACAATGACTTTGGTGTTAATTATTCAAACGTTAAATATAAATTATAAAAAAAAAAAAAACGGGCCAAACGGATAAAGGGTTGGACGGGCTTGGAAGCCCGAGGGCCTTAGCCGCTCCGATCCACCTTTTCCTCAAAAAGCACAGTCCGTAATATAGGCGGGCCGGATCACGGGCTTGGTCACGGGCCATACGCGCCACGGGCCGAAGGGTTTACGGGCCGTCCACGGGCTAAAGCCCAAAATGGCCATCATCACCTACAAATTTGAAATGAATGGGGCCAACATAGATGTCACTTCACTGGATCCAAATCCAATTTAAACATTATAGGCATTTAAATCCTCCTATTTTTTTATTTTTTTTTGAGACCAAATCCTCCTAATTTGTTTAGAAGCCCATTTCTTTAGTACCAAGTTACAAGCTTTGGGCCTAAAGGTGATTCAGGCCATTATCCCGAATTCTTTATGTGTGTAGAATCACACTATTTAATCATAATCACCTACCAAATAAAAAGGGTATTGATTTCAAAAAAAAGTGTTTATTTGTTACTCCCCCCCCCCTCCTACTTTTTTTTTAATTGTTATAACAAATGTATTTGAACAATGATTTTAAGTTAATTTACGAAATGATTTTTTGTTTTTTTTGGTTGTTAAAACGAAGGTATATTGAGTAATAATTTTTGGTTAATTTAATTATCCTGATGAATATAAAAAAATTGTTATTGATAGTATTTGTTAATATCTAAGCACGATATACATTGTGGGTGCCCTCTCTATTACCTTAAGGTTTTAGAGGAGTTGGTTACTTAACATGGTATCAGAGTTCATGGTTTGGCAAAATCTAGGATTTAAATCTTGCTGCGTGCATTTATCCTAAAAAAATTTAAAGGATACGTATTGTTCCAATTACACCCCTATAACTTCACGTATACACGTGAGGGGGAGTGTTAATATCTAATCACGATATACATTGTGGCTGCCCTCTCTATGTTTTAGAGGAGTTGGTTACTTATTAACAGTATTTATAATAGTGTATCAATAACAAGTTTTATATCTTATTAGTATGATAATAAAATTAACAATTTAGAGAAAAAAAAAAAAACATTATAGGGAGATCATTTCGGGTCGAATGGAGTATCTTTCTTTAAAGGCCCATTTATTGAGTGAAGAATTTTGGGCTAAAAGTGATCTGGGCAAACTTTTTGTTGCTTTATACTGGGCCTTATAAACATTGTTAGTGATGCAGTAGAAAATACTCTGTAACAATAATTAGCGTTAACCCCACCCACCCCCCCCCCCCTTTTTTTCTTTTACTTATTTTGTTTGTTTGTTTGTTTTTTTTTTTTTTTTTTTTTTTTTTGGGGGCGGAAAAGCAAGCCTTAACCATTTACAAAACATATTATACGTTAATAATATCGGAACTATAAATAACACAAATTATACAATTCTGAAACTTCACAACTTTTTTTTTTTTTTTTCACTTAGTAAATTTGTCATATCTGCTGTGCTTTACATTAATTTTCTTCTTGATGAACTTGATTTAGCCGTTTTTCATTAAAAAAAAAAAAATGGCAAACCGCGGCCTTCTCCTCTTTTGGTGTGTTTATATGGATAGTGTGTGCGCGCACGCGTAGAATACATGATCATGACTATCTTAGTTTTTAGTTCACCAAAATCGTGTCAAGTTTTTTCTTTTTTTTCTTTTTTGACCAGTTGTTCTTTAGGTATCGACGGTACAAGATTATGACTGAATTATTCATAACCACTAGTTTGAATTTATTTAAAAAAAGACCTAATATAAACCTTCAAATTCCAGAAATGTCATTTTTTCTAAAAGAAACATTAAAAGACAGGTGATTGAATGGTTGTTAGTGGGCAATTAGTATATAATATATCCTTTTCTTGCAAGTATTTCTTCAACTAGCACTTCTAGAACACCATTAATCCTAAATTAGAAAATTAATATGTCTCAATATCAATTTTTATAAACAATTTTGTACATGAATTGACATGAACAATAGCTGGCTGCAAAAAAAATCAACCAACGAACAATATTTGCTTAACTCGAATATATGAAAACACATAAACATGACCGTCCATTCTCAGCACCGTGTCATTAGCTCCAAAAACAAGTTTTTCCTACGCGAGGAATAATAAAGATTCCATTTTTCTTTTTATCATAATTATCAAAAAAAAAAAAAAAGTGTAAACGAACGAGTTAAAATGAACTTAATCAGCATCTTAATCTTATTTTCTACCTTTTACCATATTTAGCTAAGCATTTAAGATATTTACATTAAGGTGCTGTTTAATCAGACCATATAGGTCAATTGAGTACTTGTCAACAAGCATTAGCAGGCATCAAGAATCACAAAACACACACACACAAGATTGCTGAAAGGAGCCTGACGACTGACTTTCAGTAATACATACAAATTTGTCGCTGAAAAATGACCAAGCATTCGGTTTAATCTTCGAAAATGGAAAGTGATTAAATCGGCCATACTGTGATTAAAACTAGATTTATTACAGCTAATTAGTGAAAGCAACGTCGTTACTGGCTGGCGTTATCTTAATACCCGATTAAAGTAAACAAAGTTTGGCCACTAATATGAGTTTGATTGGTATTTTTGAGCTCTGCTAATTTAATGAATGGCTCTCTAGTAGCATCATATGTTATGGTCATCTGTACTTTTCCTACGTGAAATTGTACGTATCTCACCTTTTATAACAGCAAATTTATTACCATTAATTAACTTTTCAGAGCAAAAAATATACCAATACTGATTTTAGGGTTCTTATTCGTCAAATTAAACGTATCTGTTAAGCTAGAATTTTATTTTCTTTCCAAAATTATGTATTTTCGTATAAGTATATATACCAGTTGAAATAAGTAGTCATTTTATCAGTATAAAGTCTTTGATTTTATGAATATGTGCTGACAAGTTCATTAGCCTGCATTTATGCTGCTGGTTTTTATCGTTGGAAATCCATCTTCGTGTTCGTGATCCTTGTAAGTGAATATTGCTTTCATGACAGTCGTTTCGGGTCACAAGTAAATAGAAATATCTGGTATAATATTTAGGCTCAAGAAAATGGTTCCATATAACTTTGAATGGCTTTGAATATAATCTAAAGGAGCAGAACGAATTATTTTGTTTATGTTTAACTAGCAACTGAAAGAGTTACATTTGAATGAACAAAAGAGCGAAATGAATATTTTTTCCACGTGTTGCGCCACAAAAAAATTTGAAAGAATTGATCAATGTATGGACAATATCTCTGTCAAGAAATTGATATACATTGCATCTAAGCATATGAAGTGTTATTCATGTGCATTAAAAACAAATTAAAGGTTAATTTTTGATGTTTCTGCTTGATAAACGTAACCCTAAAAATGGTCATGTTATGATTAGTGCTGATTATGATGGTTTGAAAGCCATTATCAAATGGTAAACACAATTATGTAGTAATTAGGAGGGCTTTATACACGTTGTTAGATCATCGATAAAGCTAAGTTTTTCTCCTCGTGGCTGAGAAGAGTACACGAGAGTCTTGTTTACCGAACAAAAATGATTGCGTGCGACAAATGATAATTATGTGAAACAGATTAGTGAGGTATCGGTCACATGTTTACGAGTCATGCAATCGTGACTCTGCCTGAATTTGTTACGCGTGAGAGAGAGAGAGAGAGAGAGAGAGAGAGAGGACATTAACTTTATTTGTGGCATGAAACCTTAGCCTTGTCTTTGAAAACTTGTTTGGCAACAGTGTAATAGAGAAAGGAAAAAAGAGGTTTTTTTCAAATGGAAATCAATGAAAATATGGGTCTTATTAAGAAAGATAATGTGTGAAAGTAGCTCAGCCTTGCACCCAAAACAAACCCCCTTAAGCTTTCCAGGAAAATGATGTGTGCTAGAGATCCCACCTAACTCATCTTTGAAAATATAATTATTGACTTAATTGTTATTTAAAGAATAATAATAATAGTATTTATCATTGATAATCCCACATTCCTCAACTTTTTCTTAATCAATAGGCCAAACCCTAATTTGATACTACCCCCTAAACTTTGATAGGGGTTAAAGGGTAATTAAATAAAATATGTAATACCAATAATAGACATGAAAATGGGTTTCCCTCAATGGCAAGGTTATTGGGATGTGTTGGTGCAAAAGATTTATCACACAAAACCCTAAAATAGTCACGAGGCCATGAAATTCTTGTACAGTATTATTGCTCACATGCATCTCTCTTTCTCTCACCTCTTTCTCTTTCTTATTTCTATAAATTAATTAAGGGGTAGTTTAGGTACTCCTCACTTGAGACCAAAAGTCTCGAATTTGAGTCATTAATGGGGGGAATATGAGAACATATGTTGATTCTCTTAAAAAAAAAAAAAAGTTTAGGTTAATTTACGCAAATTTTGACTAATCTACCTATATGTTTCAAGGGTAATTTATAAATTATCTTCTCATAAATTGTCTCGGGGAACTGATGTAGCGAAGCAAAAATGAATAAAAGGATAAAAATTAAATAATATTAAATTACACACTATTATCGATGAAAATTTTTCAAAGAAATCGCACACGATTTACATAAATTGACATCCAAATTGAAATAAATCAATTTTCGAGAAATTAAAAAAATAAACTCTCAAATTTATTCAATTGAAATCTCGTGAAATACCTACTTGTTTCTCTCTCTATAATCTATTCTTGCGTAAGGTATAAATGGGGAGTAAGGTATTCATCAAAAGTTGTCTTAATAAAAAGGTGCTGATCAAGCCAAAATGTTCATATATAAATAGTTACTATACAGATCTTGAGCCTTTCCATAGAAAGCTCATGAAACCTGACGTGGAAATTTACTAATAGTGAAACGCAAAAATCTTACAAAAAATTGCATTTTTTTAAGCTAAAAAAAATATTTTTGTTTTCCCTCTAGTATCAGCATTAGTATAAAAAAATGTCAGTGTAAAGAGTGCCAGTAAAAATATTATTAAGTGTCAGTGTAAAAAAGTTGTCAGTGTTAGTGTAACAAAATGCCATTATAAAAAGTGTCAGTTCATGTATTATTAAGTGTCAGTATTTTAGTGTAAAAAGTATCAGTGTTAGTGTAAAAAAATGTCAGTGTAAAGAGTGTCAGTTCATGTAGATGTGTCCAAAATCTAACCGAAATCGACTAACCGGCGGTTTTTAATCGGTCAACTAACCGGTCAAACCCGTTAACCGGTTTAACCGTAACCGGATTAATCGAAACCGGCGATTAACCGATTCGATTAAGGTTACAGATTTTTCAAACCGGCTAACCGACGGTTATAACCGTCGGTTATTTAACCGGTTATAACCGTTTGAAATTACAGTCAATTTTTTAACGTTTTCAGTTTGTTTTTAGTAATTTCAGTTAGTTTTTTTAGAATTTCAGTCAATTTTTTTAACATTTACAATTAGTTTTTCAGAAATTCAGTTGGTTTTTTGAAATTTCAGTCAGTTTTTTAGCGTTTTCAGTTAGTTTTTCAGAATTTCAGTTAATTTTTTAACGTTTCCAGTTAATAGAAACTGTTAAAAATTCCGTTAAAAGGACTAATCTAAAAAGAAAAAAATAGGCTTCAGTTAACCGTTTTAACCGGATAAACCGTGTTAACCGGTTATAACCGTTAACCGGATAACCGTAACCGTTAGTAGACGGTTAACGGTTAGGTTACGGTTAAGGTTTAACGATTTTTTTAACCGGCAGTTATAACCGTTTGGACACGTCTAAATTCATGTATTATTAAGTGACAGTGTATAAAAGTGCTAGTGTTAGTGTAAAAAAGTGTCAGTAGTATTAGTATAACAAAATATCAGTGTGAAAAGTGTCAGTGCATGTATTATTAAGTGTCAGTATAAATAGTGTCACTGTAGGGTAAAAAAGTGTCAGTATTATTATAAAAAAGTGTCAGTGCAAAAGAATGTGTAGTATGTATTATTAAATGGCAATGTAAAAAAGGATTTTCATTAAGCTTAAAAAAAAACTAGTTTTTGATAAAACCAACTCATTATAAATATAAAATAAGATATTTGTATGAGGGTACTGTAGGAGTAAAAATAAAAATTACTCATTTTGTCTCGAAAAATTAATCTACTTTGATTTTCATGTTCAACTCAATAAACTTTGACAACAACTTTATAAAAATCTAACTACTCTTATTCAATTCTAAAAATTGTTATTAATTCACTATTAAAGTTATTATTAATAACAAATTTTTAAATTGTATAAAAATGATAAGATTTACATAAATTCATAGTTAAAATTCAATTTAGTTAATCATAAAAATCAAATTGAGACAAACTTTCGTGAAAGAAAGGACAGAGTACAAGAACTAGTTTAGGACTAAGTGAGTCACACTTAAAACTGTTGTTTTCATAAATCTGTTAATTTCTTGACAACATTTAATATTTTGATTTGATCACACCTAGGGGCGGATCTAGTCTTTTTTGAGGTGAATCTGTTAAAACTGTTATTTTCAAAAAAAAAAAAAAAAATCACCTAAGTCACCCACTATATGTAACTTTTTTTATATATATGAAATTATTTTTCACTGTTATTATTGTTTATAATATTTTTTTAAATACCAAGTTCACGCGATTTTAATATTTTGAATTTGCGTATGATCACACCTACCAATTTATGAAATGAATAACTTATATAAATTGAATTTTCAATAAAATCTAATTTATATCAGACATTCATCTTGCAGAATAAGAGATGTAGTTAAATCAAAGAGATGTAGTTAAATCAAAGAGAACAAAAAAAAAAAAAAAAAACCTTCATAGATTTATAGTCTAGGTGACATTATAAGTGAGGATTATGCTTTTGAAAGGGTGAAGCAATAATTCAACAAATATATACTCCCTCCGTTCTACAATAATATCGAAAAAAAATTCTTTTGTGCGTTTCACAATAATTAATAATTTTTCAAAATGGAAATGGAATCCATTTCTCTCTACTCACAATACTTTTTAAATTTACTATTCTCTCCACTCATTCTCTCTCCTATTTTATTTTTACACTCACAACACATTATTTTTATCATTTTTTATCTTAATCTTCGTGTCGAATCAAAAATTCTACGTAATTGTGGAACGGAGGAAGTATAGGGTGTAATCATGGCCTCTACATATTACACTTTAACCAATCTACACACAATATTGTTCGTTTTGTGGGGGCCACAGAATCACAGATACTATCACTGCAGATTCTACATTGTGGTGGCCACCTTTGATTGCATTTGTCACGTGGTTGACTTTCTTTACAACTTACTCCCTTCCCTTCATTTCATTAGTTTTATTTAAAGATTTTTAGTTTTACTTGACACAAAAATTAAAAAAAAAAATATATGAGTATAAAAAATAAAGTAGGACAGAAAAAGTAGATAGGAAGTTTTTGTTATAAAAATGATAAGTGGATCTTATTATCCATTTTAGATAATAAAGTAATTAAAAATCTTAAACTTGAACAGACCAAAAGGAAAATAAAAACCTTAAACTGAAATGAAATCGGGACGGAGGGAGTATTTTCTTTTCTTCTTTTTTTTTCTCACAATTTTTAAACATATTTTCAGGACTTTTTGTTTTGCATTTTAATTTCAAGTCATTGCAAAGTATAAAATTTAATACTTCCACATAATACTACCGAAATGTAGAAAATTACGCTCATTATATTAATTTAGGGTGAGTTTGGCATTGCTTCTGATTCCCTGAAAGTGATTTTTCAAAAGTGATTTTAGAAAAATCGATTATTTGTAATAAATACTAAAATTTATAAGTATGTTTGGATAGTATATGTTCAAAACTGATTATTAAAGATAAATACCAAAAATGACATTTATGATATGTATCTCGATATAATCTATATTATAAATGGAACCCCCCTTTTGAACAGTTCTATGAACAGTTCCAAGGGGGGAAATTCCCATTTTGCCCTCATACATTTGTCCTTTTCCCATTTTGCCCTTAAAAAAATTAATTTAAAAAAAAAAAATTTAAAAAAAATTAAAAAAAAATATTACGTGGCCTTGGACACGGGCATATGCTAGTAAATGTATAAAAGAGATAGAGGTTATTATTGTAAAAACAACACAAATAACAACTTCTAAGAATCACTTTAGCAAAAGCTGGGTCATAGCTGCTTCTACGAAAACACAATTTTTTGCGTTTTAACAGCTTAAAATCATAATCAGTATTGTTATTCAAGCGCTATTAAAAGTGATTTTGAGTTTTAAAAGTGATTATAAGCCACAAAAAATCACTCCCAAACTCACCCTTAATATATTTATGGTTCCAATGAACGCAAAGATTTTAAACCTTAATACAATAATGTAGATCGAAATAAATTAAGCGGCTAGGAAGTGCACAAGAATAAACAGAAGATTGATGTGAGTCCTGATGTTATCACACCAACATTAGCATCAGCGATAAAAGCAGCGGAATAAAACAGTTTTAAACAAAGTTAAAACACAAATATAACATTTATCTACAGCAACTTGATGTAGACAATAAAACTTCTCTTATTAAACTCGGTTTTGAATAAGTTATACAAAAGAACACTAAGAGAAGACAAAAATAATCAAAAATCTCTCACACTAAAAGGACTCGATGAAGCTATGAGCATTCAGCAATTTGGAGTCACAAAAACCGCAGGAAGTAATGAGCCAGCTGTTTGTATTTATAAGCAAGGAATCCTTGTTTGTAGAGGTTGATTTACTTGAAGAGATCTTCTCCAAATAGACTTCTAGCTTCCTTAATAAATCAATGTAATCCTTTTCTTATCATGACTCTTTCCTTGTGTGTGAGATCCTACAAAATAACCAAAATATATACTAAACATATCAAATATTTGATTAGTAGGTTAGTCAATTAAAATACAATATAAATTATATTTACCTAAATTAACTAATATAGAGAAAGTAACAAATCTAACTTAAGTCAACATTTGACTTGACAATGTGTGTGGGACATCACACACTTTCAATCTCCCCCTGATTTGTTGATTTCTGGTCAAAACAAATAAACTAATTATCACATATTAATCTCCCCTTAAATAAGCAAATGATTCAACTCCCCCTGAGTTTGTTACAGCTTATCCTCAAACTTCAGTTGTATCTCCCCTTTTGACTTACTCTCCCCCTTTATCAAAACTAGTTTACCAAATATAGAAAAACTCCCACTAAATTATCAAACAAGCTTCAGCAGTTTCTATCTTCAACTTCAGTTTCTATCCTTATTTTTGACTTACTTCTTCCCCTTTTTTACTAGAATGAATTAAATGCGTCAGATGTGAGTCTAGATGTGGCCATATCAGGAATCACACCATATGCAACACTTTGTGTTTCGTCCAATAAACTAGAGAGAGACGATGGTAGCCGATAGGAGAAGAGTAAAGGGTCTTGAATGGATTGGACCCTTTCCACAATGAAACTCTTCATTCTAAAACAAATCAAACCTCTCCTTTGTCTTACTAGATATAAATGTTTCAGAAGGAGGAAGACTTACAGTGCTTTTGGAGGGTTTGGTACGGGTGAGACAATTAGGCATAGATATGGAATTTCCAATGAATATGGGCCTTCTTTGTACTAGTCTTCCTTGATGTTGGTGCTGGTTTCATCACATCTTCATCAGCATCAGCTTTCTTAGATGTCAATTCCTTTCTTCCAAGCCTAAAAGATTCATCCTCATCATCATCAGAAGCCAGAAGCGAAATTGAAACGGGTGTAGCTTCTGTGTCGACGAACAACCCCACATGTTGTGTACATCTGTTGGAACGGTCGCAGATGATGGTGGTGATGGGGCGGTGCCTGATAGTGTATCCTCATTCGGTGACGCCATGGAGATCTGTTTGAAGGAGAGAGAAATCGAGGAGACAGCAATAGTAATTTTACAGAGAGAGATAGGTAATCCTTATGAGGAGATAACAGGAGGGAGTACAACCCTAGTAGGAGAAGGACACTTAGGGAGATAGAGTTTAAGATGAGAAACTTAATACCTTGGCATTCGAAATAGGACTTACCTCAACCTCTTGAAATTTCTTAGATGATAAGGATCAATTTTTAGTAAACCTTGAAGAGGTCAAATTCCTTTCTCCTTTGTGAATAATATACCTGCCATAAACTGATCACAAAGATCCGCACAAATACTCCCCCTAAACACATTATCGTCATAAACAAGAAATTCACAATTTTGTTGAGCACAAGATCTTTTAACTTAAATAAATTAGGGAAAGAAAAAGATTTGTATAATATTTTCACCAATGATCAGGTTGACTTAATTTATGTCTAGGAGAATGATGCATCATGTACAAACATGTGAAGGATAAATCTTAGTATATGTGTGATATGGGATGTGATCACATCTGGGGACACATCTCCTCTAAGAAAGTCAATGAATTGAAATCTTGTCTTGCTTGGCCTCTAGGATGTACCCACCCATTTTTTATTTGTGGGAAAAGATTTTTGGGTAGCTTCCACTCTACTTTACCTTCTTGGATAGCCCTCTTTTGAATGATCTTGTCAATTTGACTCAAACTTTCTCTTGAAGTCATTTTGATCACATTGAAATGACTTCATACCAAGAATGGAGCAGTTGTTTCCCTTAGATTAGGCACCCACCAAGAGACATCCAGTAGGATAAATTTGAGTCAACAGTTGTTGACACCTTTTAAGAAGAATTCACAATTCAGAGAGGAGTCGTGTCAACGTTGTAATACAAGTGACCACACTGAGAAACATCATGCAATGCAATTTTTTTTTGTTAGAAATAAAATATACAGGTGTAGGCTCTGATGTGATCACACGGGGGATCACACCATCAGATAGCACACAAACTCAGAGACTTTTTTAGGATAGAAAATCTCTGAAAATCAAGGACTTTGGTGAAAATATCAGCCAACTGTTTTTCAGTACTTATTGATTCCATACTAATGATTTTCTGCTCAACAAGATCACGAATAAAATGATGTCTAATGTCAATGTGTTTAGTACGTGATTGCTGAACATGATTTTTTTATATTTCTATGGCACTTAGATTATCACAAAAGACAGTTAGAATATCACTTTTAAGCCCATAATCCTTAATCATCTGATTCATCCAAAGAAGTTGAGACATAATCCACTTTTCATCTTTTATTTCCTCATTAACATTCTTAGGCTCAAGATGAGAAACAAAACAGCAGGAACTTACCTTGCTTACCTGTGAATTTACACAGCTCAATCCAGCCAGTTCTCGGTAGTTGACCCTTGGCTTCTCCCTTGTGTTTACCTTCTCATTAATATCACCAATCACCTGTGTGACTGGGTGGTTCTTCTGAATCCTGCTTGGTATGTCTCTGGTTCTGTCCAGGTTTCCTTCTGTACAATCTGAACTGTCAGACGAATTTTCAGAGTTTGATGTAGACTCAATTGGTCCTGATGTAGGTGGTGATGTGATCACATCAGGACTTGTATCATCTTTCTGTATCTCTGTTTGCAGTTCCTGTTCAGCTGTATTTTGGGTGTTTTTCATCATTTCCACGCAACATCTTCAAGAGTTTTTAGTTTCAAATCAGCAGTATCATCAAAAGTGACACTAATAGACTCCATAAATGTATTGGTTTTAAGGTTGTAAACCCTATAAGCACGGCTGTTTGTGGAATACCCTAGAAACACAACTTTGTCACTCTTAGAGTCAAAATTAGATAGATAGTCTCTATCATTCAGAACATAACATATGCATCCAAAAACATGAAAGTACTTGAGAGTAGGTTTTTTACCAAGAAGTATTTCATAAGGAGTCATGATTGACCCAACCCTCAAGTAGACTCTATTTCCTATGTGACATGCCGTGCTAAGAGCCTCAGCCCAGAATCGTTTAGAGATGTTCTTAGAACTAAGCATGACACGACCCATCTCTTGCAAAGTATGATTCTTTCTTTCAGCCACCCCATTCTGTTGACGAGTTTTAGGGGCTGAAAAATCATGGGTTATTCCTTTGGAGTCACAAAATTCATAGAACAAAGTGTTCTCATATTCAGTTCCATGGTAAGATCGAATTTGAATTACTTTCTTACCATGCTAATTTTTGACCTTTTTATACCACAATTTAAACACTTCAAGTGCTTTAGATTTTTCTTTCAAGTATAGGACCCATGTGTACCTAGAAAAGACATCTACACACACAAAAGAGTATTTCTTTTTACTTAGGCTCTCAACCTCAATGGGTCCCATAAGGTCAGTATAGATTAGTTCCAAAATTTCAGAAGTGAAACTTTGATCAACCTTTTTGTGGGAAGCCTTAGTTTGCTTTCCCTTTTGCCAAGGATCACACACTTACTTGTTTGAAATCAAGTTTAGACAAGTATTTAACAACATTAAATCTCACCAATTCTTCCATTTTCCTAAAACTTGCATGACCTAACTTTTGATACCAAACCTCAAGATCATTTACTTTGAAACTAAGGCAAGATAAGTTGTCATCAAATTTGTAACAGTTATCTTGAGACCTCATTCTAGGGAACAAGCATTTATCAGTGCTATCAAACACTTTACACTCATGCTTGTCAAATTTAACATATAAATTGTCATCACATAGTTGGCTTATACTATTAAGATTAGCTTTTAAGCCTTTCACATGATAGACATTTTTCAACTTAGGCATATGATTAACACATGGAGTACCCTTACCAACAATCTTACCTTGGGCTCCTCCCCCATAGTTCACGTTTCCACCTTTAATTGTGGTGTAATCGGTTAGGAACTCAACATTACCTGTCATGTGCCTGGAGCACCCGATGTCGAAGTACCATGAGCTAGCTATGCTGCTCTTGAGTGAGGTGAATACCACCTTGCATTCCTCACTTTTATTTTCTACCCACGCTAATTGCCCAGATTTCTGTTGATGTGAGCGGTGATGTGAGTACATCCGGGTGCTCATCTCCGGAGCAGATTTTCCAAGGTCATAGATTCTTTGGTAACAAAAAGGTTTGATGTGACATGGAACAAAATAGTAGTGGCACACAAATTTCTTTTTCTTAGGATGTGTTTTATGATTTTGAAAAACTTTAGTTTTTGAGGAACTCTCTCCTTTTTCCACAGAAGTGGATTCATAGCCAAGACCATTTTTCGAATTATTTCATATACTCAAAATTTCCTCAAGTTTAGCCTTTTCAGTATTTAATTTTGCAAAAGTTTTATTGGCTTTTTCCAGTTCTGATTTGGTCTTCTCAAGTTCAATATCACGTTTAGTGAGCATGACCTCAAGTTTGGCTATGGCATCCTTTTGGTTGTCATTTTCAGTGGTAACTTTTTCAAGATCACATCTTAAAGTCGAAATTTCAGTAGAGAGTTTCCCATTTACATTTTCAAAAACTGCCAATTTTTCAACATGTTTTTCCCAGTCAGCATATAACTCAGCATAAGCATCAAGAAGTTCTTGGTAACTTCCATCACATTCTTCTTCATTCTCTGTTTTTTTAGAAATGGAAGAATTAATACAGTAGACATCAGAGTCAGAAGATGTGATGGTCGGTGTGACTACATCTAAAGCTACATCAGCTTGATGTTCGTGACTAGGAGGCGAGACTTCAATGATAGCTAAGTTCAGCGTTTCATCATCGTCCTCACTATCACTAACGGTCGCACAAAAGCTCATTCCCTTTTTCTTCAGAGTGTTGGCACACTCATTGGCATAATGCCCAAAGCCTTTGCAGGCTCTACATTGAACAGTTTCAAATCTATTCTTAGCAAAACTAGTAGGTTTTTTGAAACTACTCTTAGTATCCTCTTTTGGATTTTCAAACGTATTTTGAGTTTTAGTAGGAAATTGGTTGTCCCGTTTATTTTTGAGAAAAGATGTAAATTTTTTTGTTAAAAGGGCAACATCTTCAGTTTTCAAATTTGAAGCATCTATTTCATTAGAGATTTCTTCAATCTCTTTTGATACTTTGGATACATTAGAGAGAGTAGTTGCAGGAGCAATACTTTCAGCTTTATGTTGTTGCTGAATAGATGTGTTCATCTCAAACATGGTTAGTTTACCCACAAGAGTATCTAATCCCATAGTCTTGGTATCATGTGCTTCTTCAATAGCATCAATTTTAATATTAAGCTTATCAGTAACAGTTCTTAACATTTTGCTAACTAACCTTGCATTTGATATAGGCTCACCTAGGGAGAGACATTCATTTGGGATTTCTCTCAATTTAGCAGAATAGCTTTTTATGTCCTCAGTCTCATTCATCCTCAACACTATCATCACCCTCACAGTGACCTTGCAAAATATCCCAGGCAATCTTTGCTATATTTTGATTTATTATAAATCTAAACATGTGTTCATCCACAAGACTTGATATAGCACCAAGAGCCTTAAAATTATAGTTAGCAAGGGTGACTTCAGCAGTGGTCCATTCTTTCTTAAGTTTGAGTTTGAAGATTTTTTCTGAGGTTTCCCCCTCTTCACTCCTACTTTAAACATTAGGAGGAGACCATGGAATAATAATACTAAGCCACGCCCTCTCATCAACTGCTTTGATGAAAAGACGCATTTTAGCTTTCCAAATAGCATAATTAGTTTCATCCAAAACAAAAGGACGGTATTGGTTTAAGTTCAAGTGTCCTTCCATAATGACCACTCTTTCTTGGATCTCACTGAGTGTAATCGAGTGGATCTCTGATACCAATTGAAAGAAATTGAGCGGCTAGAAAGTGCACAGGGACAAACAGAAGACTGATGTGAGTTCTGATGCTATCACACCAGCAATAGCATCAGCGATAAAAGCAACAGAATAAAACAGTTTTAAACAAAGTTAAAACACAAATATAACATTTATCTACAGCATCTTGCTGTAGACAATAAAACTTCTCTTATTAAACTCAGTTTTGAATAGGTTATACAAAAGAACACTAAGAGAAGACAAAAATAACCAAAACTCTCTCACACTAAAAGGACTCGATGAAGCTATGAGCATTCAGCAATTTGGAGTCAAAAAAACCGCAGGAAATAATGAGCCAGCCGTTTGTATTTATAAGTAAGGAATCCTTGTTTGTATAGGTTGATTTACTTGAAGAGATCTTCTCCAAATAAACTTCTAACTTTCTTAATAAACCAATGCAATCCTTTATTTATCATGACTTTTTTCTTGTGTGTGAGATCCTACAAAATAACAAAAATAAATACTAAAGATATCAAATATTTGATTAGTAGGTGTGAATACCCCGTCCCGATGCAAAACACATTCAGATGTTTAAAATAAATAATCATGGAAAGTCGGATCGAAATGGGATATTCATTAAGTGACACTCGATTTAAACCATATTAAAAATATTAGTTTAATTTTATGAGAGTCGCCACGCCGCTTTGATATAGCCCAAAGCATTGAAAAAAGGCTAAGCATGTGATTGGGTTCGGGGGTCAAGTTACAACAGAAGAAGAAACGTTATCACTCCTATTGCCCGACGGATCGGTCTTTATAGCATGTGGGGTGTTGGTTGTGTGCGGTGTTTACAGGAATAGATAGAAGAAACGAGATCATGCATAAGGAGGAGGGGAGAGAAAGAATTAATTGATGATCACATCCTAGAACCTTTAATTTAGGCCCTCGGAAGGTACACTAATCAACGTTCATCCTTGGGGAATTATTGATCATGGGATGATTACTACTAAGGAGGAAGGAAAGAAATAGTTCCTAGATCCATTAGATTTCTTGAGTGAAATCCTAGATCATCATCGGCTATACATACTTAAATATATTAAAACAGTCCTAAATCTAGCATATAGGCATAATTAGAACATATTAAGCATGCAAATAAATTATCTAGCGCAGTAATAATGATAACAAAGAACAGAATATTAAATAAAAGACTTACCAATTGTGGCAAAGCTTTGAGATCGAATCTAGTAAGATTCAGAGCGATATTGGGAGATGTGTGGAATGGAAAACTCAAGTTTAGTCTTGACTTTTTCCGCTGAGAATGTGTGTGTTGAAAAGTGAAGAAGTGTGAACGTATTTATAGTGCTCGGGAAATGGGTCTGGACTGAAGAAAAGGGTCGATCGGCTCTTTCCAAGAAGGGTCGATCGAACCTTAAAAAGAAGGGTCGATCGGCACTTTATGAGAAGGGTCGATCGGCACTTTTCACTAAGCGTAATTTTCACGTCAGCGGCGCGAGAAAGAGAAATATGTAAAAGATTAATTAGGGTTTTGTCAACCCTAATCAGTCCAAAACACTTCTTTTAGGAACAAGATTAAAATACTCTTTTTTAGGACCAGGTACTAACAGTAGCCCCTCGGCGACGCTTCTTGTAAGACAAGTGGAGTCGACGATTAAGATAGGATCCGTCCTGAAAAAAGGGATTCCAGGGGTGGAATGATGAGCTTGCGGGTTCGATGTTTGAACTCGAGCTGAGTCGCAAATGAAAGGTGACCAGGTAGGTCGAGCAGCTGAACCCTTGTCGGGCTACCTACGTATCCCAAGAGGAATCAAGTCGAATCATAGTTCAAAGAACTGCCGGAGAGAAAAACGAATGGGCATTAGTACCCTGAAGTGGGAGACGTGTGGTGTCTTAAGCCAAAGATTTGACTGTCCGGGGAGTCACCCAAGGATTTGACTGTTCGGGGAGTCACCCAAGGATTTGACTGTCAGTGGAGTCACCCAAAGATTTGACTGTTCGGGGAGTCACCCAAAGATTTGATAGTCCAAAGATTTGACTGTCGGGAGTCACCCAAAGATTGACTTTCGGAGTCACCCAAAGATTTGACTGTCGGAGTCGCCCAAGGATTTGACTGATCGGGGAGTCACCCAAAGTTTTGACTGTTCGGGGAGTCACCCAAAGATTTAACTGTCCGGGGAGTCACCCAAAGATTTGACTGTCCGGGGAGTCACCCAAAGATTTGACTGTTCGGGGAGTCGCCCAAGGATTTGACTGATCGGGGAGTCACCCAAAGTTTTGACTGTCCGGGGAGTCACCCAAAGATTTGACTGTCTGGGGAGTCACCCAAAGATTTGACTGTTCGGGGAGTCACCCTTGAAATTGACGTATAAGGAAGTCACCCTAGAATTGACGTATAAGGAAGTCACCCTAGAATTGACGTATAAGGGAGTCACCCTAGAATTGACGTATAAGGAAGTCACCCTAGAAATTGACGTATAAGGAAGTCACCCTAGATTGACGTATAAGGAAGTCACCCTAGAATTGACGTATAAGGAAGTCACCCTAGAAATTGACGTATAAGGAAGTCACCCTAGAATTGATTGGGATTATTGCTAAGGTTTAGAGAGGAGTTTTGTCTCCTAGGCTTGAAGCTAGGGTTTTGAGAGGTATTTGTCACCTAGGCTCGAAGCTAGGGTTTTGAGAGGTATTTGTCACCTAGGCTTATGGCTAGGGTTTTGAGAGGTATTTGTCACCTAGGCTCGAAGCTAGGGTTTTGAGAGGTATTTGTCACCTAGGCTTAAGGCTAGGGTTTTGAGAGGTATTTGTCACCTAGGCTCGAAGCTAGAGTTTTGAGAGGTATTTGTCACTTAGGCTTAAGGCTAGTATTTTGAGAGGTATTTGTCACCTAGGCTCGAAGCTAGGGTTTATATTTGTGGTAAGTCTAAACAAGGCAATGAGCAGAAAGGTTATGGTTTAAGCCAGGCGAGGCCGAGTAGGGGTCTATGATAGAAGATGGAATTGGATAAGTTTGATGTCCAGAGATAAGGGGTAGGACCGAGTCATCTTGAGAGTCACAGAGATACGTCTTTGATAGACTTGAAGAGTTTGAAAATTTGTGGAGACCAAAGAGTGATTTGGAGACCAAAAAGTGATTTTTTAAACAAGGTGCCAAGGAGGATGGCATTTTGAAAGTATGTTAATTTGATAAGGAGGTCTTATGATTAATTATGTTTCTAACTAACTCAAAGAGTTTGCCACATGCTGATCTTGATGACAAGGGATGCCCTTCTTGCTAGATATGACTTCGTTGGAGCCCCGATTCTTGTTAGAGCCCCTGGCCTTTTCTGAAGAATCACATAGTCGACCCATTTCCGTTGAGGGGAGCCTCAATGTTTGATGGAGGCTTAGAGCAAAGTGCCTTAGCGTATCTATTTTTAAATCATTCAGTCGACTCAAAAAGTAAAAGACAGAAAATGTATTGAAATACCACAGGGACACTTTGAAAGGAGAGAGATTTTAGAGAAGGTTCTTGGGTTTTGACTTTTCGGACGACCATGCGAGTATATGTACAAGTGTAAGGAAGCCCCTGCTTGACAGAAAGTAAGTGTTTGGCTCTTCCTAGATTGTAGAAAAGAAGACTTGTCGAGACATTTGAAGAATTATTTTATTTAGAATTATCTTTTGATTGTTCGAGAATGGACCTCACTGATTGGTTTATCAAATTCCAATTGTATAAGTAAACAAATAATGAATGTTTTGATTTGAAGTTGGAATAAGAGAGAGAAGATTGATTGATGGTGAAATCTGGCTTGACTTTAGAAGGAGTAGGATGTTCCGTTGTTGCTTGCTGCTCTGGACTGTTCTGTGATAATTGTCGTGCGGGTTGCCGCTGTATTGATCTTCTTTATGAGAAAGAATGAAAAAATAGAGAAAAGATTGGGGTGGAAGAAAAAGTGGGACTTGACTGATTATAGCCCCTTCTATTTTTTTGTCTTTCAAGTTAAGATTCGTTGTTCCTTTGTTTTCGCAAGCCGAGGGGAGTAGTCCCTGGCGCGTGTCTCCTTGCTTTTACCAGAGTGCCGCTGAGAGGCACGGATGCGAAGCCCCAGTGAGACTTTTGCAGACAGTGTTTGAGGAGTTGAATGAACGAATTTCAAGAATAGGACGAGTTCCCAAACTTGGAGAGAGTATGTAATATGCTCACGTAGAATAACAAGTGACTCAAAAATTTGAATATGCATTTCTTTTAAATAATCTTTTAGGGAAATGAGAATGCCATCCGGTGGCGGTTGTAGCTGGGCTTTGGGTTGCGATCGATTATTGGGTGATGCTTAACATGACCTCTTAAAGTGAGAGGTCGGCTGGGCCTTTTGCTGAGAGGTTGGTTTGAGGGATGTGTTTGGGATCTCTAAGGTGAAGGGATTTTCTTGTTGTCGCTTCTTTAGAACCTCTAAGAGTGAGGTTAACTTTGATTTTGACAAGGTCAAGGGTGGTGATGGAATCCTCTAAAAGTGAGAGGATGGACTTGGAATTGGTTTACGGGATTTGTCCAAGAGGGAATCTTTGTTGCTTCTTCTCGTGAGTTTGTTGTGATTTCAGCAGGTAACTTGATCACGATAGGACCTTCACTCGATGTCTCATTTTCACAACCTTTGAGATGGGAGGTTCACTTCGGAGTGATGGAGTAAGTTTGTTTGTTTTTTTTTTTTTTTTTTTTTTTTTTGACACCCTCTTCGAGAAAAGCCTTCGGATTTGTTTGCTCGCGATAGCCCCTAGCGTATGCCTTAGGATGCATTTACCTTTTCCCTCTTGGGCTTGGAGGTGGTCCCTTCTTTTGTGAGTCGAGGGAGCCCCTTGTATGAGTTTCTTTTGTATTCCGCCTTTCTTGAGCTTGGAGGTGATTACTTCCTTTGTGAGTCAGGGGAGCCCCTAGTATGGGCTTCTTCCTTAGGGTTTCAAAATTTGTCGATCTTGAAATGAAAGGGTATTATTTAGTGAGGATAAGGTTATGGCTTCCTATGGTGAGAGGTCTAAGCTTCAATCGCTACTGTATAGCATTCTCAAAAGAGTATTTAAAATAAATGCAAACTCATTTAACCGACTTATTAAGGCAAAACATATTCGGACCATGAGAAAGACATGTGAGCATATTCAATGAAAGCTTATCGATCAAATGGAAAATCAGAGGAGACGCGAGACATTCATGTAGCACTGGTGAAGGATAAGAACAACCCCTTGCATTTTCTTTGTATGAGCAACAACGGTCTTTGTGCTTGTCTTGGCCATATGAAAAGGAGGTCAAGTGGGGGAGAGTGTATTTGGAGAAATGTATGCTCGAGAAAGCATAGAAGGCATGTACAAGGAGAGGGTCTGGAGATAGTGTACGAAAAGTATATGGTGGAGTATGGAGAGAGTGTATGAGAAAAGGGTGCATAGAGATGGTGTATATGAGGAAGGGACAGTGAGTTGTTCACTCCAATCAAAGTGTTGGGTATGCATGTTTTAACCCTCCTATTTTGTATTAGATTTGATTGATACCATAACCTCCTATCTATTTTAAGGACTTTAGGACCCTATGTAATGAAGCTTAGACTTCAATTTTTTAGCTAAGTCCATTTTATAGAATAGGTTAAATTTAGGCTTGAAGACTGGCACAAGACTCATTGGATTGGAAAGTTGCAGTTCAGCAGCATCAAACCGCCCTTCATAACCGCACATGCAACCGCATGTATGATTCCCTTGATTCTGCTCAATGAACTACCTCAGTGCAAACCGCTTATGAACCGCACCTTTGCAGTTCATTTGCAACCACTCTGTGCAACCTCCTGGTGTAGCAAACCGCATGTCATAAACCGCTCTACACCAGACCGAATCCAATGATTGAAGACTTGAAGTGAACCACTTTTTAACCGTTGGAATCCACATCAGCAATATCAAAAGTCAACCACTAAATTTTGTCACGTGATTCAATGTCAGAGAAGATCTGCAAGGATCTTGAAAAGGTGACAGGTGTCCTAACCTCATTGCTTGCAGCTGGAGCCTCATCAGCTTTATCTGCAGCAGCTGTACCAAAGGACAAAAGTGGATATTGTGGACCAATGGGAAAGCATCAAGTACTGTCCTTACAACAGCTGTATCCAACGGCTAGTTTCTTGATGCTTGGGTATAAATACCCCTAATCTTCACCATTTGAAGATTGCTTGAAAAATTGAGAAGTGATGTGTTCATAGAAGCTGAAGCTCTGCCCAGAAATTATTCAACCCTTTGAATCTTCATCTTTAACCTTCAAGAAATATTCCCCAGCCCAGAAATCAAGCCTTAACACATTCAAGAATCATTGTGCTCTACATCTCACAAATTTTAAAGAGCCTTGATCTTGTTCTCACACACACACCTCACTTGTTTAATCATATAGATTAATCACTTGAGATACACTGGTTATAGTCTTAGGATTTGATCTTCATAGAATAGATTTTAGATTTGAGTATTGATCTTTGTAACTTGTAATCTCTCATACTCATAGTAAAATCACTCTTGAAAATCCAAGACTAACCATCTTGGTAGTGGACGTAGATCGTTTATCGATTGAACCACTCCAAATCACGTGTTCTTACTTTCTGCATTTATATTTCCTGTGATTACTAATTATTTATCTTTGTCTCTGCATGATCTTATTTTAGTTATCCATTATTGTGAAATAGTGTTTGGAGTTAACATTGTCAAAATCACACGTGTTTGTAAAACTGCACTCACCAAAACCGCCAAGCAAAACCGCACTTACAAACCGCCTCTTCAAAACCGCTTTACACTCTATTATTCCGCTGTGCATTTTACATCTTCACTTGCAGCTTATTATCAACTGCAAGAAATTTTGTAAGCAAGAGGTTTAGTTTTTATAAGAGGGTGAAAAATTTGTAACAGCTATTCACCCCCTCCCTCTAGCTGTATTTTCACCCTTGTTGCCACCTTTGGGACCAACAAGTGGTATCAGAGCTAACACATTTTTAAAACCACTGTTTTTCAAGCTTAACAGCTTGTGTGCTGATTCGTTATGGCAACCTCAAAGACAATGACTACTGTTAACTATTCACACATTCCAATCTTGGACGAAGACCACTTTGATATCTGGAAGTGCAGAATGCTCATTCACTTGGAAACAATTGATGAGATGCTGGTGGAATGCGTGATCAATGGCCCGTTAATTCCGATGAAGGCCAACACTGATGCAACCACCAATAGAGAAACTCCAGAGGTCAAAAAGCCAAAAGATGAGTGGTCAGATGAAGAGAAGAGATTAGTTGCCTTAGACAACAAGGCAAGGCATATCATTTCTGGAACCCTCCCCGTATCAACCCTACAGAAAGTGATGTACCTCAAAACCGCAAAGCAGATGTGGGATGCCATAGAGAGCTACCTCGAAGGTGACGAAGAGTGCAAGGAAAACAAATTATACACTGTTGAAAGATCCTACAACAACTTCAACAAAAAAATCCAACAAAACCTTGCGTCAAACCTACGATCGCTATGTTGAGGTAGTTAATGCTTGTAGATCTCTTGGCAAAACTTTAACCGATAAGGAAATCAATATGACTTTCCTATCTGCTTTAGGTTCTAGATGGGTTAATAAGGCTACCTCTCTAGAAGACTCCAAAGTTTTGGGTACTTGGTCGTTAAGTAACTTGTACGCCAATCTTAGAGTCTATGAATTAAAATTAAATCATATTGAAGAGATTGAAGGGAAAACCAAATCGCTTTCCATGTCCGTAGTGGAACAAGAGGAGAAACCATCTACATCCAATCAAACCGCAGATCCTTCCATATCAACCTCATCACTCATCGAGATGGATGATGATGATTTTGCCATGTTTGTGAAAAGATTTCAAAAATTTAGAAAATCCTCAAAACCTTTCACAAAATCATTTTCAAAAGGCAAACCTCCTGCAACATTTTCTAGGGCTGCAGATACAAAGAAAAAGAGTGACCTAGTTTGCTACAACTGTAGGAAACCTGGTCACTTTGCATCTGAGTGTCCACAGCCTAAGTATGAATATATGAAAAAGAAAACCGTTCCTGCGAAATTTTCTCGTCGCAAGGGAATGGTTGCTGAGGAGGAAGAGAATTCAAAGGAATTAGCAACTTGGATTGAAACAGATTCTGATGATGGAAGTGATGATGAAACCGAAGAGGTTAATCTCTGCTTAGTTGCAGACGCTTCCGATGATTCAGATTCTGAGTCAAACGAGTTGCAAGATATGGAAGAAGAAGAGGTTTTCACAAAACTTCCAAATTATAAATTGGATGATGATATCAAACTTACTCCTAGCGTTAAGATAGGAAATTGCTCGTATTCACGTCTCATTTTCTCATCTAAAAATGCTCCACCTTCAAAAGCAATTCCAAAGAAAATTTTGAAAAAGGTGGTGGAAGAGGTTTCTCCCATGGAACATGAAAAGATGTTCAAGGAAGCTGAAATGGTGATCCATCAATTCTCTAATCTTAAGAAAGCCTTAAGCTTAGCTCATGATGAACTTAATCTGTACAAGACGGAGAAAACTGTGATGAGGTCTGAAATTTCAAATCTTAAGGACCAAATCAGAAGTATGACTCCTCTTGCTGATCAAAACCGCATCCTTGAAACTAAGGTTGCTGCACTTCAACTCCGGAATGATGACTTGGTAACCCAAATCAACGATCTCCAAAAGATTATTGATTCATGGCTCAAGTCTCAATCCACCAAGGATCAAATCATAGACTCCCAAGTTCCTCCTGGAATTAAGGAAGGTCTAGGTTTTGGATCTGAGGAAGAGGAGAAGTGTGCATCCTCTAGTGAAAAGGATGAGGAAACTTTGAAACTAACTAAAGAAATTCCTAAGGGGAAGCATACTAAAGACAAGGGTAAAGGACGACAAATTAATTATGTCTACCCAAAAGGGAAGCAATATGGTAAGAACTCTCAGATGAAGTCAAAGGATTCTGAGAGTGTAGCTTCAGAGGAAATGGCTTATGGAATTGGTCGTATCCCTGCTCCAACCGCTTCTGGTGGAAAAGGCGATACTGGCAATTCCAGGTCTGACCGCGCCTCTTCTTCGATCGCTCCTCCTGCCTTCAAAAGCAGGAATAGCGTTCCTAGAAAATACGTGGTCAAACTAAAGCCAGTTCCTTTTGTCCCAGCTGCAATCGCTCCTCCCAAACCGCATGCAACTCCTAAGAAGAGTAAGGAGTTAGTAAAACCTCATGATGCTTATAGCTTTTATAAATGTTCTGTGTGTGATGGTTTAGGTCACAAGGCTGCAGAATGCCTTTTGCGGTTCACATCCAATGCCAGGAAGAGTAAACCTCCTTCTGTCAAACAGGTGTGGGTCGTGAAGGGTTGCTAACTTCAGGACCCAAGGAATAAAGGGGGACCTCGTTCTTAATGTTTACATTTCAGGTCCTCTACTTCATGGCTGGTCACTCCAAGGAAAATGAATGGTATCTTGACAGTGGCTGCTCAAGACATATGACTGGAGATAGATCATTACTAGAAGATGTCATTGAAGCAAGTGGTCCGTCTGTAACCTTTGGTGACAACAACAAAGGCAAGACCATTGGATATGGTGTTATAAGGAGAGGAAACCTAACCATTGAGAAGGTTTCTCTTGTTGAAGGACTCAAGCACAACCCCCTTTCATTTTCTCAATTTTGCGACAAAGGAATGCTTTGCAACTTTACGTCATCAAACTGCTTTATCAAAGATAGCATTTTCGACGTCACCCTACTCACAGGGATTCGTAAGAGTAATATTTACATTATTGATCTAAATTCTGCATGTAGTATTACTAATCTCTGTTTTGTAGCTAAAAATGTGAGCGAAAATAGTTGGCTTTGGCACAAGAGGTTGAGCCACTTGAACTTCAAGTATCTTGCAAAGATTGGTAGGGAAAACCTCGTTCGTGGTTTACCCAAAGTGGCTGACCACCATCCTGAGAAATGCAGTGCATGCCCGGCTTAGTAGCGATCGCGTCGTCTTTCACCAGCAAGACCGCTCCATCAACTTCAAGATGCTTACAACTGCTTCACATAGATTTGTTTGGACCCGTAATCACTGTCAGCATTAGAGGAAATAGATATACCTTAGTGGTGGTGGATGATTATTCAAGATATACGCGGGTTGAGATGATGATTTTCAAAGATGATTGCTATGATATTCTCACCGCACTTTTTAGACGGCTCCAAACTCAAAAAGAGGACGACATCGTTAGTGTTCGATCAGATAATGGAACAGAATTCAAGAACAACGGTGTTGCTCAGTATTGTGATGACCATGGGATTGATCACAATTTCTCAACTGCTGGTGTTCCACAACAAAATGGGGTTGTGGAAAGGAAGAATAGGACGTTGATTGAGGCTGGAAAGACAATGATATCTGAAGCGAAGCTACCTCATTATTTTTGGGCTGAAGCAATCAATATAGCATGCTTCACTCAGAATCGCTCCCTCATCAACAAAACCTATAATAAGACTCCCTATGAGCTTTGGCGAGGAAGAACCCCCAACATTGCATTCTTCAAGATCTTCGGCTGCAAATGTTTTGTCCTCTACAACGGAAGAGAAAATAGAGGTAAATTCGGAGCCAAGGCCGACGAAGGTATTTTTGTTGGGTATGCTAAAAATTCAAAAGCTTTTCGTGTTTTTAATAAAACTAGTTTAAAAATAGTTGAGTCTGCCCATGTTACTTTTGATGAGCATTCTCTTCTTGAGCCACATTTGGCTCCAAGTGTTGCTGATGATTTTGTTGAGCATAATGAAACAGGTGAACCCTCTCAAACCGCACCTGAACCTCAACCGCAAAATCCAGCACCCTCAACTGAAATTCCCTCAAACCGCAATGTTGAAACCGCACCTGAAGTTCCTACTCCAGATGCAACTCCTAGGGAAGATGAAGTTGAGAATTCCCCTATCCAGCTTATAGAACCTCTTCATCAACTTACCTTCCATGACTTCGCTGAAGGATCTAACGATGTTCCAATTGAAGATCTTCAGCAAACCTCAGTCCAACCAGACTTACCCCCAGAGGTTCGTGAAGTCAGCAGTCACCCCCTCACAAATGTGATTGGTGATCTGTTTTCCGGAGTTCAAACAAGAAGATCGAACTATGATGAGCATACTTCTTTATTATCTCAAGTTGAACCCAAGAACATTGATGAAGCACTCCAAGATTCCAGTTGGGTCATTGCTATGCAAGAAGAACTGTAACGACCCTAACCCTAGGCACTAGTTTTAGTATAATATTATATGTTTTTAATATTATTGATAATATTATGTGTTCATTTTTATCTGTGATTTCTTATATTAGGATGAGGTGTTTGGGAAATAAAATAATGTTCTAGGGGGAAATACAAAAATAAAAAATAGATAAAGTGTAAGATGAGATTAAAATGTGTAGAATAAAGAATTAGAATAAAGGGTTTAATTTAAATAATGGGAAAGCCTTTAGTTAATTGTGGGGGGAGGGGGGCAATTTCTTACTTCCTCCTAAACCCTCCAAGTGTCCAACTCTCCTTACTTCCCTCAACCCTTTTCCCTCATTAGTCAAAAAGGTCCCATACTTCTCCCATACCCATCCTCCTCATTCTTCTCCTTCATTTTCTTCTTCCTTCTCCAAGAATCATCCATAGAAGTCTTACTTTGAAAGCTTTGCTTTCCAAATTCCTACCAAGTTCATTCCTTTTCCATTTTTAAATCCAAGTGTACTTTTGTGATTGGTGCATCTAAGGGAGTTGATCAAGCCAAGAAAATCCTCATTCCATCTTGTATTTGCTAAGGTGAGTTATTATGACCCTTCCCTTCTTTAAATGTTCATGAATATTAAATGTTGTTAATGTTGTTCTAATGGCTATTTGATGCTTTGGGAAAACTTTCTTGGATTTGAGTGATTGGTTAGTGTAATAAAAATGTTGTTGTTCATGAAAGTGGTAAAGAGTAGAAGTAAATGGGTTGGGTTGGATTAAATGAAAATCTTGAAAAATGGTAGTATATTGGGTGGAAAACTAAGTGGTAATGATCTAGGTTTAGGACATGATACTTTGGAATTTAAAGGAATTAGAAAGAAGTTAACAAAGTTATAAATTTCCTTTAGGTTCACAAATTAGAGGTCACTTGGTTGGAAAATTGGTTTCTTGGAAATATGTTGTCTTGAGGTTAGATTGGTTGAGATGAAGTTAACAAAGTTAGAAGTTTCCTTTAGGATCACAAATTAGTAGAAGCTTGGCACAAGTCTTGGATTTTGGGTATTTCTAATGAATTCTGCTACTGATGCCTGTTTTTGGTCGTGGCACGAGTCGTGCCCCTAGGCACGAGTCGTGCCCATGACCAACTCGTGATAACGACTCGTGGATAAGAGGCCAAATCGTTCTGAGTAACTGTGTGGAAAATTGGCACGAGTCGTGCTCTCAGGCACGAGTCGTGCCAAGGGGGTCACGAGTCGTTCTTGCCTTGGGACGCATGATTCTGAGTGAGGCCAAAAGGGCACGAGTCGTGCCCTGGGGCACGAGTTGTGCCCTGGCCTGGTTATGTTGCACCAACTTTAGAGTTGTTTAAATCTAATCAAACTGGAACCAAAATGAAATCTCTATAACCTAGACTAAAGTAGAATACTTTGGCTACACAATGACATCTTAAGTGATCAACATGGAATTGGGGAAGTACTTTAAATAATGATTGGAAAACGCTAGGTAGCCTAGTCTGGTAACTTGACAAATGTGATTCCAACTTGGTAAATTTAACTTGGACCTTCAGAGAGGCCATGTATTATTGTATAATGACTATGTAGGGTGGATTGATGATACCTCCATGCCTTACTTGAGCTCTTATTCATTCATTATATTATGCATAGTGTTGTAAATAAATGTTGCACTATGATATTGGGTGGACATGAGTATATATTACCATGTGGCTATGTTGCTTATCCCCTTTGTGGATTATATTTCAAGTAACTATTATGTGCTTGATAATGTGTTAATCAGCTGATATTGGGGGTATAACATAATACGATCAATTATGGAAGTGTGACCTAATGTGATCGGATTATGTTATATCTGTGACCGTCCTCTTCTGTGGCCACATGTTGGGGTTATAGCATCTGTAGTGAGCCAAAAGCCTTACAGAGTTGCTACTATCTTATATGGTTCCCTGAAAAACAGGTCTTATAAGATGTGAGTATTGCTTAAGCAGCTCACCTAAGATTGGAGTATTATTATACCCAATGTTGTACGACTATTGTTCAGACGGGAAAAGGTAAACCAAGGTAATGGAAGGTGTTTACAGCTTTTCAAATGTGTTGTATGCAACTTGTTATGTGTTGCATCTTATTTGGCATATTGCTGCATTCATAATAGCTTGCTGAGATTTATTCTCACCCCTCTCCCTTTAATGTTTTTAGATCCTGAGACAGGCGGACTGGCCAAGTGAGGACGGAAAGGAGTTCGGACGTGGTATTTTGGGATTGTCGGGGTACTTATAGGTTGGCGTAGAAAATGTATTTTGGTATAATTCCTCTACGGAGTTGGTGGGTATAAAGCTTAGTTTCTACATTATAAATAAAGTCTTTTGTAATTAAAGTAGGTTGTTACTTTTAAAAGTTATTCAACTCTTCCTTCCATGTAGAGAGGAATGAAGTTAATTGGAAATGGTTTTGTTCAGTATGTTTAACTTGTAAGTTAAATCGAAGTTTTAAAAAGTTTAGGAAATTCGGGTTAGTTTGAGGACGCTCCAGCTCGGGACACGTGTAGATTCTGGGTCGGGGTCCTCACAAGAACTCAACCAGTTTGAAAGATGCAAGGTCTGGACTTTAGTGCCTAGACCTCAGGATCAAGGAGTGATAGGAACTAAGTGGATATTTAGGAATAAGATGGACGAGAATGGAAGCATCACTAGGAATAAAGCAAGGTTGGTTGCACAAGGATATAGGCAAGAAGAAGGAATCGATTATGATGAAACCTTTGCTCCAGTTGCAAGATTGGAAGCTATCATAATCTTCTTAGCCTACGCCTCTTTCAAGCGTTTCAAGTTATATCAAATGGACATGAAGAGTGCTTTCCTCAACGGTGAACTGCAAGAGACCGTGTATGTTGCCCAACCGCCTGGATTTGAAGACTCCAAATTTCCCAATCATGTCTACAAACTCCAGAAAGCTTTGTATGGACTTAAGCAAGCTCCAAGGGCATGGTATGAGACTCTCTCTAAATTTTTACTAGAAAAAGGATTTAAACGCGGTAAAATTGATACAACTCTTTTTATTGCCAAATATAATGAGCATACTTTACTTGTTCAAATTTATGTCGATGATATTATTTTTGGTTCTACTAATGAGTTACTTTGTAAGCGTTTCGAAAAGCTAATGAAAAGCAAGTTTGAGATGAGCATGATTGGAGAATTAACATTCTTCCTCGGGCTTCAAATCAAGCAATGCGAAGAAGGTATTTTCCTCAGCCAAGCCAAATACACCAAGGAGTTGATAAAGAAGTTTGGATTAGAAAATGCTAAAGCATATGATACTCCTATGGCCACCGACAATAAGCTAGATAAAGATCTCAAAGGTAAGAAAGTTTATCAAACTTTATATCGAGGTATGATCGGCTCATTACTTTACTTAACTGCTAGTAGGCCCGATATTATGTTTAGTGTCTGTGTATGTGCTCGTTACCAAGCAGATCCTAGAGAAGCACATCTTATTGCAGCCAAGCGTATAATCCGCTATTTATCTGGAACCACTAACCTTGGAATTTGGTATTCCAAAGATTCGAACTTCGATCTTTTAGGTTATTCAGATGCAGATTATGCAGCTTGTACTATTGACAGGAAAAGCACTAGTGATACTTGTCGTTTCCTCGGGAACAGACTAGTTGCTTGGGCCAGCAAGAAGCAAGCTTCAGTTTCAGTGTCAACCACAGAGGCTGAGTATATTCTTTCTTGGTAGTTGTTCTTGTCCAAATCCTTTGGATGAAGCAATAGCTTGGTGGACTATGGAATCCATGAAGGGAATTGCCCCATCATGTGTGACAACACTTCAACTATTTCAGTCTCCAACAACCCTGTCATGCATTCCAAGACCAAGCATATTGATATCAAGTATCATTTCCTCAAAAACCATGTGGAGAAGAGGAATATCCATTTAGAGTACGTGGGGACAGACAACCAGATTGCTGATATCCTCACCAAGGCTCTTGACTCCAAGAGGTTTTCCTTCCTCAGAGGAGAAATGGGTATGCTTGAACTTAAATGAATCCATTCTTTTTATTTGCTAACTTGTGTGTTAAGTATAGTTTCAAATCCCTTGTTGAACCGCGTGTCCCAAACCGCAAGTAAGTCCAACCGCCCTGCAGCCAACCGCTTCATTCCAACCGCATGCTGCAGCTCAACCGCTTGGACCTCAACCGCGTTTCAACTTGGAGTATTTTCTAACTTTTGTTTATGTTTATTTAAAAAAAAAACTGTTCAAATTCCTTTTATTTATTTTTCAGTCCTTATTTTTCTTTAAGGGTTTATTTGCAAATGTTTTCCCACGAAAATTTAAATTTTGAAAGCATTTAATGCAAAGGGAACATTAGCATTTAATGGCCTTCATGTCAGCCGTCATTGATTGATGTGTTGAAGCTGAAAGGGTGTAACCTTTGTAATGATTCACCCTATGGGAAATTTAAACTGTCCCTTCAGCTACCCAAGCCTAATCTTTTGCCTATAAATAGAAGACATACCCTTCTGTTCAACCTTTTTCAACTGTCTTCTCTGGCACCGTGTACCTTATTGTCAGTTTTTCTTCACCAAACTCATTCTTCAAATCTTCATTTAAACTTTTATTTCTTCCAGTCAATGGCACCCAAACAACCCATCTTCGACATGGTATGATTTCTCAAACCCAAACTCTTATCCAAACACCACCTCAATCTCCTATCCATTGTTGGGTTTCGAGGGTCCATGCGCAGCGGAATAATGCAATAACTCGAAAAACTCGGAGACCTAGAATTCGTTCTAGATGATTAATTAAGAAGTATGAAATAGAATTACCAACCTTGTATGTTTTTGTCGTTGATAAACGCGTTTCAACTCCAAATTGTTGATCTTGTGAATCCTCGATGAACGATCAATGAATCACGAACGAAAGATCTTGAATAGCGAAGATCCTCTATGTGTATCCACGCGATGAACGAACCCTAGAACTCTTCTAGGTGGATTTCTAGATCCTTGATTGAAACTCCTTTCAATCGATGAAGAAATATGGAATTGAATGGTGTTTTGATTCTCAATTCTCAATTGGAATCAATCTTTTGTGTTTCTCTAAACCCAAAAAACCATGGAATATGACTGCTAGGGCAACTATGGGTTTGTATTTATACGTTATAAATAAAATCCCTTTGCAAAACCCTAATTTTAAGTCAAATTCGCGTCAGTCCAGCGCCGACGGGACGAGTCGTCCCCCAGGGGACGAGTCATCCCCTGGCACCCAGCTTCTGAATCCGGCGTCCCCCTTAAGGGTAATAGTTGGTTCTGGCCTGGGGATGAGTCGTCCCCTGAGAACAAAAACTCCATATTCTTCATTTTTGACAATTCGTTCGATGCGTGTGACCCCATAGGACTATATTATGTTGGCAATAATTTCGATCACATCGATCCTCATAAGACATGAGCGGACTCTAGCAAGCCATCATGCCTACCCAAATAATATAATATCAAGTTCGATTTCCTACATAGAACATATCACAATCCCATTGTCACACGATGTTATATTGAACATGAGTCATGGTCTAAGTCAACTCATATTGTTCAATGCTTTCTCGTTACTAAGTAAATTGATCAATCGAATGATATTAATCACATTAATACATTCGGACATGGCCATGTACATCATCAATCTTACTTACGAGTGGCCAAGCAAACATCTCTCTTTACGAGGGACAAATTTCCATCTTGACTTATCATTCTTCCCAACAAGAATCCTATCATGCCAATAATAGCCCTTATTGTTATCCGGTTAAAGACAACGTTAAACTATATCAAACACAATATTCATCGAGTGGAAGACGATGATAATCTCAGGTCAAAGGATATCAATGATATGACTATATGAGATTTAATTATGACATTTGACCATGACATAAATCTCATAATGGGTCAAGTCCAGTACCTTGTTCTCCAATAAGTACCCATGAATTTAATGTGCATCCCTATGCATATAATCATCACATGATTATCCATTAAACTTCATACTAGTGCTTCATAAGTACTAGGGACACGATTATTACAATAAACATGCAAACATATATAATAATCAAAGTAATAATCTCATATATAAATGAATAATGACATTACAAATAAGTCTATCTCTATAGGCCTAGGGCACTAACACCTACAGTCTCCCACTTGCACTAGGCCCAATCATTCATGTATCTTATACTCATGGACCTAACATGACCATCATGTTTAGCATGTGGCAAAGGCTTGGTGAGAGAGTCCGAAATGTTGTCATCCGTTGGTACCTTTTGCATATCTTAACGTCTTCCCTTTCACAGATTTCTCGAATGAGGTGGAAACGTCTCAAAATGTGTTTGGATCGTTGATGTGACCTTGGTTCTTTTGCTTGCACAAATGACACCACAATTGTCACAACAAAGTTCCACCGGATTAGTGATACTTGGAACAATTCCAAAACAGTAATGAACTTTTTGATCCAAACTGCCTCTTCTAGCTACATCATATGTTGCTAAAATTAAGCCCTAGAAGTAGAATCGGCCACAATTTTCTGCTTGGAACTCTTCCAATAAAATCGCACCTCCAATAAGCATAAACACAAATCCTAATTGCGATTTAATTAACTTTGTCAGTTTGGAAGTTAGCATCCGTGTAACCTTTACAACAAGATTAACTTCCAACCTTTCAAATACCAAGAACGTATCCTTAGTTCTTCTTAAGTACTTTAAGGATCGTCTTGACTGCCATCTAATGGTTCTCGCCAGGATCAGATTGGTATCGACTCATCATGCTCAAAGCATATGAGACGTCGGGTCTAGTACAAATCATGGCATACATGACAGATCCAAATGCCGGAGCATATGGAACTTCATTCATTCTCTTTTGCTCATCAGTTGTCATGGGACACTGAGTCTCGCTAAGAGTAATACCATGATCCATTGACAAGTTACCTTTCTTAGAATCATCTAAGAACCTTGTCAATGTGAGTATTTTGACTCAAACCAATTTATCCTTTTAGATCTATCTCTATAGATCTTGATACCAAGGATGTAAGCGGCTTCACCCATATCATTCATTGAGAAACCTTTCCTTGACCAAGACTTGACAGTCTTAAGTGTCGAAACTTTGTTTTCAATGAGTAAGATATCATTGTCATATAACAATAGAAATAATACTATGCTCCCACTGAATTTCATGTATACACAAAGTTCATCTTCGTACTTGATGAAGTCAAACTCTTTGACCGATTCATCAAAATGAAGATTCCAATTCCTCGAAGCTTGCTTCAACCCATCTCATGGATCTCTGCAACATGTATACTTTATTAGAATTTCTTGGATTGACAAACCTTCGGGTTGTGTACTGTACACATCCTCAAGTAGGTTTCCGTTAAGAAACGTTGTTTTGACATCCATTTGTCATATCTCATATTCACAATATGCGATAATGGCAATTGAAACTCTAATAGACTTCGGCATTGTAACGGGCAAAAAGGTTTCAACATAGTCAATACTATGAATTTTCCTAAATCCCTTTGCTACAATCCTTAGTCATGAAAGTATACACCTTCCATCCATGTCGGTTTTCTTCTTGAAAACCCATTTGCACCCTATGGTTTTTACACCTTCAGGTAGCTCAATCAAGTTTCAAACTTGATCATCAGACATGGATTGTAATTCGGACTCCATGGTTCCTAACCATTTATCCGAATTAGGAGTGGACATCGCCTCTAGATAGTAAGTAGGATCGTCATTCTCAATGACTTCCACTTTATTACTTTCCGATATGAGAGATCAATATTTCTCGTGTTCGGATCGTAACCTATCCAATCTACGATGGACATGTGTAACTTGAACCGGTTTCACAACTCCTTGTGAACTTGGTTCCATCTCTACTCTTGGTTCCATGTTATTTTCAGGTTCTTGAACTCTTCAAGATCAATTTTACTCCCACTAGATCCTTTATTGAGAAACTGTTTCTCAAGAAACGAATCATATAGAGCAACAAACACTTTGTTCTCATTGCGGTTGTAAAACTGATATCTGAAATTAACCCTGTCAGATTTGGTGCTAACTTATAAGAGACAGGTCTCTTTACATAAGATTCGCAACCCCAAATCTTCATGAAAGACATTCTTCCATGCCACATCTCATGTGGGGACTTAGGAATCGATTTAGTAGGGACTCTCTTCAGTGTAACCACATCATTTCTAATGCATACCCTCAAAAGGAAATAGGAAAGTCATCTTGACACATCATCGAACGAACCATGTTCCACAAGGTTCAATTCCTCCCTTCAGACACACCATTCTCAGTAGTGTTCCGCATGGAGTCAACTATGAAACGATTTCACAGTTTTGAGATGATTGTCAAACCCTTGGCTCAAATATCCATTACCTCGATCTAATCGAAGTACTTTAATAGTTTTGCCAAGTTGTTTCGTACTCCATCTTGAAATGTTCGAAACATCCCAAACAATTCACCTTTGGACTTCATCGGATAGACATAGTCATATCTAGATAAGTCTTTAGTGAATGTAATGAAATACCAAAATCTTCCCCTAGCAATGCTGCTTAATGGTCCATGTACATCTCATGTACTAGGATCAATAAGTCACTAGCCCTCCCACTACTCTTAGTGTAGGGTGGTTTGGTCATTTTACCAAATAAACGAGATTCACATACCTCAAATGATGCATAATCATATTTAGCTCCAAGTGTCCATGTTAATGGAGTTTAGATTATACGTTTCTCATTTATATGACCAAGCCGGCAATGCCATGTGAACGTGTTGTTCACATCATTCGGTTTAGATTTCACACTTATATTATAGATATCTTCAATATTATTTTGTATCTTAACATCAAGGATATGAAGACCATTCAATGATATATGCATTACAATAAGGCATATCATTAAATAAATATAAAGCTTTTTATTCTCAATAAGAAAATTATATTCTTCATCATCCTCATAAGAAACAAAATGATACTCCTACTCAAATTCGGAACGTAGTCACACTTGTTCAAAACAAGTACTAGTCCACAAGGTAAAGTGACTTCATAAGTCCCTACGGCTAATGCAGCAACTCTTGCTTCATTACCACGCATAGGTTTAATTCACCTTCTTTGAGTAGCTTTCTATTCTTTATTTCTTGCGCATTTAAACAAATGTGAGATCTATATCCGGTATCATATACCCAAGAACAAGAAGTTGAAAAGAAAATATCTACCATATAGATAGTTGAAGTAGTAGCAATCATATTGCCCTTTTTCACCTTTTAGGCCTTCCTAATTAGCCTTGCAACTTTACTTCCAATGACAATCTCATTGCAATGATAGCAAAATGCATCCTTTTGAGACACTTTGGGTTTAGCCTCTTAGGCTTTGGCAACTTTTGCCTCAGGTTTAGCAACCTTTGCTTTACCTTCTTTGCCTTCCCTTTTGAATCCCTTTCTTGTGTTAACCATTAACACACTTGCGGATTGCTCCTTTTGCATCTCATGTATTAAAAGCCTTCACCACAACATATATCTCTTGTCTAGCTTGCACTTGGAACATTTCATTTTATGCGTTGTGCTAGAACAAAAGCAATTTCCACGTGTTCAAGGTTCTTCTTAAGAGCCTTTAAACATGGTGGCAATTATAGGGCAAACAACATCATAGGAATCATCTCTATGTTTCTTATGTTGCTCCTTATCTGCCCTTTGCAACGTTTGCAGTGGGTTCAGCAGGAATAGATTCGTCAAGAACGTACAATTTTTCTTAAGAACACTTTTTGAGCATCTGATCAAATCAGAATAACTTGTACCGTTCTTTTCGAACTTGTCCTTCATAAGGACGAATCGCAATAATAAGGATTAATTATAGTTTAATGCTATTTCTACAACAAAATATGCAACACATATGAACACATATAAGTACCGATTTCATTTAAGAGATTAAATAACGTATTTCATAAATACTCCCACTAAATTATATAACCTTCTTATGCAAATATGCATAATATAATTTAATAGGCTAAGACCCAACTTTAATTTAATTTCAAGTCGGCTATGGCACGACTGCTCAAAATTAAACTAAAAAGGTAAATAACATTTATCAATCATATCTATATATGACTCTTAGATCATTATGAGATTATAGACATCATATGTCACATGTTTCAATCTCATCTTATGCCTTAGGCCCAAAACTGTTTTGATAGCCTAATTGAGTTCAACCATGTTAAACATATAGCGATCACCGTTTGCTCATCTTGATCATACAAAGATAGAATCAATGTACCTCGCTGTGGCGTAGCCTACATGAAACTATCCGTGTACTCACAAGTGTTTAAACATGGGTGGCATAAACAAACTCAAATTTCAATGAAGGTTCAATTTTCATGTTTATCAATTAACATGCCAAGGTTGATTCACGAAAACTATATGAGCATAATTATGAACATGGAATGATGCAACGCAAATCATATTTGATCAGTGATAACTAGTACGCGGCCACGTGCTCCAAATTTATCCCACACTTCCATCGAAGTGCCTGTGGGGAAGGTTTTGGTGTCCAACCAATATACTAAGTAATACTTCACAAATATCCTAGATTAATCACATTAATGAAATTGACATCCCATAATCTAGATTAATCATATTAATCATATATTTCAATTTCATAATCATGGTATATCATTATATACAATTACTTCACAAGCAAAACTCATACAATTTCACATTCTAGATCATTTACATCATGAAAATTAACATAATCACATTATCTAATTATCATGATTTTCTAATATAAACATCATGAACGGGGCTCTGATACCACTGTTGGGTTTCGAGGGTCCATGCGCAGCGGAATAATGCAATAACTCGAAAAACCCGGAGCCCTAGAATCCGTTCTAGATGATTAATTAAGAAGTATGAAATAGAATTACCAACCTTGTGTGCTTTTGTCGTTGATAAACGCGTTTCAACTCCAAATTGTTGATCTTGTGAATCCTCGATGAACGATCAATGAATCACGAACGAAAGATCTTGAATAGCGAAGATCCTCTATGTGTATCCACGCGATGAACGAACCCTAGAACTTTTCTAGGTGGATTGCTAGATCCTTGATTGAAACTCCTTTCAATCGATGAAGAAATATGGAATTGAATGGTGTTTTGATTCTCAATTCTCAATTGGAATCAATCTTTTGTGTTTCTCTAAACCCAAAAAACCATGGAATATGACTGCTAGGGCAACTAGGGGTTTGTATTTATACGTTATAAATAAAATCCCTTTGCAAAACCCTAATTTTAAGTCAAATTCGCGTCAGTCCAGCGCCGACGGGACGAGTCGTCCCCCAGGGGACGAGTCGTCCCCTGGCACCCAGCTTCTGAATCCGGCGTCCCCCTTAAGGGGAATAGTTGGTTCTGGCCTGGGGACGAGTCGTCCCCTGAGAACAAAAACTCCATATTCTTCATTTTTGACAATTCGTTCGATGCGTGTGACCCCATAGGACTATATTATGTTGGCAATGATTTCGATCACATCGATCCTCATAAGACATGAGCGGACTCTAGCAAGCCATCATGCCTACCCAAATAATATAATATCAAGTTCGATTTCCTACATAGAACATATCACAATCCCATTGTCACACGATGTTATATTGAACATGAGTCATGGTCTAAGTCAACTCATATTGTTCAATGCTTTCTCGTCACTAAGTAAATTGATCAATCGAATGATATTAATCACATTAATACATTCGGACATGGCCATGTACATCATCAATCTTACTTACGAGTGGCCAAGCAAACATCTCTCTTTACGAGGGACAAATTTCCATCTTGACTTATCATTCTTCCCAACAAGAATCCTATCATGCCAATAATAGCCCTTATTGTTATCCGGTTAAAGACAACGTTAAACTATATCAAACACAATATTCATCGAGTGGAAGACGATGATAATCTCAGGTCAAAGGATATCAATGATATGACTATATGAGATTTAATTATGACATTTGACCATGACATAAATCTCATAATGGGTCAAGTCCAGTACCTTGTTCTCCAACAAGTACCCATGAATTTAATGTGCATCCCTATGCATTTAATCATCACATGATTATCCATTAAACTTCATACTAGTGCTTCATAAGTACTAGGGACACGATTATTACAATAAACATGCAAACATATATAATAATCAAAGTAATAATCTCATATATAAATGAATAATGACATTACAAATAAGTCTATCTCTATAGGCCTAGGGCACTAACACCTACATCCATTCTCATCATTCATCCCCTGCCAAATCCCCTACACATGAACCGCCTTCTCCTCCTCAACCGCAAAGAGCAGCAACCGCTCAGAGGGAGAAACCAAAAAGACTTTTCTTCACCGTGTTTCCAAGCAACCTACTCCTTCTCCTCCTTCTTCTCATTCCACTTCACATACACCATCCAAATCCCCTTCAAATTCTCATTCTTCTTCTAGCCAAAACAGAACCCCAACTCCCTCACCTCAACATTCCAACCGCTCAAAGTCTCCTCCTCCTCCTCCTCCTCCTCCTGAAAATTCTCCAAACCGTGTTCATACTCCTCCTTCTCAAAATTCTCCTATTCTTGAACAATCACCCCATCAACAAAAAGCCCCTTCTTTTGAACTTCATGATACTAACACCAGTTCCTCCTCAGATTCTAACCCTATTACTTCAGGAATTCCAACCTCAAACATTCAACCTCCTCCAACCGCACCAATTCCTTCCATCCCAATCTCAACCGCACCAACTACTTTACCCCAAACACTTCCTATGCCTCCCTCAACCGCTTCACTTTTCACGGTTCCAGCCAGCTGCCTATTTCAAACCCTCCTATCCCCTTTACCTCAAACCGCTCCTATAACACAATCTCAACCGCCACCCTCATTTACCCAAATCCCTTCCACTTCAACCGCACCTCCAACAGATTACTCCCAAATTCTTTCAACCCTTAATCTTATCCAAGGCCAACTTCTCTTAAACCAAGGCCACATGATCAAACTAACCGCTTCCAATGCCGCTCTTGAAGCCTCAAATACTTCCCTAACCGCATCCAATCAAACCCTTCTAGCCAAAGTGGATGCTCAGGCCCTAGAAATGGCAAATCTTAAAGCCCTATTAATTGATACCATTAAGGGGGAGAGAAGTTCCTCAATCCAAACCGCTGAAGCTGTCAAAACCGCAGCTACAGAATGTTTTCAAGGTTTCAAGGAAGACTTAGCCAGAGGAGTATTTAGAGCCATGGGTGATGCTGTTTCAAAGACCCAACTTAATGAGATGCTCTCTAAGCTATCTGATGAGTTTGTCTCTTCAACCAACTCTGCTCTGGTTTCTTTCATGAAATCCCTTCAAGAAACTCAACCGCAACAAGCCTCTACCTCAGCCGCTCCTTCCCAAACCGCTCTGGATGACTTGCAGCTGAAAATCTTAAATGAACTGGACTCCCTCAAAGATAGAATCAATGTTGACCTCAACATAGTGGGAGACAGTCTCAAGGAGCAGGTAAAGAACCTTGATGATGATATTTCTTTTAGGTTTGAAAACCTTAAGGCTGGATTCAACCTCAAGCTAGACAACTCCATAAAGGAACTGAAGTCCAATCTGAATGTGACTGTTGATCTGGAACCTTTGAGAGATGCTCTATCTACTCAAACGGTGGACATTCAGAATGAGATCTTCACCTTTTACAATTCCCTGAAAGCCTGCATTGAAGGATTTACAACTGAGATCAAGGACAGCGTTGCTGCAAATACAAGATCTGTTGATGCTGCTGGATCAACTGCTGCTCAATCAGTAACCGCCATTAGAGCAGTTGAGACCACTCTTGGAAGACAGGTTGAAGACCTCAGAGCCTTAAGAAGAACTATCAGAGGTGAAAGCTCAGCCTTCAGACCTTCAGGACCGTAAGTGCCAAATCAAGAGGTGGACCAGCGTCGTGATCAGCAGCGCCATCAACTGCATCATCATCAACCGCGTCAGCATTAGGACCGCTTTTATGTAATTCCTTTTTCCATTTGCTGAACTCTTTTTGTTTTGTTGGACCGCACTCTTTGTATTTTTGTCCAACCTCTTTTTGTTTTTGTAACCTTTGCATTTTGCTTTTCTACCCTTGTAATTGTAACCGCAGTGGTAGTAATGAAAAATGCATCATTGGTTCCAAAACTTTGTTCATATCAAACTGCTTGTTTGTAGAACAATGAAACCGCATATGGTTTATAACCTCATTCAAATATTTTCTAACTTAAATTCATATTTTTGAAATGAAGGTTAAACATTCAGTTTGAACCGCACTTTGAACTTAAACTCATATTTTTAAGTGCACTGAATGCATTTCTATACTTTCCATATTGTAAAGATTTATCTTTCAGATAGTATAGAAATCTATAGCTTAAGCTAAGTGTGTGCATTGACTTGGGACATGAATTACCATGATAATTCTTATGGACATGTTTTTACCAAGTACAATGTTTGCTTTAGTTATAGTAGGTAATGGCATCAATCAAATAGGGGGAGATTGTTGGGTATGCATGTTTTAACCCTCCTATTTTGTATTAGATTTGATTGATACCATAACCTCCTGTCTATTTTAAGGACTTTAGGACCCTATGTAATGAAGCTTAGACTTCAATTTTTTAGCTAAGTCCATTTTATAGAATAGGTTAAATTTAGGCTTGAAGACTGCCACAAGACTCATTGGATTGGAAAATTACAGTTCAGCAGCATCAAACCGCCCCTCATAACCGCACATGCAACCGCATGTATGATTCCCTTGATTCTGCTCAATGAACTACCTCAGTGCAAACCGCTTATGAACCGCACCTTTGCAGTTCATTTGCAACCACTCTATGCAACCTCCTGGTGTAGCAAACCGCATGTCATAAACCGCGCTACACTGCACCGCATCCAATGATTGAAGACTTGAAGTGAACCACTTTTTACCGTTGGAATTCACGTCAGCAATATCAAAAGTCAACCACTAAATCTTGTCACGTGATTCAATGTCAGAGAAGATCTGCAAGGATCTTGAAAAGGTGACAGGTGTCCTAACCTCATTGCTTGCAGCTGGAGCCTGATCAGCTTTATCTGCAAGTACTGCATTAAAGGACAAAAGTGGATATTGTGGACCAATGGGAAAGCATCAAGAAATCTGTCTTATAAATGCAGTATCCAACGGCTAGTTTCTTGATGCTTGGGTATAAATACCCCTAATCTTCACCATTTGAAGATTGCTTGAAAAAATTGAGAAGTGCTGTGTTCATAGAAGCTGAAGCTCTGCCCAGAAATTATTCAACCCTTTGAATCTTCATCTTCAACCTTCAAGAAATATTCCTAGCCCAGAAATCAAGCCTTAACACATTCAAGAATCATTGTGCTCTACATCTCACAGATTTAAAGAGCCTTGATCTTGTTCTCACACACACACCTCACTTGTTTAATCACATAGATTAATCACTTGAGATACACTGGTTATAGTCTTAGGATTTGATCTTCATAGAATAGATTTTAGATTTGAGTATTGATCTTTGTAACTTGTAATCTCTCATACTCATAGTAAAATCACTCTTGAAAATCCAAGACTAACCATCTTGGTAGTGGACGTAGATCGTTTATCGATTGAACCACTCCAAATCACGTGTTCTTACTTTCTGCATTTATATTTCCTGTGATTACTAATTATTTATCTCTGTCTCTGTTTGATCTTATTTTAGTTATCCATTATTGTGAAATAGTGTTTGGAGTTAACATTGTCAAAATCACACGTGTTTGTAAAACTGCACTCACCAAAACCGCCAAGCAAAACCGCACTTACAAACCGCCTCTTCAAAACCGCTTTACACTCTATTATTCCGCTGTGCATTTTACATCTTCACTTGCAGCTTATTATCAACTGCAAGAGGATTTTGTAAGCAAGAGGTTTAGTTTTTATAAGAGGGTGAAAAATTTGTAACAGCTATTCACCCCCCCCCTCTAGTTGTATTTTCACCCTTGTTGCCACCTTTGGGACCAACACAAAGCATTTATTATTTTGAGATTAACTGTTTACTTTGTTATGAGTTATTAGCCGGTGAGTTTATCAGTGAGATTAGCAACCAAGTGATAATTATAAATAAAACAATCTTCTTGAAAGTAATGCGAGACTATGTCTCAAGTCTAGAGAGAAAGGAAATAAAGACTTTTTTATTATTGAAGTAACCAGTCCAAAGTGGACATTACATACCAATGCCCAAAGTGGACGTAAGAAAGACACACTAGAACCTACAAGACTGAATGAATCTAAATCTTCCCTTAAAGGACGAGGGTTTCTTCATCAATGAGGCCCTGGATTTTTCCTTGGTTGATCAATCTTTGAATCAAGCGTTTCAGTTGCAGACATCTGTCAGTGGTATGCCCAGCATACTTGTGGTATCTGCAAAACTTGGATGTATCCAATTTAGCTCTCTTATTAATAGGCTTGTAATTCTCGAGGGGCTTGATCAAATTCTTTCTCACTAAAACTTCGAAGAACTCACCCACAGGCATTCCTAAGTCATCAAAATGCTCCTTGTTGATCTTCTTCTCTTGGGTTAAATTTGGGGGTGACTCGGGTATTGGTGACCTTCGTTGGTTGGTGGCCACAGCAGGCATCCTGAATGAGAAATTTTGATGTGTTGGACCATAAATGGGACCACAAGCATGTGGATGGTAGGGACTCTGGAATTGAACAGGAGGAAGAACTCTTCTCAAGTACTCGTGAATGTAAGACAAATGGCGCTGCTCAATTTCATGCATGTCTTTGAGGAGGTTAATCACTCCCAACCTCATGTCTGAGACTTCTTTAAGGGCTTCAATGCTTTTCTCCATAGACATGATGTAGAATTCTGTAAGAACATATGGCAGAGTCAAACCAATGAGTTGAATTAGACTCATAATTAATCTTAAGGCATCTTTGAGAAAATAGTTGATCTCCACAATTTGAGAGTTTGATCGGGCTGAAGTTGCCTACGTAACCCTTACCATTTAAGGTACGAGTCTCAGGTCACCGTAGTTCGAGGGGGGCCCCGATTGATGATACAATCAGGGTTAAGTTTAGAGAAAGAGAGAGGATGAATGTAAAAGAGTCCGTTTGGTGAAAAAGGAAGAGGAAGATGACTCGATCCTTGGTCAAATATAAGTGAGGGTGACCTAGACGAGTTAATTGGACTTGGATGAGAATTGGCCTTGATTGGTAAGTCGGCTTAGGTAGGCCCTAGATGGTGGTTTGATCTAGATGAATCGAGAGAGGTTTGATCTAGGTGGGTCTTTGGCTGAAGGGTGCTAGAGATAAAGGATCTAAACTATGGATGGTTTTAAGACTAAGGGAGCAGACTGTGGATGGTTCAAGAGATAAGAGGTAGAACTTTGAAGGGTCCTAACTTGAAGGATGTAGATCATGGGTGGTCATGGATGGTCAAAGGGATGAAGAGTGGACCTCGGAGGGTCTTAGAATGGACCAAGAGTGGTCCGAGAGATGACAGGTGGTCCTAAGTGTAGGATATAGACCATGGATGGTCTAAGGTAGAGGAGTGGACCATGGATGGTCCGAGAGATGAGAGGTGGACCACGGAGGGTCCCAAGTAGAAGGATATAGACCACGAGTGGTCTTAAGATAAAGGGGCAGGCCATGGATGGTCCAAGAGACGAGGGGTGGACCTCGGAGAGTCTCAGGTGGAAGGGTGGACCTTTAATGGTCCTAGATAAAGAGAGTGGACCTCAAAGGGTCCTAAATTGGGGAGTAGACCTTGAATGGTCCAAAGTAGAGGAAGTGGACCTTCGAGGGTTCAAGAGAAGAGGAATAGATCATGGGTGATCTAATACTTGAGAGCGGACCTTGGATGGCCCAGGGTGGAGGAAATGGACCTCGGAGGGTCCAAGAGAAAAGGGGTGAACCCTGAATGGTCCAATATTGAGAGAGTGGACTTAGGGGTCCATAGTAGAGGAAGTGGACCTAGAAGGGTCCAAAAGATGAGAAGTGGACCTTGAATGGTCCATGATTGGGAGAGTGGACCTAGGGGTCCATAGTATAGGAAGAGGACCCCGAAGGGTCAAAGAGATGAAGAGTGGACCTTAAACGGTCCAAGATAGAGAGACTGGACCTAGGGCGGTCCGTAGTAGAGGGTGTGGATCTTGAAGGGTCCAAGAGATGAGAAGTGGACCTTGGACGGTCCAAGATAGAAAGAATGGACCTAGGGTGGTCTGTAGTAGAGGATGTGGACCTTGAAGGGTCCTAGATTGAAGGAGGGACCTTGGATGGTCTAGAATAGAGAGAATGGACCGCGAATGGTCCAAGAAATGAAAAGTGGACCTCAGAGGGTCCTAGGTTGAGAAAGTGGACCTTTAATGGTCCAAAGTAGATAGAGTGGACCGTGAATGGTCTAAGAGATGAAGAGTGGACCTTAAACGATCCAAGATAGAAAGAGTGGACCTATAGTAGTCCATAGTAGAGGAAGTGGACCTCGAATGGTCCAAGGGATGAGGGATGTGGACCGCGACTTGTCCAAAAGGCAAAGAGTGGACCTTAGAGGGTCCTAGAAATGAAGAGTGGACCTCAGAGGGTCCTAGAAATGAAGAGTGGACCTCGGAGGGTCCTAGAAATGAAGAGTGGACCTCGGAGGGTCCTGGATTGAGAAAGTGGACCTAGGATGGTCCAAATTAGAGAGAGCGAACCGCGAATGGTCCAAGAGGTGAAGAGTGGACCTTGAAAGGTCCTAAATTGAGGGATAGTTAAGTATTTTATTTACAAAAAAGCCTTCTATTATTATAGAACCTACTTTTGGTTGGAAGGGATACCCCTTTTTCACAACTATCTAGTATTCCTAAAGTGGTGGATCCTAACAACTAACCTTCGCCTATAGACGTTTACTATAATATTCATTGTGGGTCTGACAATTCGATGATAGGACAAGATCGATCACTTACCTTTCATGGCACGTCCTTTAAAAGGAAATAGATCTCGACTCATCATTGACTCGTGTTGACACAATATGAATACTATATTAATTGTCTATAGGAAAAAGCTAGTCAAACCAACCGGGCATAAGGAGTGTGTTTTTAGTAAAAGTGGGTGACACCAAAGTTAGGCTTCAGGCTTCCACCGTGCAGCCGAAGCGCACTGATGAATGGATGGCCAAGTGAGACTCGTAAGGGAGGCGACATGATCACCACACTTCCCGCACTTTGGCTTCTCCGATGGGTTAAGGGGTAGCTGTGCAGTGTGACACGGACTCTAGTGGTAGTGTGAGGTGGAAGATCTAATTCTTTTTAAGGAAAAAAGAGAAAGATATTTTTTGTTTTTTAACTTTTATGCATGCGAATGCAACAGTTAAAAGTGAAAGGGGGTAAGAGAAATAATGTACAACACCACAAAAAATGAAAGTCTGACCCACTAAGTTTGAAAAAGTTTCAAAACATTCCCCAGCGGAGTCGCCACTGTGAATACCCCGTCCCAATGCAACACGCATTCGGATGTTTAAAATAAATAATCATGGAAAGTCGGACCGAAATGGGATATTCATTAAGTGACACTCGATTTAAACCATATTAAAAATATTAGTTTAATTTTATGAGAGTCGCCACGCCACTTTGATATAGCCCAAAGCATTGAAAAAAGGCTAAGCATGTGATTGGGTTCGGGGGTCAAGTTACAACAGAAGAAGAAACGTTATCACTCCTATTGCCCGACGGATCGATCTTTATAGCATGTGGGGTGTTGGTTGTGTGCGGTGTTTACAGGAATAGATAGAAGAAACGGGATCATGCATAAGGAGGAGGGGAGAGAAAGAATTAATTGATGATCACACCCTAGAACCTTTGATTTAGGCCCTCGGAAGGTACACTAATCAACGTTCATCCTTGGGAAATTGTTGATCATGGAATGATTACTACTAAGGAGGAAGGAAAGAAATAGTTCCTAGATCCATTAGATTTCTTGAGTGAAATCCTAGATCATCTCGGCTATACATACTTAAATATATTAAAACAGTCCTAAATCTAGCATATAGGCATAATTAGAACATATTAAGCATGCAAATAAATTATCTAGCGCAGTAATAATGATAACAAAGAACAGAATATTAAATAAAAGACTTACCAATTGTGGCAAAGCTTTGAGATCGAATCTAGTAAGATTCGGAGCGATATTGGGAGATGTGTGGAATGGAAAACTCAAGTTTAGTCTTGACTTTTTCCGTTGAGAATGTGTGTGTTGAAAAGTGAAGAAGTGTGAACGTATTTATAGTGCTCGAGAAATGGGCCTGGACTGAAGAAAAGGGTCGATCGCCTCTTTCCAAGAAGGGTCGATCGAACCTTAAAAAGAAGGGTCGATCGGCACTTTATGAGAAGGGTCGATCGGCACTTTTCACTAAGCGTAATTTTCACGTCAGCGGCGCGAGAAAGAGAAATATGTAAAAGATTAATTAGGGTTTTGTCAACCCTAATCAGTCCAAAACACTTCTTTTAGAAACAAGATTAAAATACCCTTTTTTAGGATCGGGTACTAACAGTAGGTTAGTCAATTAAAATACAATATAAATAATATAAATTATATTTACCTAAATTAACTAATATAGAGAAAGTAACAAATCTAACTTAAATCAATTATGACTTGACAATGTGTGTGAAACATCACACACTTTCATTCCGAAGGGGAGGTCACCGATTCGAGTCCCCTCAAGGGGATTCTTTGGGCTTTAATTTCTACCTTGATTTCAGGGTCCTTAGATTCAGCCCCTGGCATATCCGCCATAGCTTAAGGAAGGAAAGATTGGCTATAGCGGGCCAGATCCTCAGTGTGGGGAGTTCGAATCTTGACAGGAGCAGCTGGAGCAGCCAATTGGTGTTGTAAGAGTGATGCAAATGCCTCTTTGGCAGGAGCAGCTGGAGCAGCCAATTGGTGATATAAGAGTGATGTAAATGCCTTGTAGGAGGGCTCCCTTGGGGCTCTGGAGTATAAGGGGTGCTGCCACCCTGGCTGCATTAGGCACATCCCGCGATTTACCTCACCCAATATATCGAGCGGCCGATACCTCGCATTAAAATTAGTCAAAGAAATGAACCCGGGTTAAAAAAAAAAAAAAAACAATCCTAGCACAATTGAGTGTATTATGGAACATAAAAGTACATTCATAATCACTGGCCACCCTTATCTTTATGTCATGTGTACGTAAGGGCCCATGTAATTTTATATTTTACATCTAATGTCTAATCGGTTTGTTGTGATTAATTAAAGTGTCCATTAAACACATTAATTAAATTAACCAAGGTAGGTGAGAAACTAATTAGAGATAGTTAAACATCTTATCCTTACCAACGAGTTTGAAATGTGGGAGGGCCAAGGGATCTAATTAAGCTTTTAATTACCAATAAAATAAGCACATTTATCTCTCGATAGTTAATCCTATCACAATATATTTCAAACTATATTTTTCAATTATCTAGTTAATTTTTTATTTCTAATTTAACCGATTTCACATATTTTTCCCTAATAAGGCACTTCTGTAAGCCTTGCACCTCTATTGAGTAATGCTTGAGTCGCAATTCTTTGAGATTAATTATTACTTAGTAAATTAATTTTTTTTTAATTGTTTTTCACCAAAATTCATCATTTTTTTCTCTATAAATTGATATAAGTTTCATTTGATTTGAACACAAAAAAATACTCATTTCTCAATTATCCTTCTTCATTTTAGTCTTTATTTTTAAAAAATCATTATTTTTTTCCTATAAATTGATGCAATATTTTTTTTAATTAAGTGTGAAATATTTTTTTAATTATAAATAATAATAAATATTATTATTATTTTACTAATCATAAAAATAGAGAATATAAATAAAATAAAAAGTGGTGGGGTATAGAATAATGAGTTGGAGTGAGTTGAAATTTAATTTAATTTAGCCATTGTAGGGGGTTAAATGAAATGGGTAGATGAAATATTAGGTGAATAAGAAAAAGTGTAAAAAGTATTAGATGAAATGGGGGAATAAGTTAAAACCATTGTGGGTGATCTAATTTTAAATGAAAAAAGTTTTATTAAAAGAGGGTATTTATATTAAGTATAAATGTAATATCACAGGGATTTACATTAGATAATAGAACACACAAACTTAATAAATATTTACTAAATACTCCCTCCGTTCCACGTGAATAGACACTTATTTCCTTTTTGGGACGTCCCACGTGAATAGACACTGCCCAAAATGGAAAATAATTTATTATTTTATATTCATCCTACCCCACCCACTCATTCTCTCTCTTCATTTCCTACCACACAATTTATTCAACCAACTCCACTCATTCTCTCTCTTCATTTCCTACCACACATTTTCATTATTATATTCATTTTTCTTAGTTATTGTGCCAAAATTTTTGGTGTCTATTCACGTGGGACGGAGGGAGTATGTTTCAAGATGTATTGTGCAAGTATATTGTTAGAACAAAGTCTATTTATTTATATTTTTTATTTTATTATTTTTTTAAAGAGTATCAACATATATTTCCATATTCTTTCGATTAGTGACTCGAACTCGAGATTTTTGGTCTCAAGTGAGGAGTGCCAACCACCAGGCTACAACCTTCTTGTCAGAACAAAGTCTATTTAGAAGATAGAAAACAAGCAACAATCACACAACACAATAATATATGTGGTTCACCAACTTGGCTACGTTCAAAGGGAGAGGGAGAGAATATTATTATCTTATGAAAAACGACAGATTACAATTTATAATCTAATGCATGAATTCTTGGCAAAGAATTTCTGTATGTATAAACCCTAAATCTAGAGAAACAGATGAGCAAAAGGAACTAGCTACAAATATGGTTGTGGGTAAGCTAATTTATATGCCCTACTCATAACCATGTACGGTTTTCAACCCTAAACATATTTCTACCGTTGATGGGCCCGATCCGACATAGTGCGCGACCGCTCCCTCCTTGGGCGCGATCGCTCCCTCAAGGCAGAAACTAAAGGCGGTCGCTACCTTTGTAGCTGTGTCAGGAATTTTGAAATTGTTTGTTTAATCCCCTAATTTAGGCGTTCCCAACTTAGATTGAACCAAACCCAACAAATCTACACCTTGACATCTAACCTCTGAAATATAAGCAGAACTCCTCCTTTGCCTCGGATGCTATCTAATAGCTGTGAACATTCGGCAAGTCCAAACAATGTTGAAACTTGTCGGAACGAACTTCGTGAATATGTCAGCAGGATTGTTCGCAGTACCCACTTTCTTCACCTTAATACGCTTCTCACTTCTCATAAAATGATACCTCATATCTATGTGCTTAGTTTTCTCGTGATGAAATTGATCCTTAGCCAAACAAATTGCACTCAAATTGTCACAAAATATTGTAGCCTGATCTTGATGTAATCCAAGGTCGCTGATCAAACCCTTTAGCCATATCCCTTGTTTAGCAGCTTCTGTCAATGACATGTACTCCGCCTCTGTAGCATACAATGTCACCGTAGATTGTAGAGTAGCATTCAAACTGACAACTGAACACATACCCGGTCATAGATCTCCTCATGTCAACATCCCCAGAGTAGTTTGAATCACAATAACCCTCAACTGCACATTCTGTATCACCTCCATAAATGAGCCCAACATCTAATGCACGTTCCTCGGAAATTGGTGATGAACTTTCTGGTGCTTCTTGTTGGTGTAATGCCCTAGGCTTTAGTTATGTTTAACTTAAAACCGTTATGTATCATCTTTATCGTTTATTATAGAAAAGGTTTATTATTTGATTATTATATATTTTACATATTTGTTGTAATAATCTTTGTCCCTAATTATTAAGTGAATAATTAGTATAAACGTTAATGGATAATCATATGATGATTATATACATAGAGATGCACATTAAATTTATGGGTACTTGTTAGTGAACAAGAGACTGGACTTGACCCATATGAGATTTATGTCATGGTCAAATGTCATAATTGAATCTCATATGGTCACTTCATTTAGTCCCTAGACCTGAGATTATCATGACCTTACATATGATGAAAGTTATGTTTGATTTTAGTCAAACGATATCTTAACACGATATTTATAATGGCTATCTTTGGCATGATCAGATTCATGATGGGAAGGATGATAAGTCAAGATGGAATTTGTCCCTCGAAAGAGTAATGTTTTGCTTGGGCCCCTCGCTGAGTGATAATGATGAAAGTGTATGGCCATACCCAATGCGATTGGATTATCATTATACTCAATATCGAGAAAGCATTGAACAGATACAAGTTGACGTGGACCATGACTTGTGTTCAATATAACATCGTGAGACAAAGGGAGAAATGGAAGTGTACCATTGGAAACGTGAACTCTTAGGTTATATTAATTGGGTAGACATAATGGCTTGCTAGAGTTCGCTTATGTTTTATGAGGGTCGATATGATCAGACTCATTGCCAACATAATATAATCATATTGGGTCACACACAATTAGAATGAATTGGTTAAACCAAAGGAAGAAAATTGAGAGTTCCTCATCAGGCATAAGTCATCGCGCGACATAACATGCCCATAGGCTGTTGGCGGTCGCGCGACAGGACTTGCCAGAGGCGGTTTACAGCCTAGTTTCCTAATACGATTAGGGCACAAATATTAATACTAACGTAGTATAAATATGAGGTCTGTAAACCCTATTAACTAGCCGAATTTTCAAGGAAAAATCACAAAAGGGTTTCTCAATATTCTTTCAAGGGTTTAAGGATCTAGCAATCCTCAAGAACCGTTCTTGGTTCATTCAAAGGTGTGGATACTACTAGAGGGTCTTCGCTCGTACGACGATCAAGGCCTAGAGTTTGAATCTGAAGATTCAAGTTTTTGAAGATCGAAGATTTTGATTCAAAATCACATTGATAAATTGTTCGATAGCTCAAGAACGGAAAGCGATTAAGGTTGGTAAATTCTATCTCATAGGAATTCAATTTGATCGTATAGAACAGATCTTATGGATCTTAGGTTTTGTGTTATTTAGATGCTAATCTCACGCGTACGTGGACCCATAAAACCCAACACTTCTGTTTCTGTCGATAGATCCTGATGAACATCTGAATATGAAATGCTCAACTCTGAAGTATCTTGTAGCTCCACCTGTTTATCAGTATACCAATCTTGATATAACCACAGATCTCATAATATGGTTAAGCACAGAGTTTTCATCAAAGACAATATTCCTGATTATTATTACCCTACCCTCTAATGGAGATCAAATCTGGTATTCCTTGACACCATCTCCAACACCCATGAATACTCCTTTTCTAGCCCTCGTCTCCAACTTCCCATCATCTACGTGAAAATAAGTAGTACAATCAAAAGCCCTTAAATTAGAGTAATCAACAGGTTTACCTGACCGCTTCTTCCCATAACCGCTTAGATAACCTTGCATTGGAGAGCATGCACCTTACCCTACCCAACAATGTCTGATTCATGCGCCTTGCTACACCATTTTGTTGTGGTGTACCTCTAATAGTGAGATGTCTATAAATCTCCACTTGCTTACAAAACTCATCGAACTCAGCACTATAGAACTCCAAACCATTATCTGTTCGGAGTCGCTTGATCTTCTTCCCTGTCTAAATCTCCACTAATGTCTACAACTGTCTGAAGTTGGTGAGAGACTCACTCTTGTGCTACATAATAATTACCCAATTCTTACTCGAGTAGTCATCAATCATAGACAAGAAATACCTGTGACCCCTCAATGATTTCTGACGTGAAGTTCCCCAACAATCTGAGTGAATGTAATCTAGACTACCATTCGTTCTGTGAATCCCCTTAGGAAACTTGCTTCGCTGCATCTTCCCAAGTACACAATGCCTGGGCAGTAACTCGATCCTCGACCTTATGGCCATACGTAAAATCATGATTAGCCAATGTATGCATCCCTCTAATGCTCATGTGCCCAAGCCTAATATGCCACAACTTTGTCATATCATCCTTGACTACTTCAGATGATGCAACCAATACTGACCCAGAAAGCGTCCTTCCTTAGAGAAAATACAAGGAGCCCCACTTAAGGCATCTCAGAACCACTTAAGAACCTTTGTAGACATAAACTGCTCCATCTTTACCTTTGAAACTGTACCATTTGTTGTCGAGCTGACTAAGAGATATCAGGTTATTTGTCATCTGTGGAACATGCCTCACATAGTTCAAAGTGCAGAACTTACCATCATGAGTCCGTAGCTTGATCGAGTCAATACCAACCACTCTGCAAGTAACATTATTTGCCATATGAATATTACCACCATTTACATGCTCATAAGTTGTAAATCACTCTCTTATCGGACTGATATGATAAGAATCCCCAGAATCAAGAATCCACGCATCCGACTATTTTACAGATTCTTCTATTACTAGAGCATAATCCCTATCAGTGCTGCTCGTATCAACTGCAGCAGCATTAGCTTCATTGCGATTTGGAGGCTCGCCTCGCTTCTTCCTATGACAATCTGTCTTCTAATGTCCCTTTCCTTTGCATTAATTACAAACATCATCAGGCTTTGGGCTACTCTTGCCAGAAGATTTCTTCTTCTTCTGTTTACTGTTAGAACCCCTACTGCCTTTCGCAACCAAACTTGTCGTCTGATTATCTGTACCACTATTACCGCTTGCCTTATGACGTAACTCTCTAGTCTTGAGCGAGGATTTCACCACATCTAGAGTCACCGTCTCCTTACCATTGATAATAGAGTCAACGTGGTGATCATATGATAAAGGCAAACAAACAAGAAGCATTAATGCAGCATCCTCATCAGCAACCTTAGCATCTATATTACGCAGTTCAAGTAATATATACTCCCTCCGTCCCACTATAGTTGACACCCAAGGGGTGGGTTCAAAAACCAAGGAAAAAGAATAAAATAAAAAAAATGTGTGGTGGAAAATGAAGAGAGAGAATGAGTGGGATAAATAGTAGTGTTGGTTGAATAAATATGTGGTAGAAAATGAAGAGAGAGAATGAGTGGTGGGGTAGAGTGAATATAAAAATATAAAAACTTGGTTATTTTTGGAAGGTGTCAAGATAATGGACAAAATGGAAAGAAGTGTCACAAGATAGTGGGACGGAGGGAGTATATATATATATATATATAAATCTATCTAGATGATCCCTAATGGGCGCACCTTCCTGCAATTGTTCACTCAAAGGAAAGGAGTGGCTTATTGGTAAAGCCAGACTTCACCCTTGGTGAGTGTTAGGGTTCAATCGCTCTCCTCACCTACCTTCAGGCATGGGATATCATAAAAAAAAATCCAATGACAAATTTTTTGTATCATTTTATGTACCAGTATTTTACAACACGTACCACAATTGATTTAATAATTTACATATTTTGATGACATTATTATGATATTAGCATTAATAATTGTGAACAGGTAAACTGGTGGTACATGATATAATACATACACTAGTACAGAAATCAGGCCTCTAGTAAAGTCTAGCTCGGATACAAAACTTTGGCCAACAAGTAGTATTGGTTAATTAGTCACTAGTAAACGATGAATATTTATAATTTTTAACCAATTATTATATTCTGACTATCATTTTTTTCTTTTACTTTGACATAAATACAAATATAGAGAGATAATTATGAAGTTAAGATAAGTTAAAGTTGGAGGGGGTAAAGTGACCATTGTTAATTATGAAAGGTGGGGACAAGAAGATAATAGATGAGATTGGATGATGTCAATGTCTCATGTCTGTCGTCTGATGATAAGAAATGGACTACAAAGAATTGACAAAAGTGGGTCCTTGGTATATCATGATCCCAGCAAAATGGCCCCTCCACTATGCCCCACAAGCACATAAAGTTACTCTCGTTAAGATTCTTGTCAGCCACACCCAACTGTTATCCGGTAGATAAACTCAAGAAAACATTGAACCAGATTGATAATTTGATACTCCCTATTTCCCTACATAAATGTTTTGATTTAAGAAATTTTTGTTAGGAGATAAATGTGTTTTTAAAAAAAAAAAATTGTTTCTAAACGTTTTTTTACCAAAAAGAATTCGTTATTCATTTTTTATCGTAAAACTAAATGTTTAGAAAACTGAATAACAAAAATATTTATGCTAAACAAAACCGTAGTCTAGAATCATTGAGTCAAATCAATAGACTCCGTCCCAAAAAAATTTATAGCATGGATTATAAATGTCAAAGGAGGACAAATTTTTCGTGACAGATAGAGTTATAATTTTTTTAAAAAAAATATCATTCATTTTGAGACAAAGATAATACTCACTACTCAACTAGACCATCATGGTCTCCAAAAGAGTAACCCATTGATAAAGTCCGGCCTCACACTCCGTGACTTATAGGATTTGAAGCTTCTCCTTGCCTTCGACTTGAAACATCCTAAAAAAAAAAAAAAAAAAAAAAAAACTAGACCATTAATAATTAGTTCATTTCTATTTGATTTTTTTATTTAGTTTGGTTTCAAATTTCGCTGGATTCATAATGTATATATGTCCCCAAGATAAGATCTTATCTAATTGTCTAATTTCAAAAACTACTAATATCTATTTCTCCATGTCTCCATGATTGTAGGTTATAGAAGATATTGTTATTAATTAGTACCTTTCAACCACTGCATATATCCTCAATTGGGTTAATCACGTTCTATCACATGCATTTAAAAGTCCAATGAATGATTTTATATTTAGTAGTATTGTATAAATCTTCTATATATCACAGATTAATATATAGTTCCTCAATTGCACTGTCTTTTTATTCGTTTTGAAATAAATATTGCATTTTTAAAATGAAATATTTTAAGTGTAATTTTACCAATGTATAAATACCGATTAAAACTATTTTTTTAAAAATATTGACGAGTTAAATACTTCCTCCGTCCCGTCGATCTTAAGAAAGCTTTCCATTTTGGGCGTCCCACCAATTTTAAGAATTTTCAAAATGGAAAGTTTTTATCACTATTCCCTTCACTCATTCTCTCTCCTACATTATTTTAATACTCACAATACCATTATAATTTACTATTCCCTCCACTCATTCTCTTTTCTATTTTACTATTACACTCACAACATTTACTATTTTCTTAATCCTCATGCCATTTAAAACTTTCTTAATATTGGCGGAACGGAGGGAGTATGTCATTAGGAAAAAAAAAAAAGAGTATCGTCTTAAAATACAAGGTGGTCCAGAATATGTAAGTATATGGATTTCATGCTAAGCAGAATCTGAACTACCTGGGATATTATTTGATTTGCGGACCCTCAAATCATCGTACAACTGAATAAAACAGTCGCGCTATTTTTCAATATCAACCTTACAAACTTAGAGGTACATAAAATGCCACAAAAGTTATTTAAGTGATAGTTACAGTCTATGTTTCATTATTTAATAACCAAGTCTGTTTCTTAAAAAATAAAAAGGGTAAAAGAAAAAAACAAGCTGATGATTATGTAGCCAATTACTCACAAATAAGTTATTTGATAAAAAAGTTATTTGTTGACGCAGGAAATCGTTCGGACACAGCTATCGAAGTCCAACAGAGTTATGGGCTGACTTGAGACCTGCACACCACCAGAAAGTAACCGTGAATTGGGCCGGGGCTTGTCCGACAAGACCCTCCGGCGTGAGAATCAGTGTGGGCTGAAGAAGGTGATAAGAAAATAGTGGGTGTGTATATACGTGAATAGAGAAAAGTGCATTTTCTTAGCCCAAGACACTGTTCATGTATTTATAATGGATGAGGGGATATAGGGCTTGTTGTGAATTCACGCAGCGGAACGGCCCAAGCTTAGAGTAATAATAAGAGCAACACACACGAAAAGTAAATCACACACAAAGGAACACACAAGAATTGTTAACCCGGTTCGTTGCAACAACAACTACGTCCGGGGGCGCTACCAAGCCAAAATATTCTCTCTAATATTTTCAGATGTTACAATTTGTTTCTAGGCTATCACATGTATTTATAGGGAACAATAAATCAAATCCTAGTAATAAAATGATTCCTACTCAAGAAAGTAATCTTCTTTCTTCACAAGTCCTTCCAAATATTACTACCAAAAGGAATCACCAATGTAGGAGGAGATCTGATCAAAGTAGGAAACAAAATCTGCTGCAGAAAATTTTTCCCGTCACGTGGGCGGTCGCCCACCACGTCATGGGCGGTCGCCCAAGAGTAAATTCCCCCACGAGCCCAATCCTTCTGTACATATGGGCGGTCGCCCAGTCCAACAGAGCACCTCCGGATTTTTTCTTTATCCATGGTTTTGACTCCACATCCCAACAGGGCTTCCATCTGGGCCATTGGATTTGATTGTTGTCAACCGTTGAATTGATTTTGTCCCCATGTGTCCACGTGGCGTCCTGTGATTGCTTCGTACGAGCAAGGACACTGCTGTACCTATCACGGATAATGGTTTGCCTTATAATGGAAAGTGTCACCTGCACAATGCGGCGCCACTGCTAGTTAAAGCGAGACATGCGCAGAGTGGTACAAAGCGTGGTTTGACTTTATCAGAGGATGGCTTGTTGAGCAAGCTATATAAAACGACGACCTGGAGCTGTATGTCCAGGAGGGTCGTCACTTGACGGATGGATCGACGAGCGAGTGTCCGGCTGAGATGCCTCGTCTTTGGATGGGCTTGGTTGCTCAATGGCGACGACAGCCATCCGTTGATCGACGGGCTACGATCCAACTCATGTGTCTGTCCTCCGGGATTGGCCCCTTGGTGGGCTTGTAGAGCCCACTTTGCAAGGGAATGGTTTGGGCTCGGCCCATCACAAATTATTCCGTTCAGTGGCCCCCAACTCTTGGGTCGTCCCGACGGACCGGGAGTTTGAGTTTTTTAGGGTTATGAAACCCTAGCTCGTTGAACGGCCGTCAGTTTGAAATTTGAAAATGGAGAGGCGATGTGACCATTGATGACGTGGGCGGCTAGGATTTGACTGCGCCGGCTTTTATCCCTCATTAAATGACACGCGTCCCCTGAAATGACATTCCCCTTGGAAACCTCACTTTGCATTTAATGCTCCTTATAATTGTGCCGGGTTTTTGGCGTGGGTTTCTAGATAAACCCTTTCCCCTTCAAATATAAATACCTCCCCCTTTCCTCCATTTCAAACTTTACAATTCTGAGATTTTCAAAAGCACAGAGCAAGAGAGACGATTCCGGTCATCCAAAACCCAACTCCGGCGATAAAAACGGTACTGGCTTCTCCATCTTTGCGTAAAGTGGTAGCTTGGATTAGAGATTTCTTCGATTTGCCTTCGGAACCTTCATCTTCCTCTTCAACAGGTAATTTCTTCCTCTGCTCTTCAGTTTTCTGGGTTTTGGGGGCTTAAAAACTTGATTAATGGCCCCTAGGTCTGTCAGTTTTGAGCGCGGGGCACAGTTTGGTTTTGGGCCTAGCCAGTGGGTGTACAAAAGTGTTAGGGGTCTTTGGAGAGAGATTCCTTTGAGTGAATGTTCTTCCATTTTGGTAAAATTTGATTTTGAAAATGGGGGTTTGGATTTCCCAACTGAAAATGTTCTTGGTGATTTTGAAGAAGATGACCCAAGGGTTGTTCCCTTTAGATCCATAAACGACCTTCCAAGACAGATCCAATTTCATTACTCCTTGGGCCGTCGTAATTCAATTATGGATTTTGCTTCAGGGGAATCTAGGTCGTCCCTAGGTAGGTCGTCGTCTACTGATGTTAGGACTGATTCCCTTGCTCTTTCTAACTGTTTTGTAGATATGGATCACGACGGTCGTCCCAGACAATCAACTTAAGAGGTCGTCCCATCCAGCACACCTGGCGCTAGTACGAGCGCCAACGAACCCCGTATAGTCATTGCCTTTCTCACCAATGTACGGGCTGGCCACAATGAACGAGGCTTCGGAGGCGGAGGAAGGCCAGTGGGCTGTAGCCAAAATTAATTCCAGGAGGAAGGATATTAAGACACAGATGATCAATGATCTACGAGATTCGTATAGATTCCAAGCCTCCACGTACAAACTTGAGTATCTACACCTCAATGACTACGAGCCTCGTCGAGAGGCCATTCTTCGAAGTGAGAAAAAAGGTGTCCTTCTTTTATAAGCAGTTTGAGCTGGGTCTGAGGCTACCCCTGGATCCTTTCATCAACGTGTTTTTGGAAGACTCGGCCTGCGTGCCCATGGAACTGAGCGCCAATGCCGTTAGGATTTTATCCTCGTTCATCATAGTTTGAAGTTTCTTAGGCCACGAGCCTTGCAACAAAGTTTTCAGAGAATATTATAAGACGATGAGGTCCACTGTCAATGGTAAATCAGTGGTGAGTGTGTCGTCAATCCGGATTGCGCAGGGGTTGTTTTTAGAGGTTCAAAACAAGGTCTATGGGTGGGAGAACCATATGATCCGAGTTGAGAGCAGAGTTGGCTGGCAATTCCCTTACCCAGAGACCCAAGTGATGGTACCGGATGATAAAGTATGGCAAGCTCCGTGGGCCGACGAGCTGAAGGGTAAAATTGATGCCTTGCTGAGATTAGGATGGGTGAGCTATAAGGACATTGAGGCCTCCCACTGGAGATATATAAGGGCAGGAATGATGTCTAGCCCATCAATTGGCCCTCCACCCCTCGTTCACATCAACCTTGACTATCATTATCCAACATGGTTCGTCCACGACGACTTGGTCTGGGAGGAGAACTGCGTCAATTGCCTAGGGGCACACGCTAGCCATTCCGAAGAGCGTTGTATTAACTTAGAGATGACGGGGGGTGAAGTCTTGATAACTTGTCCTTTTTTTATATACGGATTTGTCTTTTTGTCTCGTCGAAAACAACTTAACTCTTTCCTTTTTTGTCTCTTTTGCAGTTATCTCTCAGCAAGATATTGACCGGATCGAGTCAAAAATCATGAACAACACGATCAGAGCTCGGGATCTTAGAGTTGCAAGGAAGAATAGGGCCTGTCCAATGCTATATTCAATCGTCAAGAGAACATGACGACGAGAAATGAGGCTGTGGGCACCTCCCAACTCCAGGACCTATAAACCGTGTCCCAGGATGGAGGGTCCCAAAATATACCATTTCAAAAAATTCATTTATCTTGTAAAGTAAACAACACGTTTTTAAAACCATTTCAAAATAACCTCTCTACACGGAGGCGATATATAAACCTGTTTCAAACCAAACTCAACCTATTTTAACAAAAGATACAACTAGAAAGGCTATACAGAAACCATGTTTAAGTTACTTACAACACGATACAAATGAAACATGTTGTAAAACTTTATATACAATACATTCCCCAAAATAATAACAACTAATATCCAGCCCCAACTCCCAAAAGAACTCATACCCTGACAACCCAAAAGGAGTCCAAACTCTTTCCCCGCCTCACCGGGTCCTGGGCCTAATTGCCTCAATGGGATCTAAAATAATAAAGAGAGAAGGGGTGAGATAAAATATCAGCAAGCTATTATGTATGCAACAATATGCCATACAATATGCAACACATAAACAGGTTGCTCAATATTGAAAAACAGTAAACACATTACGTTACCTTTTCCTTCTGACCAATAAGTCATATCATATGCAACACACAATCAGATTGCCAAGATCACATTAGGGAAACAGTAAACACATATGATACCTTTCCCATCTAAATCACATATAACATAGCGGTGGGAGTAATACTCCTCTCGTGAACTGCTGGTGCATCTTCACGGCTTATACAATCTCTAACGGAGATCCATATAAGTTATCAGCATTCGTATGGCATGACTGCACATATCCATAGAAGTTGCGCACCCCAGACCGTGGCCACAGAAGGGGGAGAGGTCACAGATATATGAGAATCTAACACCTTATGAGATATCTTTCCATAAGTGATAGTATCCCATATACCCCCACATGATCAGCTGATACCACCAATACTCAAGCACATAACTGATACTTGAACATAAGTCCACCCTATGGGACATCAATATACATAACATGGAACTATAACTCATGTTAAATCAATCACAATAGTGCACATGTATATCAACACTATTGAATAAAACAATGCAATAACATAGTATTAATTACTCATGCTCAACCCGAGAAACTGTGCAACAAGTATTTGAACACTTTTTACACAATCAACTATGAACAAGTAAGCACTTATGTCACCAAATATATTGCATAAGTCCTGTAGGGATTTTATGTTAGGCTTCTTAAGGAAATAACAAAGAGAGATGAGAAAGATAACTGAAAATATAACGGAAATTGAAAAACAAACCACAAATAGTCGAGTCTTGTGTTTAACACAATTTCCGTAAGAAGTGTTTGTCCCGCACAGGTGCTTACGGTTGATGACAAACTTCTCGTGAGATGAAACGACTTCTAATTGTTAATAGGAGCACACCAAATTAACAATTCTAACGAACAATGGAAAGTTTGGAACTTTGGACTTGAAGGAATTTAATGCAACAAGATGAAATGATTATGCTTGGTTAATCTATCTCAAATGTAGGTAGAGAGGCTCAAATGACTGAATATACGAATTGAAATTCGGAGGGAAAGTATATAAAGAAAGTTAAGGGGTTTGTGTCTTTTCCCTTGAAAAGGCACAACTTTTCTTTTGAATTAGCACCTGTTCAGGAACTGCTCGGCCGAGTCAAGGGACTCGCTCGGCCGAGCGCCAAGCTGCACGGCCGAGTCAAGAGACTCGCACGGCCGTGTCAATCATACTGCTCGGCCGAGCAAGGCATATGCCTCGACCGAGCAAGATTGTCCAGAGACTTGGCCAATTTGCTATGCTCTGCTCGGCTGAGTCAAGGACTCTGCTCGGCCGAGAACATCAAACCACATCAAAAACCCTTTAAACAACTCTCGTTAAGTTACAAATCTTTGTCATTAATTTCTCATTCACCCGAAAATGATTTTGAGACAATAAATGAGTTTCATTATCTACCCTAAATGTAGAATACATTTTGTAACTTACTTCGTTAACAAATAACGAACTCCGTTGGAAGTTTAACGAACTTTCGTTAGAAAATTAGGTCAACGACAAGTCAAACTTAACTTTCGTTACCCATTTCCAACAATCCCCCACATGAATGACAATTAATGCATGTATGCAATTTCGTCCAAAAGTTCCGGCGAACCATTATTACATCGGGATAGATAGCTTATGGCTTTGAATCTCCCCTAGTGAAATATTATCGGATATACTAGCCATTTGGTAGCGAGTCGCTTTGAACCAGTGGCTGTATAATGTATACCAAGAGAACAATACTCACATAATAATAGCTCTAACAGTTATTGTTCTCACGTTTTGTCCATTTCGACCCTGGACCGTATCTCATTCATAAGTGTTCACATTAGAAGCGGCCAAGTTACTTCTCACTTATATAGGTGATTCATACTATAAGGAGTATCCTGCACTACTCCACCCGTAGGTATAGGAATCATTAAAAGTTTTCTCAACTTATCCTCACCCTGCTGTAGGTGCTTATACTTGGATGTTTTGGGAATGAATATTCAACATCTCCAGGTCATTCAACCGAGTTGTTGTTTCCAAGTGATTCTACTAGAACTTATAGCTTGGTTGTCTCATTGAACCAAGGGCATGGGATCTCCAATTCTCAAGGCTGAGTGTCCACTATGAGTTCTTTTATTGTGGGTTTTAATCCCATTCCCCTTAACAGTTTATGCAGTTGATCTCTATTTATACCTTTTGGAAATGGATCTGCTATGTTATCATTTAACTTCACATAGTCAATTGTGATAACCCCATTCTTGATCAACTGTCTAATGGTATTATGTCTACGACGGATATGTTTAGACTTACCATTGTACATACTGCTCTGTGCCCTTCCTATTGCTGATTGACTATCACAATGTATCATAACAGCAGGCACAGGTTTACTCCAATAAGGAATATCCTCCAGGAAGTTCTTAAGCCATCTTCTCCAATTTTATCTAAAGCTATAAACTCAGATTCCATCGTGGATCTGGCTATACATGTTTGTTTGGAGGATTTCCATGACACTGCTCCTCCACCTATTGTGAAAACATATCCACTCGTGGATTTTGAGTCTTTTGTGTCTGATATCCAGTTTGCATCACAGTATCCTTCTAATACTGCTGGATATCTTTTATAAAGTATCCCATGATTCATAGTATACTTTAAATATCTCAATACTCTCATTAGTGCTTTCCAATGATCTGTACTGGGATTACTCGTGAACCTGCTTAGTTTGCTCACTGAATATGCAATGTCTGGACGTGTACAATTCGTTAAGTACATCAGACTGCCGATTATTCTTTCACCCAACTGAGAAACTGGTTCCCCTTTGTTCTTTGCTAAGTGTAGAGTTAAGTCTACCGGTGTCTTAGCCGGAGGGTCATTAATGACATTGAACTTTCGAAGTACATTTTCCAGATAATGGGATTGTGACATGACTATTCCTTCTGATGTTCTAGAAATCTTTATTCCTAATATGACATCTGCTAATCCCATATCTTTCATGTCAAAGTGCTTTTTTAACAGGCCTTTGGTGTTCATGATCAATTCATGAGTACTTCCCATTATCAACATGTCATCTACGTAAAGACAGACTAATACAAATGATTCAGATGTTCCTTTGATATAGACACACTTGTCACATTCATTTATCTTGAATCCATTTGACAACATAGTTCGGTCAAACTTTTCATGCCATTATTTAGGTGCTTGTTTGAGTCCGTACAACGACTTTACAAGTTTACACACCTTTTGCTCTTCACCTGGAACAACAAACCCTTCGGGTTGTTCCATGTAAATCTCTTCATCTAACTCTCCATTTAGGAAGGCTGTCTTCACATCCATTTGATGTATCTCAAGATTATGCACTACTGCAATAGCTATGAGAACACGTATAGATGTGATTCTTGTGACAGGAGAATATGTATCGAAGAAGTCATATCCCTCCTTTTGTCTAAACCCTTTGGCTACTAGCCGCGCTTTGTACTTATCGATAGATCCATCTGCCTTATACTTCCTTTTAAGGATCCATTTGCAACCTAACGGTTTACATCCTGGAGGAAGATCAACCAACTCCCAAGTATTATTAAGCATTATGGATTCTATCTCACTGTTAATAGCCTCTTTCCAGAACGTACTGTCCGGTCCAGATAAAGCTTCTTTAATAGTAGCTGGTTCGTTTTCCAACATAAATGATGAAAAATCAGGACCAAAAGACTTTTCCACTCTTGCCCTTTTACTACGTCTAGGTCCTTCATCTTCTACTTGAGATGGACCGTTTGTAGATTCATATGTTCTCTTTTGAGAATTACCTTCTTTCCTATCCTTGGCAGGAAAGGTATTTTCCAAGAATACTGCATTCCTTGATTCTATTGTCATTCCTACATTCATATCAGGAATTTCTGATTTGTGCACTATGAATCGATAGGCACTACTGTTATTGGCATATCCAATAAAGATGCAGTCAACCGTCTTGGGACCGATCTTTACTTGCTTTGGTTTAGGTACTTCAACCTTAGCTAGACAACCCCATACTTTAAGATATTTATAACACGGCCTACGATTATGCCATAATTCATAGGGTGTTTTATCAATACCTTTCTTGGGTATCTTATTAAGAATATAGTTCGAAGTGAGTATAGCTTCCTCCCACAAGTTGTCGGGTAAGCCTGAACTTATCAAAAATGCGTTCATCATTTCTTTGAGAGTACGATTTTTGCGTTGAGCAACTCCGTTAGAATGAGGGGTATATGGAGCCGTCGTTTGATGAATTATGCCGGATTCCCAACATAGTCCTTCAAACGGAGCCTCATATTCTCCTCCTCTATCACTTCTAATTTTCTTAATCTTTAAGTTAAGTTGATTCTTAACTTCTTTCTTATAAGTCTCTAAAGCCCCTAAGGCTTCATCTTTACTTCTTAAGAGATAAACATAACAATACTTAGTGCAATCGTCTATGAATGTAATGAAGTACTTTTTACCTCCTCGAGTTTGCACAAGTTTTAAATCACATATGTCGGTGTGAATTAACTCGAGAGGAGTTGTGTTTCTTTGTATGGCATTGAATGGCGACTTCGTCATTTTTGCCTCAACGCAAACTTCGCACTTATTAGTTGAATCAGATTTAGTCATTTGGATTAAATCTTGTTTAACTAATTTCTTAATAGTGTCGAAGTTTACATGACCTAATCTATCATGCCATAAACTAGGACTTTCCGACAAGTAAACATAAGAAACAACATTTTTATTCTTCGCACCTTGGCGGATAACATTCATTATATTCATCTTGAAAAGTCCCTTCTCGAGGTAACCCTTTCCAAGGAATAACCCATTCTTGGTTAGTACAAATTTGTCAAATTCAAAAACTAATCTAAAACCGGCTTTACTTAACAAAGCACCGGAAACTAGATTCTTGCGGATGTTCGGAACATGCAGCACATCAAGCAAAGTCACTTCTTTGCCGGAGGTCATCGATATACAACATTTCCAACGCCTTGAACATCGGAAGTTGCAGAATTTCCCATGTACAATTTCCTTCCGGAAATGGGAGTATAAGAAGAGAAACTCTCCTTATTAGCACAAATATGGCGGGTAGCCCCGGTATCTATCACCATTCCTTTGGATTGTCATCCAAGTTTCCCACGTTTGCCTCGAAGATCACCGCAGCAAAATCAAGATCCATGTAATCTACATTGTTCGCCTCCTTCTTTGGGTGGCGACAATCCTTTGCTATATGGCCCGGCTTGCCACAATTATAGCATGCTCCTTTGAACTTCTTAGTTGTGGAGCCTTTGTTCTTCCCTTTCTTAGCATTCCCGGTATGCTTCCGTTTGATGCCGCTAGTGCTTGCCTCGGCGAGGTTGACTCTTGCTTCCATCTTGCCTTTGGTAGCCTTTGCTTCATTGTCTCGATTATTCTCTTCAATTTGAAGACGAACAACCAAGTCCTCCAAAGTCATCTCTTTACGTTTATGCTTGAGATAATTTTTAAAGTCCTTCCATGAAGGCGGCAACTTCTCTATGATTGATGCCACTTTAAAAGGGTCGTTCATTATCATTCCTTCGGCATCAAGACCATGCAATATAAGTTGGAACTCATCAACTTGAGTTGTTACCAACTTAGAATCCACCATTTTGAAGTCAAGATATTTGCCGACGACAAACTTCTTTGACCCGGCATCTTCAATCTTGTACTTCCTTTCCAAGGTATTCCACAATGCCTTGGCTAACTCGACGATACTATACACATTATATAGTGCATCATCAATTCCATTTAAAATGTAGTTTTTACACAAAAAATTACCATGGTCCCAAGCCTCTTTGGCCAAAAGCCTTTGAGGGTCGGGATCACCATTTTGAACAATCGGATCTTCTTTCAAGAACCGATGCAAGCTTAGAGTGGTCAAGTAGAATAGCATCTTTTGTTACCATCTCTTGAAATCCACCCCGTTAAACTTTGGGGGTTTCTCACCATGAACCGAGTGAGATGTTGTAGAAGCGGGTGCAATATTCTTGAGCGTTGCATCGCCTTGAGGAGGAGTAAGCCCGAATGACTCGGAGGTGTCTTTCTCACTTGCCATTGTAGGAATGCCTTAAGAAACGTCAAATACTTCTTACGATTGTAGGGATTTTATGTTAGGCTTCTTAAGAAAATAACAAAGAGAGATGAGAAAGATAACGGAAAATATAACGGAAATTGAAAAACAAACCACAAATAGTCGAGTCTTGTGTTTAACACAATTTTCGTAAGAAGTATTTGTCCCGCACAGGTGCTTACGGTTGATGACAAACTTCTCGTGAGATGAAACGACTTCTAATTGTTAATAGGAGCACACCAAATTAACAATTCTGACGAACAATGGAAAGTTTGGAACTTTGGACTTGAAGGAATTTAATGCAACAAGATGAAATGATTATGCTTGGTTAATCTATCTCAAATGTAGGTAGAGAGTCTCAAATAACTGAATATATGAATTGAAATTCGGAGGGAAAGTATATAAGGAGAGTTAAGGGGTTTGTGTCTTTTCCCTTGAAAAGGTACAACTTTTCTTTTGAATTGGCACTGCTCAGAACCGCCGGCCGAAGTCAAGGGACTCGCTCGGCCGAGCGCTAAGCCGCACGGCCGAGTCAAGAGACTCGCACGGCCAGTGTCAATCATATCGCTGCCGAGCAAGGCATATGCCTCGGACGAGCAAGATTGTCCAGAGACTTGGCCAATTTGCTATGCTCTGCTCGGCCGAGTCAAGGACTCTGCTCGGCCGAGCACATCAAACCACATCAAAAACCCTTTAAACAACTCTCGTTAAGTTACAAATCTTTGTCATTAATTTCTCATTCACCCGGAAATGGTTTTGAGACAATAAATGAGTTTCATTATCTACCCTAAATGCAGAATACATTTTGTAACTTACTTCGTTAACAAATAACGAACTCCGTTGGAAGTTTAACGAACTTCCGTTAGAAAATTAGGTCAACGACAAGTCAAACTTAACTTTCTTTACCCATTTCCAACAAGTCCAACATAATCATTCCATACCAAAGAAACCAAAAACAGGGTAGTTCAACCCAAGGAAGTAATGCCCCATTCATTTTTAGGCACTATAGAGCAAATAACCCTACATAGGTCATCACGTAGGGGTACAATAACATATAAGTATCCCTACTCCATCACAATACAACATTGAACAACTTCCCTTTAGGGTTCAAGTTCTAAAAAAACAATTTTTATAACATTTGGTTCAAGTTTCATAATCGCCTCTCAAGCATTTTTGAGACATTATTTAAGGACCTTCTCAATATATTTTTGGCCCAATTCAAACTCCATGATATAGTACTAAATTTGTACTAAATACAGGATCAAAAAGTGTTCCAATCCGAGTTGTTTATCCTAGGTTTCCAATGCCTCAAACATGGACCAAGGCTGCAGTGTAAACGGTTCAGCTTCAAACTTGCCTTTCAAGCAACTTAGGGTCAATATTTAAAGCTATTGCCAATCTCTTTTTGGCCAATTCCAAGTTCTACAATGTTGTACTAAACTTGTACTAAAATTATAGTTAAAGATTTATTAAATATATACTCATTAACCTAGGTTTAGAAGAATGCAAAGGTGCTCACTCAAGGCAGTTTTGAGCACAAGTCGTGCATAGTAGCATGAGTCGTGCATCTCCCCTGCATGACTGATTCCAAGGCCACGAGTGGTGACCACGACTCCCTCTGCTTGGTCACGACTCGTGCTCATGGGCACGAGTCGTGCCCCTCACCTGAAGCCATGGTTTCTGCAGATTCACAGCAAGAACATCAGCAGAACAACAACTTCAGTTCCAGCCTTACTTCAGCCACTGCAAACAGGTTTCCAACAGTCCATATGTGGGGCCTCCCCAACCCCGGGACCTATAAAATCGTGCCCCGATGGTAGGGTCCCCAACCCGACCCGACTTAGAGGAAACCCTTTTTGAAAAAAACATTTCAAACCAAATGAGTTTTAATAAAATTTTGGCATGACCGCTCTAAATGAAATGTTTAAGGAACCTGTTCAAGATATTAACCTGCCTTCATTCATTCCACAACAAAAGAAAGGCTCATACTATCATATTTACAACCACACCACATTAATTACAAACCATAGTTTGAAAACATTTATAAAAGTTATTTACAACTTTCCCCAAAAGAATAACATCAACCAACCTAACCCTCCTAGCAAAACGTACCCTGACAACCAAAAGATGATTTGACTATGCCCCGGCCTCACCGGTCCTGACCTCCTGTCTCAGCGGGATCTAAAAAAAATTAAAGGGAGACGGGGTGAGAAAGAATCTCAGTAAGCTATTATGTATGCAGCAAGATGCCAAATAAGATGCAACACGTAAACAAGTTGTTGAACATCATATTTAGCACACAGTAAGCACATTATATTACCTGATCTTACCTTTATCCCGTCTGAATCATAAGTCGTACTTTCTCGGAATGAAACCCATTTTTTCTTGTGAACGGCTTAAGCCTATTCACGCCTTACAAGACCCATTTTTCAGGGAACCATGTAAGGTATCAGTATCCTATGAACTGCTTAGGCATATCCATAGTAACTGAGCCCCAAACCGTGGCCGCAGCTGGGTGGAAACGGGACACAGGTATAATGAAATCCGAGCACCTTATGTTACAACTTCTCATAAGTGGTCGTATTCCATTATACCCCCGAAATATCAGCTGATATTGATCATATTCATATTCACATTCAAGCACGTAACAGTTACTTGAAATAAATTCTACACATTGGGAGAACAGTATATAACAGGGTATCATTACTCATATTCAATCTTTCAAATAGTGTCACATATATGTATATATACACACTATTTATTCAATCACAATCCATGTATGGCATATATGCTCATCATCAATTCCATGATGCCGTGCAACAATTATTTCACGCACCAATTTAACATATAACCATTCCCAATTAATCACGTAGGGGTATAATAACATACAAGTAATTCTACGCGTTCACAATATCACATTACACAACTTCCTTTCAAATTCCATAATCAAATACCAAGTTTCTACAAACTTTGGCTCTCAAACAACAATGGCTTCTAACCCGTTTCAAAGCAATATTTAGACTACTTCCCCAATTCCATTTTAACTACGTGAGACATCATTATGCAGCTAAAGTGTTCTACTTTACCCTAAGTTGAAGAGGGTTCAATCATATTCTAAGTTGAATAGGTTTCTAAGCTTTAAAAGTTAATGCAGAATTTCTAATGCAGGGCACGACTCGTGCCATATGGCACGACTCGTGCCTTTTTCCCCCATTTTGCTCAGAACGATTTGGACCATTTTCACGAATCGTTTTCACGAATGGAAAAAGGGCACGACTCGTGCTCCTTGGCACGACTCGTGCCAAGGCCAAAATCAGATACCAGATTGCAGAACATCAGCAGTTGTTCCACCAAGTTCCATTTACCACCTTCCTCTGTTTCTCCAAGGCTAACACCAGTTCCAAACATACCAAAACTAGTTTAGATACCAATTTTAACACATCAACACACTCAAATCATGCCATAGAACATATCTACCCTCTCTATCATACCACAAATTCACTATTTCATTGCCCTTTTTCAAGTTCTTCAACCAACCCTTCTCTAACCACCTTCCAAGCCAAGAAATTTAGCAAACCAGTTTCAAAGAGGGTTTATAACACATTTTCACTTGATTTAAATTCATATGCTCAACATTAGAAGGAATCATAATAACTTACTTGAAAAAAAAATATGGAAAAGAACAAGGTGCTTTCTTCGGTTAGATGCGTGCTACTCCCCGCTGTGATCACTAATCCGAGCTCAAACTGAAGAACCGATTACCGGTTGATTTTCTAGGATTTTTAGAAGCTAGGCTAGGGTTTAGGATTTCTCTAAGACCATGGAAGAAGAAAGAAGCTGAGGGAAGAAGAGATTATGGGAGAAGCTTTCTTTTTATAAGATAAGTATCAAAATTTTCCACAAAGGCCCTCCAAGTCTCAACTTCTACAACTAAACCCCTAAACTTTAATTACTCTTAAGCCCCTCACTACTTTATAATTTATTTCCATTTAAGAATCTAATTAAGACATCTTTCCCACCTTAAATCCCACATGGATCAATTAAACATGATATTACCAATTGAATTATAACCTTCATAAACACATAAGCCATGGAAATAAAAAAAATAATCACATACTAATTCAAAGATCATGCAATGCATTAAATAAGATGAAGTGCAACCCCACTCCCACGTGCTCCACGTGTTCCTAAACAGTGCCTAGAGTTGGGGTCGTGACACCATATGCCTGGTTTTAAACTCTATTATACTCCCTTCCTACCCTATAACACATATATAACATGGATACAATGATTATCAATCCATAATACCACCCTTTTGCCAAGGTAATCACACCAACTAAGCTTGTTACCATTTTCAAACCCCAGCTGAAGTTGTATCCAACTTAAACATAAAAGCTAAGTGTTGAACTTCACATAACACCTTCATAACTCAGTAATACTTCATTAACCAAGCCATGAACAATTACTGGAAAAGAACCATAATAACTTACCAAGAATTATCAATGAAAAGAGAGAAATACTCGGATGAACTAGCTCAAAACACTTTCCTCAGCAATAGTTTGAAAACAGAATTGACACCCACTTCAAATCTGATTTTCTAAGATTTTTAGAAGTAAAATAAGGGTTTGGAAACTCTCTTGGCTGGAGGAAACCTTTAGAACACTGAGGAACGTAATGAGCTTCTTGAATAAGCTAAAGAGAGGATATATATAAAGAAATTTTCACTCTAGCTCCTCAAGGATTGAATTCCAACAAAACACTACCTTAAGCTTTTAAACTACACTCAAGCTCCTCGTACTTTATAACACCTTCAATTCATACAAATCAAGTATTACCAAGGAACTACACAACTTCCTTTAATTAAACGTTATAGCATTAAAGCAAGTTATAACATTTAAAACCACATAGTTCAACAAAATGGCTCAAGGTTACACCTAAGCACCTCACACTTTTATAACACTTCCAACTCACATGTTCAAGTGCTATAAACTTTAATACTCATTTCTCTCATTTCCATTATCTAAGCATTATATGATCAAGAGCACTTTAACACATCTAAATCAAATAACTCATAAAACATGCCACAATGAACACGTAAGCAATTCAAATGCTAACAAACCAAGGATGATATGCAAGGCATACCCAACCTCACGTGCTTCACGTGTGACCAATATTGTGCCTAGATTTAGGGTCGTGACAGAGGCTCTCCCAAAAGAAGGTTCTGCTGCGATCCCCTTGATTGAGAAGGAGAATATTGAAGAGCCCAATGCTGGAGGTCGTCGGCAACTGGTAGACGAGCCTGAAAAAGTTGTGAATGTTGAGGCTGAAAATGTAAGTGCTGCTGATGTGGGCACCCAGCCTGTCAACGTGGAAAACGTTGACAATGAAACAGTTGGAAGTTCAGACTCGAATGTGAAGGTGCTTGGCGACGGCAGTCACACCTCAAAGAAAAGGAAAGATCGACCTACGGGCTCTGAGGAGGAAAGAGAGAGAGAGCCAAAAAAGCATCCTTCGACCTTCCAAGTGCCTCCGACCCTTCAACTCCACGGACCAAAGCTCCAGCCTCATCTTCAGAGGTTTTCACTAAGGAGATGGCCCTAAATTTGGTTGCTCAGTATGCCCAGGTTTCCCCAATGACTGGAATTCCTTATTTGAAGAGGTATGGTCTGCCGCTCGTTCTAGGGGCGTCCATCACCCGTCGATCCATGGATGCTGAGCTCGTCCAAAGGCTGAAGATGGCCAAACTTTCCCCCAAGACCTATCATGCCCGTCTTGGGCTGATACAGACTGAGGTAATTCCTCCCATTATTTTAACCAAGTCTTTTCATCTTTCTATGCCAAAGATTTTCGAGGTTGATTCGCTGCGCTAACCTTGTCCTTACAGATGTCGTCGATGATGGAAGCTATAAGCTCGAACTACAGGGATTGCCTGGATGCGGAACGCCGAGCCCAGAAGCAGCTAATCCAGTCGGTCAAAGCTAAAGAGATTGCGGAGAAAAAGCTTGCTGACGCTGAAGGGAACGTTGGCTCGTTGACCAGCGCTTATGAGACCCTGATGAAGCAGAAGGACGAGGCTCTGCTCCAGATCATCCGTTTAGAGATTGACCATGCCAAGCTCGTATCTGATAAAGAAAAAGCAGAACAGGAAGCGGCCTTCGCACCCAGAGTGCCCAAATTGAGAAAATGAAGATTGATCATGAAGCTGCCATCGAGCAAGCTAGGAAAGAGGACGTCCAAGAGTTCAAGCAGAGTAACGAGTGCAATCAGCTGATCACTGACAAGGCCATGGGATTTTTTAAGGTCGGAGCCAAGCATTTAACTAGACGAGCTCTCGTGGATCCTGAGACCAAGGACTTGATTTCAGTTGAAAAGTTCGCGGATTTATTTGCCGAGGACGCGTATGACATGGACGCTCGTTCGGTCCACCACCTCGTCCCCTACGATGACAACGATCTATCCCTTATTAAGGGTGATGATGAGAATAATGGGAAAGAGGTGTGGCCCATCCCGGCTGTTGATCCTAAAAACTTTGACGCTTATTTTGACTATTTCACTGAAAGAGGCCCCAATCCCAACGAGCTTCCACCAACTGACGACGGTCAACAGCAGTGATTCTTTTATTTGAGATGTGTTTTAAGGAAACAATGTTTGTTCTTTCAAACAATGTTTCATTTGATGTTGTAATCTCACCCTGGCCCGATTTATGGGAGGTGTTCAAACAATGTTTAATTGTCTGTTTGTAATTTGACTTATCCCTCGTTGTTTAGAGGAGGTCGTACAATACTTTGTTATTCCATGTCTTATGTTTTCTGTCTGTTAATCTGTATGTTAACATAGATATCATGTGATAACTTGGTGAATGTAAAAGTGTGAAAGATAAGTGTGTATGGTCGTCGATAATGATGACCAGGACATAAGTCGTCGCTTGTAAGACCGACCGTTGTTCATACTTGTGCTTTTTACTTTTCTTATTGCTCGTAGGTATAGAACAAAGGTCCATAGATCATTGCTCGGAGGCAAGATTGTTTGGACGAGTTGGCTATTCCGTTATAGCCGTCGACGAAGTCTGGCTTCATCTAGCCTTTATACTTGGCTAAAGTATGTGTAAGGGTGAAGTCTGGCTTCAACTGATCTTTATACTTGATCAAACTGAGTGTGGAGGTCGAAGTCTGGTCTCAACCGATCTTTATACTTGATCAAAGTGCTAGAATTTGTAGAGTAGGGAATCAACAAAATAACGAACTTCCATTGATAACAACTCTTCAATTGCTTACAACTTCTGGAACTTCCGGGATTTATAAACATCCCTTACAAACTTACAAACTTCATACTTAAAGAGGAAATGAAGAACCACAAAAATAAGGTGCCCTGAGGGCGCTGATGTCAACCGATGAGCTCAGATATAATACTTGGTGAGGTGATTGGCATGCCAAGGATGCTTGAGCTTCTCGCTGTTTGGCTTGGCAAGCCGGTATGTTCCTTCCCTGACGATGTTGGTGACGACATAAGGTCCTTCCCAGTTTGGGGAGAGCTTGTTCTGCTGAGCTTTGAGGCCCATTACTTCGATTTTCCTTAGAACATAGTCTCCCACTTTGAAAAATCTTTTCATGACCTTTTTGTCGTGGTAAGCCTTAGTTCGCTTCTTGTAGTTGGCCATTCTTAACTGGGCATCCAATCGTCATTTGTCAAGGAGATCAAGGTCGACCTGCCTGTTATGGATGTTTTTCTCAACGTCATATAGAGCAACACGGTCAGTTGGGAGTTGAAGCTCGGCGAGAGCCATGGCCTCAAAACTATAGGCCAGAAAAAATGGGGTTTCCCCTGTAGGCCCCCTGGTGGTTGTCCGAACTGCCCAAAGAGCCGATGGGAGTTCGTCCAACCATCTCCCATCTCGTCCTTCAAGATTTTTGCACAGGGCTGTCAACACTAGTTTATTCGCCTCTTCAGCTTGCCCGTTGCCTTGTGGATAGGCAACAGACGACTTCGAATGTGTAACCCCCATTCTGTTCAACTCTTGCTCTAACTTTTTTGAAAACTGAAGGCCATTGTCAGAAATGATCACCCTAGGGATCCCAAACCGACACCAAATTGAGTCATGGATGAAACTCAGGGCGTTCTTTTCTGTGATCTTGTTCAACGCCTTAGCCTCCATCCATTTGGAGAAATAATCAACTGCCACAATCACGTATTTCACTCCCCCTTTGGACGTGGAAAAAGGCCCAATTAAGTCAACACCCCACATATCAAATGGCCAAGCCGCCATCACAGGGGTTTGCTCGGTCGTAGGGAGTTTTGGCAGGTCAGCAAATCTTTGGCAGGATTTACATTTCTTCACGAACTCTTTTGCATCTTCACGGAGGTGAGGCCAGTAGTATCCCATGGTAATCAACTTATCCGCCAGTATACGAGCTTCAGGGTGGCCCCCACACTCTCCTTGATGGACTTCAATTAGCAGATTTATGACTTTGTCTGGGTGCACACACTTCAGCAAAGTCCTGGTGATGGATCGTCTATAGAGTTCACCATTGACGATCGAGTACCTCGGGGATTTTCTTTTGATTTGACGAGCTAGGATCTCGTCAGCGGGTAACTCGTCTTTTTCGATGAAAGCCTTCATCTCATCAATCCAACACCTGGAGCTGTCCCTAACACACATTATCTTCACTCTTTCATAGGTGGGCTGCTCGAGGTAGGCCAAGTGGTGGCCATGCTCGTCTTCAGGGAGCTGATCGGTGGCCAACTTCGAGAGCAGATATGCATGCTCATTATCTTCTCTAGCAATTCTTTGAATGGCCCAAAATTCTAACCCTTGTACCATCTCGCCGACTAATGAGTGATATTTCTGCAAGGTTGAATCGACGACCGCATAGTCTCCACGGATTTGGTTGACGATCACTTGGGAATCACAATAGGCCACAATTTTTGTTGCTCCAAAGCATTTGGCATATTCTATTGCCGCAATGAGTGCTTCGTATTCCGTCTGATTGTTCGAGGCTTGAAACTTGAACCTTAAAACTTCCTCAAAACATTTTCACTTTCTGGTTCCACTAAAACAATTTCGGCCCCACTGAGCTCTTTAGTCGCCGACCCATCTGAAAAAAAAAATCCAACATCCAACGGGCAAAGTCAGTTGCTCTGGCTGATCGTCGACTTGCTTGCTCTTGCTAGCTTTCTGGGGTGGCACTCTTTAATCGTCATCAGAGCTGAACGATGTCTCGATCAAGAAATCTGCCAGGGCTTGGGCTTGCAAAGTCTTTCATGCCCGATATTGGATGTAAAACTCTATCAATTCAATGCTCCAGTTTAGCAGACGACCAGATCTTTTAGGTCGATGTAGGATCTTCCTCAGGGGGGCATTGGTGTAAACAATAATTGAGTGGGCTAAGAAATATGCTCGTAGCTTTCGCGCTGCGATGATGAGAGCTTAGGCAATTTTCTCAGCATTAAAGTAGCGGGTCTCAACATCAGACAAAGCCTTGCTCACATAGTACACCGGCTTCTGTATTCCATCCTCCTCTCTAACCATTACGGCGGCGATGGCCTTGTCACCCGCCGATTAAACATACAAGTCTTCCCCGGCTACGGGGCTATTGAGGAGAGGTGGAGAGCCAAGGTATTCCTTGAGCTGGCTGAACGACTGTAAACATTCCTCCGTCCATTCAAAATTCTTTGCACCACGAAGAGCCTTGAAGAAAGGCAATAATCTTTCCGCTGATGTTGAAATAAATCGACCCAGGGCCGCCACTCGTCCATTCAATCGCTGGACCTCTATGATACACGTTGGCTCGACCATATCTATCAGTGCCTTGATTTTCTCAAGGTTAGCCTCAATCCCTCTTTGAGAAAGCATAAACCCTAAAAACATGCCAGTTGCAACACCAAAAACACATTTCGCTGGATTGAGGACCATGTTATTGGCTCATAGGTTGGTGAAGGTCTATTGCAGGTCATCCACATGCTTCCTTTTCTTTGAATTGACGACCATATCGTCTATATAAGCCTCTAGATTGTCACTCAACTGTCCCTTGAAAACTTTATTAATCATTCTCTAATAAGTTGCCCCGGCGTTCTTCAACCCAAAAGGCATCTTCGTGTAACAATAAGTGTCACCCGCAGCTTGGAAGACTATTTTTGGAATATCCTCCTCGACCATCTTGATTTGATGATAGCCGGAGTATGCATCCAAGAAACTGAGGGTCGTATGCCCAGCTACACAAATCGATGAGCTTGTCAATTCGGGGTAGGGGGTAACTATCTTTAGGACACGCCAGGTTAAGGTTCGTGAAATCCACACACAATCTCCATTTTCTGTTGGGCTTTTTGACGAGCAAGTCGTAAATCCATCATCCACAATGATTCCTGCACTTAGCAACTTGTCAATCTCTTGCTTTATCGCAGCCTCCATTTCAGTGGAAAAAATTCTCAACCTCTGCTCCTTGAACTTCATCGTTGGATTCACCCCAAGTCTATGGACAGCAACATCCTCCCTTATGCCTTTCATATCTTCGACCCTCCAAGCAAATATATCGAGGTTATGTTTGAGTAGGGTGATTATCTCATCCTTCTCCTCAGTTGTTAGATGAGACCCCAGTTTAATCTTTTGCTCAGGGTAATTTAGGTGGATGTCTAATTCAATCAGCTCGTCGGCAGGTTTGAGCTCAGCTGCCTCGTCACGAAAATCCATAGATTCAATTACAACCTCCTTGATTTTCTTCTTGGCTTCTAGGGTGAGGTCAGGCACTTCATCCTCAATTAGCTTGTCCAGCTCTGCCCCCGAGTCCTGGTTGACCAAAAGCTGTGTAGCTATTGTTTCGTCGTCCAGGAATATCTCATCAATAAAACTCTCAGGCTCGTCCAACCTGACCATTGGCTCGTCCACACATTTAATCGTCGAGACGTTGGAGCAGGAGGTTGTGGTTTGCTTAATTGATTTTGAAAACTTTACAATATGCTCAGGGTCATCGATTTTAATGGTCCTTTTGATCTTCAACACATGCTCAAGGAATTCTGGGGCCGTCCCCAATACACATCCTACTCCCGAGCATGTTGGGAATTTAATTCTCTGGTGAGGGACTGAAGCAACGATCCCTAGAGCAGCATGTCCCGGTTGGCTAAGTATGGCATGGTAATCACTCACAACATCGATCATAATGAAAGACATAGTTTGGATCGTTCTCAACGGATGGTCCCCAATATCGACGGGCAAATCAATTTGGCCTTTGCGTCCACTCGGTGGTTGGTGAATCCCTCAAGACGACCTAAGTAGGGACTTAGCCGACTATCAGGTAGACCCATTTTTTGGTAGACGTTGTAGAACAAAATGTCTTTTGCCGCCCCTGTATCAATGAGTATCCTTCTTGATTCACAGTTGTCGATGAAACCTGGGACAATCAATGTCTGTTGATGAGCTATTGCATTGGTTGACAACTCATACGGGTAAAAATTGATTACATCATTTGGAACATCTGCTTTTGGAGGAACATGGGGGGCTTTCTTCAGATGGTATATAGCACTTTTAATTTGGTTCTTGTTTGATTCCTCGGAAATAACTAAGACCAATCTTGGTTGTCTCTCAAGAGGGTCTTTGTTAGTGGTTCGATTGTTGGCTGCTGGACGATCCCTCTTTACATACTGGTCGAGGCGACTGTCGTCTATCCACCGTTGTATTATCTTTTTCAAGCTAAAACACTCCTCCGTTTCATGCCCCCTGTCCCGGTGGTACTCACAATACTTGTTCATATTTTTCTTACCCTTTGCATTGGGGTTCATCTTTGGTGCTGGTCGAAAATCAACTTTGCTCAGAATCTCTGCACGGGATACTGTTAATGGAGTGTACGACTCAAGTACCTTCTCAGCTTTTTCCGACTTGTTCTTTCCCTTTTCTCCGGCCTTGTCTTTCTTAGATTTTGCCGCCTCGTTATTTTCGACGGCCTTCCCATCACGTTGCAACTTCCTCTTTTCAGCTTCGGCCACTGCATAGTGTTGGGTTTTATGGGTCCATGCGCAGCGGAATAAAGCATCTAATAACACAAAACCCAAGAGCCCTAAGATCCGTTCTATATGATTAAATTGAATTCCTATGAGATAGAGTTAACCAACCTTAATAGCTTTTCGTTCTTGAGCTATCGAACAATGTATTTATGTGATTTTGAATCACAAACTTTGAACTCTAGGCCTTGATCGTCGTACGAGCGAAGACCCTCTAGTAGTATCCACACCTTTGAATGAACCAAGAACGATTCTTGATGATTGCTAGATCTTTTAAAACTTTGGAGAGAATATTGAGAAACCTTTTGTTGTGATTTTCCTTTCAGAAATTCGGCTAGGTTATTAGGGTTTTACAGACCTCATATTTATACTACATTGGTATTAATATTTGTTTCCTAATCAAATTAGGAAACAGTCTGTAAACCGCCTTGTGGCAAGTTATGTCGCACGACCAGTCGAGCCCTATGGACAGGATCTGTCGCGCGATGTCTTATGCCATATCAGAACTTCTCAATTTTCTTCCTCTGGTTTAACCAATTCATTCTAGTTGTGTGTGACCCAATAGGATTATATTATGTTGGCAATGAGTCCGATCATATCGATCCTCATAAAACTTAAGCGAACTCTAGCAAGCCATTATGTCTACCCAAATAATATAACGTAAGAGTTCACGTTTCCAATGGTACACTTCCATTTCTCCCTTTGTCTCACGATGTTATATTGAACACAAGTCATGGTCCACGTCAACTTGTATTTGTTCAATTTTTTTCTCGATCTTGAGTATAATGATAATCCAATCGCATTGGGGTATGGCCATGCACTTTCATCATTATCACTCATCGAGGGGCCCAAGCAAAACATCTCTCTTTCGAGGGACAAATTCCATCTTGACTTATCATCCTTCCCATCATGAATCCGATCATGCCAAAGATAGCCTTTATAGATATCGTGTTAAGATATCGTTTGACTAAAATCAAACATAACTTTCATCATATGTAAGGTCATGATAATCTCAGGTCTAGGGACTAAATGAAGTGACCACATGAGATTTAATTATGACATTTGACCATGATATAAATTTCATACGGGTCAAGTCCAGTCACTTGTTCACTAACAAGTACCCATAATTTCAATGTGTATTTCTATGTATATAATCATTATATGATTATCCATTAACAATTATACTAATTATTCACTTAATAATTAGGGACGGAGATTATTACAAATAAATATGCAAAACATATAATAATCAAATAATAAACTTTCCATATAATAATAAATAATGTCAACATAAAGGTCTATCAACTATAGGCCTAGGGCATAACACTAACAGTCTCCCACTTGCACTAGGCCTAATATCCCATGTATCGAATACTCATGGACCTAACATGACCATCATGCTTATCTTGCGGGAGAGCCTTAGTTAATGGGTTCGTCACGTTGTCATCAGTGTCTACTCTGCATATCTTTACGTCTTCCCTTTCGCATATCTCTCGAATAATGTGGAAACGTCGAAGTATGTGTTTGGATCTCTGATGTGACCTTGGTTCCTTTGCTTGTGCAATGGCACCATTATTGTCACAATAAAGTTCAATAGGATCATTGATGCTTGGAATGACTTCCAAATCACTAATGAACTTTTTGATTCAAACGGCTTCCTTAGTTGCATCAGATGCTGCTATGTACTCAGCTTCGGTTATAGAATCAGCGACGGTACTTTGCTTGGAACTTTTCCAACTGATAGTGCCTCCATTTAGCGTAAAAAAAAAATCATGTCTGCGATCTGAAATCATCTTTTTCGGTTTGGAAGCTAGCATATGTGTAGCTTTTTACTACAAGATCTTCTTTCATTCCTTCAAAGACCAAGAATACATCCTTAGTTCTTCGTAAGTACTTGAGGATATTCTTGACTGCTATCCAATGTGATTCGCCGGGATCTGATTGGCACCTACTCGTCATGCTTAGAGCACACGAGACATCGGGTCTAGTACATAACATAACATACGTGATAGACCCAATTGCCGAAGCATATAGAATACCAATCATTCTCTTTTGCTCATCAATAGTCTTAGGACTTTGAGTCTTGCTAAGAGATACACCATGCAACATTGGCAAGTTTCCTCTTTTAGAATTTTTCATTTGGAATCTTCTAAGAACCTTGTCAATGTAAGTACTTTGACTTAAACCAATCATCCTTTTAGATCTATCTCTATAGATCTTGATACCAAGGATATATGCAGCTTCGCCCATATCTTTCATTGAAAAGCACTTTCCCAATCAAGACTTGACAGTCTGTAGTGCAGGAATGTCATTTCCAATAAGTAAGATATTATCGACATACAACACTAGAAATAGTGCTACACTCCCACTAATTTTCTTGTATACACAAGATTCATCTTCGTTATTGATAAAGCCAAACTCTTTGATTGCTTCATCAAAACGTAGATTCCAACTCCTAGAAGCTTGCTTTAATCCATAAATGGATCTCTGCAACTTACACACCTTGTTAGAATTTTCTGGACTGACAAAACCTTCAGGTTGTATCATGTATACATCCTCAAGTAACTTCCCATTTAGGAAAGTTGTCTTGACATCCATTTGCCATATCTCATAGTCATAATATGCGGCTATGGCAATTAAAATTCTAATAGACTTAAGAATAGCTACAGACGAAAAGGTTTCATCATAGTCGATGCCATGAATCTGCCTATATCCCTTAGCTACAAGCCTAGCCTTATAGGTGTGCACCTTCCCATCCATGTCGGTCTTTTTCTTGAAGACCCATTTGCACCCTATGATTTTTACACCTTCGGGTGGATCAATCAAGTTCCAAACTTGATTATCAGCCATGGATTGTAATTCGGACTTCATGGCCTCATGCCATTTTTCCAAATCAGGAGCGGACATCGCTTCTTGATAACAAGTAGGTTCTTCGTTTTCGATTAACTCCAATTCATCACTTTTCGTAATGAGAAATCCATATCTCTCGGGTTCAGATCGTGACCTACCACTTCTGCGAAGGACTTGTGCATCTTGAACTGGTTCCACAACTCTTTGTGAACTTGGTTCAGTTTCTACCATTGGTTCAATGTTGTTTTCAGGTTCTCGAATTTCTTCGAGATCTATTTTACTCCCACTGGTTCCTTTGCGAAGAAACTCCTTTTCTAAGAAGGTACCATTTCGAGTACCAAACACTTTGTTCTCGTTTCGGTTGTAAAAATAGTATCATTTGGTTTCCTTAGGATAACCCACGAAAACACATTTATCAGACTTAGGTGCTAGCTTGTCAGAAGTTAACTTCTTGACATATGCATCGCAACCCCAAATCTTCATGAAAGACAAACTAGGTTTTCTTCCATGCCACATCTCATATGGGGTCTTTTGAACTGATTTGGTAGGAACTCTGTTTATAGTGAAAGCAGCAGTTTCTAGTGCATGTCCCCAAAAGGATAAAGGAAGCTCAACTTGACTCATCATAGAACGAATCATGTCCAACAAAGTTCTATTCCTCCTTTCAGACACACCATTCCATTGTGGTGTTCCGGGTGGAGAGAGTTCTGAAACGATTCCACAACTCTTAAGATGACTGTCAAATTCTTGGCTCAAATATTCGCCACCTCGATCGGATCGAAGTACTTTAATAGTTTTGCCAAGTTGATTTTGCACCTCATTTTGAAATATTCGAAATATCTCAAACGATTCACTTTTATATTTCATTAGATAAACATATCCAAATCTACTATAATCATCAGTGAATGTTATGAAGTACTGAAATCCTTTCCTAGCATTGCTACATAGGTCCACAAACATCAGTATGCATGAGGCCTAATAAGTCGCCCGCCCTTTCACCAGTTTTGGTAAATGGGTCCTTTGTCATCTTGTCAATTAAACAAGATTCGCATGTCTCATATGATTCATAATCATGTGAGTCTAAAAAATCCATCTTTGTGGAGTTTAGAAATGCGTTTCTCATTTATATGGCCAAGACGACAATGCCATAAGTAAGTGTGGTTTACATCATTGGGTTTAGATTTCTTGTTAACGTTATAGACATCATTATCACGATTTTCAACATCAAGAATATAAAGGCCATTGAATGAAATAGCAGTACAATAATGCATATCACTCTTATAAATAGAAAACTTCTTATCACATATAAGAAAATTAAAACCTTCATTATCCAAACATGAAATCGAAATAATATTCCTACTTAAAGCTGGAACGTAATAAAAATTGTTAAAAACAAGTATTAGTCCACTAGGTAAAGTAACTTCATAAGTTCCTACGGCTAATGCAACAACTCTTGCTTCATTCCCCACACGTAGGTCCACTTCACCATCTTCAAGTATCCTTCTGTTCTTTAGGCCCTGCACATTTAAACAAATGTGAGATCCACATCCGGTATCCAATACCCAAGAACTAGAAGTAGATAGGAATATATCTATAACAAAGATACCTGAAGTCGAAGCAACACCTTTGCTCTTCTTCAGTGCTTCCTTGTATTTTAAGCAGTTTCTCCTCCAATGTCCAATCTCATTGCAATGGAAGCAGACTGCGTCCTCTTGGGACTTGGGCTTAGCCTCTTTAGGCTTGGAACCCTCTTTGGGTTTGGCAACATTTGCCTTAGGATTAGCAACTTTTGCCTTTCCCTTACCCTTGAAACCCTTCCCCTTGTTAACCATCAACACTTGATCGGTTTTCTTCTTGACAATATTGGTTTCCGCAGTGTTCAACATTTGAACTAACTCGGAAAGGTTCTTATTCATGCCCCCATGTTATAGTTCATTATGAAATTACTAAAACCTTTGGACAATGAATTCAATATCATGTCAGTAGCCAACTCTTGGCTAATTGGAAAACCAAGCCTCTCAAGATGCTCGATGTGGCCTTTCATCTTTAGAGCATGGGGACCAACTGCTTGTCCTTCACTCATCTTGCATGAGGTTAGGGCCTTAACTGTGTTATACCTTTCTTGCCTTGCTTGAACTTGGAACATTTTCATCAGTCGATTGTTTAGATCAACTGTCCCGAAGTGCTCAAGATCCTTTTGAAGGCTCTTGCACATGGCGGAGAGCATGAGGCAACCAACATCAGTAGCATCACGCTTATGCTTCAGATATTGATCCATCACTGCCCTAGTAGCATTGGCAGCATGTTCAGGTGGAATAGGTTCCTCGAGAACGTACAATTTCTCCTCTTGTCTGAGAACAATTCTCACGCTACGGATCCAATCCATATAGTTTGTACCATTCTCTTCCAACTTTTCCTTCTCAAGGATAGATCGCAGTGACAGATGATTATTGTTTGATGCCATTTATTCTACAAAAAAATATACATAAAATATGAACACATATGAGCAAACATATTATATGAGAAGTATTATGCATTTACATGAAAATAAATGCTCCCACTAAATTATACACCTTCCAATGCAAATAAGCATAATATACATTTAATGGGCTAAGATCCAACTTTAATTTAATTTCAAGATTGCTATGGCAAATCGCTCAAAACTAAATTAATTAGGTAGAAACATCAATCATATCACATATATGACTCTTGGATCTTTTATGAGATTTATTCAAGAACCATATGTCTAAGCATATTTTAATCTCATCTTATGCCTTGGGTCCAAAACCATTTTGATAACCCAATTAAGTTCATTCACTTTAAACGTATAGCAACCACCATTTTCTCATCTTGCTCACAAACGAATAGAATCAAAGTACCTTGTTATGGCAAGCCCACCCAAAACTATCCGAGTGATCTCAAGTGTTTTAATCATGAATTGGCATAAAGAACTTAAAAGTTAAATGAAGGTTCTTTAAAGCAGATTATAAGCATATCAGCAAAGATAATCATAATCGCGCACCAGGTAAGTTCCCAGGAAGATAGGTGAGCCACAAGGACTACTTAAGCACCAAATCTCTCCTTCGACAGAACTCTCCTAGACATGCACAATCAAAAATCAGCTCTGATTTGCAACATAATCAATACTTTGTATAAACAATCAGTTTCCTTTAAATTTTGCGTAAAATGACTTGTTCTCATAAACAATCAGAAAACCAAAATTTTAATGTTTTCAATTTAAACATTCAGGAAATTACAATACAATGTTTCAACTAAACATCTAACAAAGTTCTTAACACATAAGAACACATAATTCATGCATCGCAACAATTAATAAAATCACTTTTAAATTAATTAAGCAAGCATAAACAATGAATTAATCTAGCATAGCCATATAAACTTAATTACCAGATTAGCAGGATTATTTAACAAACTGATTATGCCCAGATTGGGCAAGATTTTTCGCGTGACAGAGGCCAACTCTGTCGCGTGACACAAGCAAACTCTGTCGCGTGACACAAGCAACCTTTGTCGCGTGACACTGAGTTACCAAATTTGCAGATTTCCAGTTTCAATAAATTCTTAAACACGGAGCAATTAAATCATATAAACAACTTTTAACATATTTAATTCAATATGAATAGAACACGATTTAGGCATATTGTTTCAAAAACAATCAAACTATCGCATACAAAACATGCAAAAACCATATAAATAATTTATATCAATTTTTCTTAACATGTTAATTCAAACTTAACCCTACGAACGGGGCTCTGATACCACAGTTGGGTTTTATGGGTCCATGCGCAGTGGAATAAAGCATCTAATAACACAAAATTCAAGAGCCCTAAGATCCGTTCTATATGATTAAATTGAATTCCTATGAGATAGAGTTAACCAACCTTAATAGCTTTCCGTTCTTGAGCTATCAAACAATGTATTTATGTGATTTTGAATCACAAACTTCAAACTCTAGGCCTTGATCGTCATACGAGCGAAGACCCTCTAGTAGATCTTTTTAAACTTTGTAGAGAATATTGAGAAACCTTTTGTTGTGATTTTCCTTTCAGAAATTCGGCTAGGTTATTAGGGTTTTACAGACCTCATATTTATACTACATTGGTATTAATATTTGTTTCCTAATCAAATTAGGAAACTGTCTGTAAACCGCCTTGTGGCAAGTTATGTCGCACGACCAGTCGAGCCCTATGAACAGGATCTGTCGCGCGATGTCTTATGCCATATCAGGACTTCTCAATTTTCTTCCTCTGGTTTAACCAATTCATTATAGTTGTGTGTGACCCAATAGGATTATATTATGTTGGCAATGAGTTCGATCATATCGACCCTCATAAAACATAAGCGGACTCTAGCAAGCCATTATGTCTACCCAAATAATATAACGTAAGAGTTCACGTTTACAATGGTACACTTCCATTTCTCCCTTTGTCTCACGATGTTATATTGAACACAAGTCATGGTCCACGTCAACTTGTATTTGTTCAATGCTTTCTCGATCTTGAGTATAATGATAATTCAATCGCATTGGGGTATGGCCATACACTTTCATCATTATCACTCATCGAGGGGCTCAAGCAAAACATCTCTCTTTCGAGGGACAAATTCTATCTTGACTTATCATCCTTCCCATCATGAATCCGATCATGCCAAAGATAGCCTTTATAGATATCGTGTTAAGATATCGTTTGACTAAAATCAAACACAACTTTCATCATATGTAAGGTCATGATAATCTCAGGTCTAGGGACTAAATGAAGTGACCATATGAGATTTTTATGACATTTGATCATGACATAAATTTCATACGGGTCAAGTCCAGTCACTTGTTCACTAACAAGTACCCATAATTTCAATGTGCATTTCTATGCATATAATCATCATATGATTATCCATTAACAATTATACTAATTATTCACTTAATAATTAGGGACGGAGATTATTACAAATAAATATGCAAAACATATAATAATCAAATAATCAACTTTCCATAATAATAAATAATGTCAACATAAAGGTCTATCAACTATAGGTCTAGGGCATAACACAAACACATGGGCCTTGGCGTAGAGGTCCTTTCTTGACTTGGTCGGGTGGACTTGAAGCTCATAGTCCAAGGTTGAAGATACGATCACATGCCTGAATCAGTTGATAATTTCACGATCTGTCAAATCCTCGTCGATCTGGTCGACCAATTTCTTGAATATTTTGAAATAATTCATCGAGCTTTCATTTGCTCCTTGGGTGATATTGCTAAGGTCGTTCACTGTCTTGCGATGATCTCCAGCAGTCGCAAACCTGCCCAAAAATTTCTTACGCATGTGTTTCCATGAATCAATGCTTCCCTTTGGAAGGCTTCTAAACCATCTCAGAGTTGCTTCAGTCAAAGTTCTAGTGAGAGCTTTACACATTACATCGTCTTGCCTTGAATAACTTGACACCAGTATCATTTGAGCCTCAAGGTGCTGCATATGGTCTAGGGCACTTGTTGAGCCGTCGTATTGCTTCAAGTCAGGTAGTTTGAATCCTGGCTCTGGTGGTCCCAATTCAAGCATCCATGGTGCCAAAGGCTTCAATGTGCCAACATCATCCTCCGAGTCATCACTATCAGCGTTGTTCTTTCTTGCCGTCAACTCCTCAGCCTTACGCTTGAGTCTGAGCACCTCACGCATGTCAATATCTCCTGCTCGATCGGCGGAAGGAACCCTGTCTCGATGAGGTCACCGGGAGACGGTGTTCGATCGTTGCCTTTTAGTGATCGCAGGTCATCGGGAAACCGTTCTCTCTCTTTTTTTGCCTCTGAGAGGGGATGGTCTATAAGACCTGGATTGTTCTCGTCCGCGAGGATGAGAGGGAGTACGGGTCCTTTCCCTGTAGCTCGGAGCTCGTTTATTATGCATTGAGGGGGTTATTTGAAGACCTCGATTAACTTGGCTCGGGTTTTGCTCAAGATTGTCATTTGCAGGAGGAGACCTTCGAAGCTCTCTGTCCGCCTCTTCCCGTCGTCGCTGAGATGAGTGTCCTTCACTTCGACGATAGTTAAGATGCTCTCTGTGGTCTTGCGGCGGCACTTGACGATCGTTCCCGGCGGCAACTTCTTCACGACGACCATCAACTCCTCTTTCGTTCCTTTGTCTTCCTGATGTGATCGTATTATGGGACGCCTGAGCAGGTCGGTCCTCGGCCATTCGGATCAATTCATTTTGGATCTGCAGGAGTTCGTGAAGGGTGTTTGCCCTTTCGACGAGAAAAGTTGTTCTGTTGAGAAGTGGGTTGGACAGTCCTCCCACATTTCGTTCAGTAGCTCTTTCAGTCCTCCTTCCGGCTGGGGGTCATCGCTGTCGTTGATCTTGAGCAGGCCTTTTCTCTCTTCTTCTTGCATCTGGAAGTCCAGTGTCATCCACAACACCATGTGACCTGGTAACCCTCAGATTAGGATTCCTAGGTTGAGGTGATGGAGGCCTGGGGTTTTCCTAGTGGCCTTGCTCAGTCGAAGGTGGTCGGCCATCATTTTCCGTTGACATGCTTGCTGTGTGTCCATCTGACACCATCTCCAGGTTTTTTCGGCTGTTCTCTAGGCTTGGTTGAAGTCTCCAACGAACGATTCCCGGCAATAGAACCACTCCGATGATGCAGGAAATCGTTCGGGCTCAGCTATCGAAGTCCAGCAGAGTTATGGGCTGACTTGAGACTTGCACACCACCAGAAAGTAACCGTGAATTGCGCCGGGGCTTGTCTGGCAAGGCCCTCCGGCGTGAGAATCAGTGTGGGCTGGAGAAGGTGATAAGAAAATAGCTGGTGTGTGTATACGTGAATAGAAAAAAGTGCATTTTCTTAGCCCAAGACACTGTTCATGTATTTATAGTGGATGAGGGGATATAGGGCTTCCATCTAGGCCATTGGATTTGATTGTTGTCAACCGTTGGATTGATTTTGTTCCCATGTGTCCACGTGGTGTCCTGTGATTGCTTCGTACGAGCAAGGACACTGCTGTACATGTCACGGATAATGGTTTGCCTTATAATGGAAAGTGTCACCTGCACAATGCGGTGCCACTGCTAGTTAGGTGGAGACATGTGCAAAGTGGTACAGTGGCAGGTTTGACTTTATCAGAGGATGGCTTGTTAGCAAGCTATATAAAACGACGACCTGGAGCTGTATGTCCAGGAGGGTCGTCACTTGACAGATGGATCGACGAGCGAGTGTCCGGCTGAGATGCCTCGTCTTTAGATGGGCTTGATCGCTCAATGGCGACGACAGTCATCCGTTGATCGACGGGCTACGATCCAACTCATGTGTCTGTCCTCCGGGCTTGGCCCCTTGGTGGGCTTGTAGAGCCCACTTTGCAAGGGAATGGTTTGGGCTCGGCCCATCATAAATTATTCCGTTCATTATTCATTTCGTTTCGGTACAAATAATATTTTTATTTTATTAAATATATACTCTGTTCATTCGTTAATAAATGCCACAATTGATTTATCAATGTTTTAAAGTAAGGTGCTTTACTAATTTATACATTACTTGTGTAATTTTAAAATCGTGCTTAATTATTTTTCTTATTTGAAAATGCGACATTTATTTAGGAGGAATCAAAATAAAAAGTAAAATATTTATTATAAGAAAGACGGAAGAAGTACTATACTTCCACTACTGTTACATTAAAAGTTACACTTTTGATTGTATACGAAAATTAAAAAAAAAAGTGTAAGTGATACAAGTGTCGTGAGTATAAAAATTAATTATGAAAGAGAATGTGTGATATTGATTAATAATTGAGCGATAATTTGTGATAGGGGTGTTCACGATCCGGATTGGTCCAAATTTTGTCAATATTTTAGAAAATCAGGACCGCACCAATACTTCGATTCTGTAAAAATTTAGGACCAATACCAGATCATTACATTATAAGACTGGTCTCATTGTTCCGGTTCTAATGGTCTAGTTTCGGTCCGATTCCGTCGGTTATATAAATTACAATATACTATAATTTTTTACGATAACAAATATTCAACTGAATATAATCACTAGTTAAATAAATAAAAAAAAAATTGTCACAAATATTTAATATTCAAATCACAAAATAGACATCATTAAACATTAATTATTCACCTTCAAATTTAACCATAATATAGAAAAAAAATTAAAACTAAAAGCTACAGATTACGCCATCAAGTTGACTGTGCCACCTTCAAGTTTCAACTTTGCAACATAAGTGTTTGCTGCATAAATACAAAACAAACAAACAAATAAAAAAGAAAGATAAATCAATGTAGGAATAACAAAAAACATAGGTCGAATGTTCTGTAATTTTGGACACAAAAAACTGAGAGAGGTGTAAATTCTCTTCCGCTACAGCTGCGCCGTCGATGAGAAATAGATGGTGGTGTTGTAGTGGGACTGGTGCGTCGAACTCAAGGCGCCATAGATCATTGAATAATCAAATTGATTTCTAGCAGAGAGAAGAGAAGAGGAGAGGAGAAGAGCGTTGAGAACTTGAGAGAGAATATGGAGTGAAACGGCGCAATGAAAGAAATATTGAGATAAGGTTTGCTGGAGTGAATCGAAGTTAACTAGGTAAGAAAATTAATTAGAATTTAGGATCAAATCAAATAATCAATTTTATAAAAAGTTGAAATCATTATCGGACCAATACTATTAGTTTGATCCGAGTTTTATTTTATCAATACGATATTTCAAGCATTTTTTGAACTGCCCTAGTTTGAGAGTTTGTAAGTGGGTTTAATTCTTAAAATAAAAATATTAAAATTCGTGGAACTCCAAGTATAAACGTAGATTTTTTAGCCCTTGATGACAATGACCATAATAAAAAATAAGTAGGAAGATGGTCAAACAGTTGACCAAATAGGCTCCATCTCCACTCCAGCCAGTGTGTTCGAGCCGTCAGTCGAATTCCACGGCGAATCTTAGTTTGCACAACGAAAGCGTGACATCTCTACAGACTTATCCTCCTCCCAAATCAATCCCTCTTTTTGTTGCCTTTTGTCTGCGTTGTGGTCCCCACCTCCTCCCATCCACGTGTCAACTTCTTGTTAGTGCCGGAATGACGCGTGTCGATTAACCAAGGGCCTAACTTTCAGTTCCCAAACCCCATTGTCCCCATCCCACGTCATCGTCGTCTACTCCTCACCTCCGCTGCAATTTCGTACTCCATCAACAAAAATGCCGAAACTGGAGTAATTCTTAATTACTAAATGACTAATATACCCTTGTACCATTGACGTGGCACCTACGTATTTGCGACATGAAAGACCCACATGTATTTTACATCGCAGAGAAATACTTGGCGCCGTATATGGCCATATAAGCAAAGGATGAGTCTCTTTGCCCACTCTAAACATCTCTCTACCTCTCTCTCTCTCTAACATCAATTTTCAAGTTCTTCATCAAAGTGATTGACTTTAGATTTGAAATATTTAATTTGAATTATTAATGGAGAGCACGGATTCATCAACGGCAGCATCACAGCAGCCTCAGCTGCCGCCGGGATTCCGGTTTCATCCCACCGACGAAGAACTAGTTGTTCATTACCTGAAGAAAAAGGCTTCCTCAGTTCCTCTCCCTGTTTCCATCATCGCCGAAGTCAATCTCTATAAGTTTGATCCCTGGGAACTCCCCGGTAGCTAATTAATATAATTCCGATCATTTTTTTCCCTTTTGTTTATATATAGTATGGTGATGATTTAATTATTTACAACAGCTAAGGCGACATTCGGAGAGCAGGAATGGTATTTCTTCAGTCCGAGGGATAGGAAGTACCCAAACGGAGCGAGGCCTAATCGGGCTGCGACTTCCGGTTACTGGAAGGCGACTGGTACTGATAAGCCGGTGTTGACATCCGGTGGGACACAGAAGGTTGGTGTTAAGAAGGCTTTGGTATTCTATGGAGGAAAACCCCCAAAAGGGGTTAAGACTAATTGGATCATGCATGAATATCGCCTTGCTGATAACAAAACAAACACAAAGCCCCCTGGTTGTGATCCCGCCTACAAAAAAGGATCATTAAGGGTACTAACAATCCTGACCATCTGATTCTGTGTTTTTTTATACGAGTTTTGATTATGATACATTGTTTGATTATATATATATATTGTCTAGCTTGATGATTGGGTTCTCTGTCGAATCTACAAGAAGAATAATGCCCAGAGACCGATGGATCACGACAGTAATGATCATAGCATGAGTGAGATTATGCTTGGTTCGATCCCTCCATCACTTTCCGTTGGCCAACATAATCAAAAACTGCAGGGGCTCAAGCACACAACCTTCGGTGCAATGCTTGATAATGAACACAACATGTTCGATGGAATGCTTAGTTCAAACGATGGTATGAACAACATGTCTGCTTCAGCCTCTAATCTCCTTCCCGTGAAGAGATCACTCCCAAATATTTACTGGAACGATGAGACAAACGGAGCTGGGGGATCTTCATCAACCTACACAAAGAGATTCCTTACAGAAAACAGCGATGGAAGCGGAGGAATGGTTACAAGAACAGATGATCAGAACAGTTCAATTGCCAGTTTGCTAAACCAGCTTCCACAAACACCACACCAACAAGCAATGTTGGGATCTCTTGGTGATGGGGTTTTTCGACAACCCTATCAACTTCCTGCCATGAACTGGTATTCTTAGATCAGTTTTGGGATATGGGTATATGCAAGAAAAACAAAATTTACACTTCTATAATTATTCATCTCCTTGAAAATTATACTACTAGTATATATATATACCTATATATATAGGTACTAATTAATCACATGTCGATAGAGTAAATTAGTACAATTAGAGATAGATTGAAGATGGATTTGGGGTAGTAGAGTTCTGTTAACTCTGGATTAAGGCCAAGCCAATATGATCTGCGGCTACTGTGTGTGTGTGTGCGCGCACAGCTGCTACTTGCTAGCAAGCTGCCAATTTTAGGTGAGGCCATATATTTACATAATCAGTTAGTACTATTTATAAATACATATACTTGTTTGGTTGTTTATGTAGAGATGCAAATTTTAGTAGCATGAATTCTCTTATGATATTGTACATAAATAAATCAGAAGTTGATTTTACTGTCATCGTACTGTTGAATATCGCAGTTTGAGTATTGTACTTTTAATTGTTTTCTCGAATTTTGATTTATCGATAGGTTTGTTTGTGTTTTTTTTTTTTTTTCTCTCTTGGCTGATTATTGGTCATAATTAAACTTGATCGATATGGGTTGATCATGTGAAGTGTCTACGTCTTTTTCCTTCGACGTCGCGCTTTTTTGAGTTGAAGAAAGCAAAGCAAGGCATGGTTTGAGGTTGCTTTTCATGAATGAATCAGCTGCGAAAACCCTAAAAGGTAAGAACAACCTACTGCTTTTCAATTATCTTTCTAATATTTCTTTTTCTGCTGTGTTGTACAAGTTGCAATATTGTTAGTTAGTCTAGATATATGATTTTCGATCTTAGGCTAATTTGTTATTCTCTTTCTTTTTTAAACTTAGGGTACTAATGTTGGAAGTTGCTAACTTTCATAATCTTTTTTGGTTTTTTTTTTTTTTTTTTTTTTTTTGTAATAACGATTAAGAATAATGAACTAAAACCATAAGAGAAAATTAATTCAACAAGGACTTTAGCTACTTAGTATAAAAAATGTCAGTGTAAAGAGTTTCAGTGTATGTATTATTAAATGTCAGTGTAAAAAAGTGCAAGTGTTACTATAAAAAAATGTTGGTGTAAAGAGTGACATTGCATGTATTATTAAGTGTCAGTGTAAAAAAGTGTCATTGTTGATGTAAAAAAGTGACAATGTTAGTATAAAAAAATGTCAGTGTAAAAGAGTGTCAGTGCATACATGTATTATTAAGTTCCGGTATAAAAAGAGTGGCAGTGTTAAGGTAAAAAAGTGTCAGTGTTAGTGTAAAAAAAATGTCAGTAAAAAAGAGTGTCAGTGCATTTATTATTAAGTAAAAGTATAAAAATGGTTTTTATTATTAATTGAAATAATGTTGGCAAGCTAGTTAAACTGTCATATTTACCATGATAGAAATGAAATATTATTTTATTTCTTGATACAATTTTTGTTATTGCTTAAAATGGTTTTAGTATTTCAATATTCCACACGTTGTAAATAATGTGTGGGATAATCATTCAATGGAATCATTAATATGGATAGTTATATTATTGGCTCCTATATATATGTATATACAACATCATTCTTTTTATTATTATTGCTTTTTTCTTTACTTTTTCCTGATTGGGGAAATGGGAATTATCAAGTGTTATTTATCCTCTCTTACATTCAATATACCTTTTAAAAGTGTTGTCACTACTTGTAATAATACTTTCGCCTGATAGCATTTAGAAAGTGTTGACAACACTAATAATAACACCACTCTACTGCACTTACACTTGTAATATGTTTATCTCGTCTCATCTTTACAGCAAGCTTCATCTCCAAAATAGATAACATTAATTAATTATAATTTTTATCTCAAATATATACTGTATATTTTAAAGTTGATGTCATAATCCATCTTTTAATGTTTGATTAGACATGGCTAAGTATATTCCATCATCCATAACCTTCAATAGAGGAGCTGAGGCCTCTTTTGTTGACAACAATCAAGATTACTACTACTCTTTTGCATGGGGACCATTTTAATTGCAATGGCTTGTCTGTCATCAAAAGGAATCATTATCTTAAACCACATACTCCCTCCGTTCCACCCAAGTGTGTACCAAAATTTCTGGCACATCAATTAAGGAATAATAATAAAATAAGGAAAAAGTAAGTAAGGGTAAAAAGTGGAGAGAGAATGTTGTGAGTATAAAAGTAAAATAGGAGAGAAAATGAGTGGAAGGAATAGTTAGAAGAGAGAATGTTGTGAGTGTAAAAATAAAATAGGAGAGAGAGTGAGTGGGGTAAATAGTGAAGATCCCTTTTCCATTTTGGGCAGTTCACACTCGGGCGTGAGACGGACCAAAAGGGAAATAAGTGTACACTCAGATGAGACAGAGGGAGTACATTAAATATCTCTCTCTCTCTCTCTCTCTCTCTCTCTCTCTCTCTCTCTCTCTCTCTCTCTCTCCCCATACATACTTCTTATTTTTAATTTTTTTTCTTTTCTCTTCGGCTTTTCAGTAAAACGAAAGAACAATTAATCAACATTATAGATCTAATCATCATTTTATATATATATATATATATATATATATATATATATATATATATATATATATATATATATGTGTGTGTGTGTGTGTGTGTGTGTGTGTGTATATGTGTGTGTGTATTTGTAAAAATATAGATGCATTATGCATACTGATACTAAATATGATTTGGAGAATATCTATGCATATTCAGACACTGTATTGAGATTGAGAATTGCACTTCACAATAGTATCATTAAACGTGATGTGTACGAAAAATAACAAAAATAAAAACAAACAATTTTTTTATTTTTACATATTTTGGACATTGTGGTAGACGGACCTCGCTACGAAGGAATACTTTGTGACATGCTATTTTTTTTTTCTAGATATTTACATTTATATTTCTCAATCGGCATCTGGAATTTCTTTCTGCACGAAAGGACAGGGTTCAATTTAAAAAAAAAAAAAAACTTTCACTTTTGAAATAACTTAGGCATTACTCCCTCCATCCCGATCGAAGCGTCACTTTTTACCCAAAATGGCGTCCCGTTTATAGCGTCACTCTTTCCTAAAAAGGAAACTTTTATTAATATTTTATTATCCCATCCACTATTCCCTCCACTAATTCTCTCTCCTCTACACTCACAACACTTTTAAAATTCACTATTTCCTCCACTAATTCTCTCTCCTATTTTTAAATTACACTCACAACATTTTTACTTCCCACACTTTTCCTTAATTTGCGTGCCGGGCTAAAAATGGCGACGCTTCTACCGGGACAGAGGGAGTATTTAATAAAAAAGAGGCCCATTTGTTTTTTTAAAAAATAATTAATATAACCCCATCAAAAAAAAGCAAGAAGGCCATGGTGCATGCACCGTACTTGCTGGATCTTAAATAGCCTACCCAATTATGGATCCGTACAAACAATATCATACAATTAAAAGATGGAAGGAGCCCATGTCCATGTGTAATGAATTACAATAAATAAGAACTCTGACCACTGAGCAATATGGAACAACAAAGATGAACAAATCAAGTTATTAAAAAAAAAATAAAAAAATTGAATAGCTTAATCTATTACACGAGTAATATTTAGACATAAACATTTGACATTTATATAGAAAGAAATAACATCAAGCTATTCAATTTTGAGCATTCAAGTGCTTTCTCGAATGCTAAATCAACTATAAAATACAATCCGTTACAAAACAAATGTTTATTTTTATTCTTGATCAATCAAGAATAAAACTTAACATTTTGAGACAGAGGTGGTAGCGATAATTGCCTAAACACTCGATATTTTCAAATGTAATTGCATTCGTACTAGGGTTAACCGAGAGTTAAGTGTCCGTGGGCCATGATTGATGGATATAATACGACGTTGGCGTTATTAATTACAGTAAATTTAACAAGGAAAATAATTGAATGTAATAGTAGTAGTGTATACAGAAAATGAATGGATTGTCATTTTAAGCTGGCTATGTTATGGTTTTGCTTTAAGAGACAAAACCTGATTGTCCTTTTTTTCTTTTTTTTTTTTTTTTATTTAAAAAGAAGGGGATCAACACATTTCACCGCTCCCCCCTTGATGCACTTCACAAAGGCGCCTAGCTATGCTAGGGAGGACAATGTCATTCCCTCTAACCACTGGTGGGAAAATCGAACCCATGACCTCCAGGTGATGGGGCAAAAAATGGAAGGCTGCAGTTGATCAACATGTTACAAACTTAACCGTAGGGATGACAATTTTGAACCGAACCGTGGATATTCGAACTGAATCGAATTGAAGTTGACGGTTATTAACTGGTTTGACTGGATATGTGGCGGGTAATGGAGAATAACCGAAATAAAAAAGTGGAAAACGGTTTGATTTTGGTATTAGCATTACCCGCCTCATTATCCGCCCCATTACCCGAACCGAATGTTACCCGAACTGTTTATTTTAGTAATATAATTTTACTCTTATTCATATAAGTATTTCTCATGATATAGATGATAAATGACTATTTCATAGTCATTTATAACATTATTTTCATATCATTTACTTAGTTTTTAGTCTCATTTACTTTGCATTTAGTATAATTTAGCCTCTTTTATATTATATTCTAGTGAATCTTTCCTTATGTTCGGTGAATTGTGTCATACACAACTATTTAATTATTTTTTTAGATTTTATGAATGTGATTATATGAGTTTAAGTAGAAAAATTATCATTTATCAAAGTTAATTTTTGAGTTTTTTTTTATCGCTAAAGTGTTTTAAAACAAAATATTAGTTTGACTAATTTCCCGCGGGGATTCCCCGATTAACTGCTACCCGTGGGGAATGGGTATGGTATGGAAAATTGATTATCTGCTGGGGAATGGGACGGTTATGAGGCACAAAATTAAATTGAAAAATGAGAGTGGTACGATGTATAACTGTCCCGAACTGCCCTCATTGTCATTCCTACTTAACTCTGAATAGCCACTTGAAAGATAAAAGACTTAAAACAAAACAGGCTTGGATTGGGCCTTTCAACCCTGTTGGATCTTCACCAAAATAAAAATTCGGCCCAAGTTTTAGTGGAAACTGAAGAAAAAACATTCAACTCTCTATAATGAATAGATTATAAATAAAAATCGATTTTTTTATTGATTAATGAATGACTTCATTTATTACGAAAGTGATAGTTGAAAATGCATTTGATAGAAATTGAATCTCTAACCTTCCACTTGAAAAAGAATATTAATATTTCATGCAATTTAATTTTATTAGTTTTGGCTTCGCGAGTTAAAGGGTTCAGGTAGAATTGACCCGTTAGCTTAACGACTTGCAATCAATGAGAGACCTACTAACTTAAACACGAATTGGGTTGAATTGAATAATTAATGAATTTAGTCGTGATGATTAGTGGGTAAGGATCAAACTAATCTGCCCCTATGCAACAGTTCCACTTAGTTGAACTTCCAGATAAGCAGCCATTAGTTTCCATTCCTAATCTATTTTCTTGATTAATTAATTGATAGACGCCCAAGTTGGCTACTGGTCACGCAGCAGTTGCCTACATTTTAACAACAACACAACAGTACTAAGTTTAAGTTTGTTTCGCATAAAACAACTTAAATAAAATGATTTTCAGTAAAATATTTTTTGAAAAATGAAAATATCTATCTATATATAATAATAAGATGGTGGTAAATTGTTTGCCATTGAGGGGTATTTTAGTCTTTTCACGTTGTGGCAAAAATGCAATTAACATGCCAAAAAAACAGACGTGGCAATCTGTCAATGGTGGGTTTTTTTTTTTTTTTTTTTTTTAAAACGAATTTGGACAAGTGTCGAATGGTTGTGGAGGGGCATTTCAGACTTTTCCTAGGCGCGTGTACCCCACGCGCCAACACACGCACGTTAATGCAGTGAGTTTTTTGTTTGTTTTTTTTAAATATTGCCACGTGGCGCTCTTTGATTGGCTGGAAGGATTTCAACTTTTTAAACAAATCTCCTATTTTTTTGACCTCAAATTTTTTATAATAAATTAATTTTTTTTAAAAAAAAAATTACACCAAAATTCATAATTTTTTTTTCTCTTTAAATAGAGACTTCTTTCATTTGATTTGAATACAGAAAAAAACCCTCATTTTTTAATACTCCCTCCGTCTCATTATTTACTTCACCATTTTGGTTTCGGAACGTAAATTAAGAAAATGGGTGGGAATAAAAAATGTTGTGAGTGTAATTTGAAAATAGGAGAGAGAAATTTGAAAATAGGAGAGAGAATGAGTGGAGGGAATAATAAATTATAATGGTGTTGTGAGTATTAAAATAATGTAGGAGAGAGAATGAGTGGAGGAAATAGTAAAGATTCTTTGCCAAAAAAGGAAAGGTGAAGCTTTCAATGGGACACCCTAAATGGCAAAAAGTGAAGTTATTAATGGGACGGAGGGAGTATAATTTTCTTAATTATCCTTTTTTAATTTTCCTTTCTCATTTTTTAATATATTTTTAGTTACAAATAAGTAAGTGTGAAATATTTTATTTAATTCTAAATGATAGTAATATTAATAATTTTACTAATCTTGAAAATAATGAATGTAAAAATAAATAAATAAATATATTTTTGATTGGCTGGATGAATTTCATATTTAAAAAAAAAAATTATTTCTTTTACCTCAATTATTTTATAATAAATCAATTTTTTTAAAAAAAAAATTTACACCAAAATTCATAAAAAAAAATTCTCTTTAAATAGAGACTTCTTTCATTTGAATTGGACACAGAAAAAAACCCTCTTTTTTAAATATAATTTTTTTTATTATCTTTTGTTAATTTCCTTTCTATTTTTTTAATATATTTTTAGTGAAAAGTAATTAAGTGTGAAATATTTTATTTAATTATAAATGATAATAATATTAATAATTTTACTAATCTTGAAAATAAAAAATATAAAAGTAAATAAAACTGGTGGGGTATAGGATAATTAGTTGGATGGGATAATATAAAATGACATAAAACTGGTGGGGTATAGGATAATTAGTTCGATGGGATAATATGGTTATTGGGTTTATTTTATTTCGATATATCAAACAATTTATTTAATTTTTTAAAAAAAAAACTTTGAAACATAGTAAATAAACTATTTATAAATTTCTTGAATATCTATCCGTCTAAAAAAATTGTGCATTTATAAAAGCGAATATCGGAAAAGATGGCCATCATTTTTAAAAGTTTGATTGAAGTGTAAGTCATTTCATATTGTAGCATAACTAAAAATAGTTGAAGCAAATTTGTCGTGACATGCCGTGATAGGGTGAAAATTGGGCGTGTGTCGTATTCACGTCGACCGAGGCACATTTATGCAGAGATATTTTCCTTTTAATTTTAGTGACAAGTAATTAAGTGTGAAATATTTTATTTAATTATAAATGATAATAATATTAATAATTTTAATAATCTTGAAAATAAAGAATATAAAATTAAATAAAACTGGTGGGGTATAGGATAATTAGTTTGATGGGATAATATAAAATGAAATAAAACTGGTGGGGTATAGGATAATTAGTTGGATGGGGTAATATGGTTATTGGGTTTATTTTATTTCGATAGATCAAACAATTTATTTAATTTTTTTTTAAAAAAAACTTTGAAGCATAGTAAACAAACTATTTATAAATATCTTGAATATCTATCCATCTAAAAAAATTGTGCATTTATAAAAGCGAATTTCGGGAAAGATGGCCATCATTTTTAAAAGTTTGATTGAAGTGTAAGTCATTTCATATTGTGGCATAACTAAAAATAGTTGAAGCAAATTTGTCGTGACATGTCGTGATAGGGTGAAAATTGGGCGTGTGTCGTATTCGCGTCGACCGAGGCACATTTACGCAGAGATATTTTCCTTTTTTTCGGACATTTGGCGGCGTTTCATTGGCTTCTTGAATTTCGAATTTTTTTCCCATTTCTTTGACCTCAATTGTTTTATAAAATATTAATTTTTTTACACCAAAATTCATTTAAAATAAATTTCTATAAGTAGAGACTATTTTCATTTGATTTGGACACAGAAAAAAAAACATTTTTTCAAATATAAATTTCTTGATTTTCCTTTCTAATTTTTCAATATCTTTTTAAATATAAATTTCTTAATTTTCCTTTCCAAGTTATTTAAAAAAATAAAGTAAACTTTGAAGCATAGTAAATAAAGTTTTAATAAATTTGTCGAATTTTCTATCCGTCTCAAAAAATTGTGTATTAATAAAAATGAATATCGGGCCAGATGACCATTTTTTTATAATTTTGCTTGAAGTGTATGTCAATAAATGATAATAATAATAATAATAATTTTACTAATCATAAAAATAAAGAATATAAAATAAAACAAAAGTTGTAGGATATAGGATGATGAGTTGAAATGGTGTTGAATTTTTATGAATAAAACCATTGTGTATTTATAAAGTATATAGGGTTATTTAATATAATAATAATCTATATCTATATATATATATATATATATACTTCCTCCGTTCCACACCATTTGATACCAAAAAAATGGGCACGCGGATTAAGGAAAGGTAAGAGACATAAAAAGTGGAGAGAGAATGTTGTGAGTGTAAAAGTAAAATAGGAGAGAGAATGAGTGAGAGGAATAGTTAGGAGAGAGAATGTTGTGAGTGAAAAAATAAAATAGGAGAGAGAATGAGTGAGGTAAATAGTGAAGATTCCTTTTCATTTTGGGCAAGTATCAATTGGTGTGGGACGGACCAAAAAGGAAATAAGTATCAATTGATGTGGGACGGAGGGAGTATATATTGGGGAGTGGGATGAATGTGGGTTTCAGTTACTATTTAATAAGTGGGATGGGATAATATGGTTATTGTGTTTATTTTAGCTCGATATAGCAGACAATTTATTTAATTTTTTTCCAAAAAAACCTTTGAAGCATATTAAATAAAGTATATAGGGTTATTTAATTATAGATTTTTTGCTGAAAAGTGGCGCGTGCCATTCACGCGCGTACAGAAGCGCGTCTACGTCGATTAATTTTTTTATTTTTTATTTAAATGGGACACTTGGTGTCCGTTCATTGACCGATTAGATTTCAAGGTATTTGTATTATTGTATTCCTTTTATACTATGACTATTACTAAATTTCAAAGGTCAATATTTATTCATTGTTGGCTTTCTTTTAAATTGATACTATGTCATATGTCGTTTTCAATTATATTTCACATTAAAAAAATTTCACAACCTCAATGGTCCGAATATATTGATATGTAATGATGATCTTCCTTCCTCTTTCGAAAGTTGCTCTGACAATGTTGTCTTTTAAAGCTGTGTTTCACAATGTATAAAAATATTTTCCTCATTTAGTCATTTTATTTAATTTCCGTCTTCTTAAGCATTAATAATTTTCTGTGCATCGCACGGATGTATCACTAGATTTATTTTAGTGTCATTCAATCTGATATTTGTATTGAGAATATAATTTTTGAATAATTGTTTTACAATGTATACAAACATCTCTATTTTCTTTTGTATTTATTTCGATAAGTTATTTGTTAATAACTGTCCGTGCATCGCACGGGAGTCAAACTAGTTTTTTGAAAAATGAGATAAATATGTTTTCAGCTGTTTGATAAGTAAAATGTTTTTCAAAAAATATTTTTCTGTGTTTAATAAAAATATTTTTTATAAAAAACATAATGTGAGATAAGTTGAAAGAGATAGGGTGAGGTAGGGTGATGGAGGAGGGGTGGTAGGGTAGGAGGTGAGGATTAGTAGGGTTGAGGTGGGTGGGTGTGGGGGTAGGGTAGGGGTAGGATTGGGTGGTGGGGGAAATGTAAAGGGTAAGATGATGGTAGGTTGGGGTGGTGATAGGGTAGGGTGTGGGGGTGGGGTAGATGTGGGGTAGGATGGGTAACCAAGAATTGTAAAAAATAAATTTTGATATAAATAATTTTTTATTAGAGGATGGGGTAGGGTGTGGTTGATGTGGGGTGGGACACGTATGTGGTATATGAAAAGTTATACTCCCTCCGTCCCAAGTGAATAGACACCAAAAATCTTGGCACAATAACTAAGAAAAATGAATATAATAATGAAAATGTGTGGTAGGAAATGAAGAGAGAGAATGAGTGGAGTTGGTTGAATAAATTGTGTGGTAGGAAATGAAGAGAGAGAATGAGTGGGTGGGGTAGGATGAATATAAAATAATAAATTCTTTTCCATTTTGGGCAGTGTCTATTCACGTGGGACGTCCCAAAAAGGAAATAAGTGTCTATTCATGTGGGACGGAGGGAGTATGTGTGTATGAGGGTGTTACCATTTTTTGAAAAAATATTTAATTAGAAAAAAATCATAAATTATTTAAGTTAGAAAAGTGAAAAATTATTTTTCAAAAAAAAATATTTTCTCTATTTTTCGGTGTTTATCGAAAATCGAAAAAGATGGAAAATGTTTTCCCCACGCAAAGAGTCTAAATAACAAGTCAACAGTCAAGCATAGAAAAGCACAAGTGTCCTTCCGAGAAGAATATGTCAAGCGTCAAACTCTGCCGATATTTTTTATTTATTTACACACAGGAGTATATATATGGAGTGTATATATATAACGCAAAACCATTTAACAGAACAACTACTACTTCATTTCTCAACTAATCCAATTAACCCATACATATTCCTTTCTTTGTCTTGAATAATAACAAATTAACTGCAAACCCAAATGATCATCCAGAAGCCAATCGTTGGAAAGCTTCAAGTTCCGGCCAAGGGATCTCCGCTTGTTGCTTATACACTTGAAAAGTATCGGACTTTGCTTCCTGCCGGCACCTCTCCCAGGCCTCGTCGGAGTACCTCACACTCGCCTTTGCAACGCACAAGGTCGGCTCGGCACAGCAAGATGGTGGTGCCTAGGCAGCGTCTGGCTAGTAAAGTGATTTTGAGGAGGGCGTTGACACCGCCGGCAAAAAGGTTGACCCTCAGGTGGTTGGATTTCAGGCCTACTCCGAGCCGTCTTTCTAACATGTCCATGGCTAGCTAATTCATACTTCTCTCATCTACTGTCATTAATTAGCTCGTTGTATGTCTCATTTGATTCACATAATTGTTGAAAATTGGTATAGAAAATTAGGTTTGACCTAACTTTGACCAAAAATTCCAAAGAATTTCATTTTATATTTTATGGAAAATGAATTTAAGTTGTAAATTATTAATCTATGTTCCGAATAGATTAACGTGATATATATTTATTTTCTCAAAATCAATTTCTGATGAATGAGAAATTAATGCATAAAGTTAGCAATTTAAACTAATAATTGAAGAGTAAATGGGTAATGAGAAGTTATATCTCACATTGCTAAGAAAGGGAATTAAAGACACCATATTAATGTGAGCAGGCAAATTCTAAATACAGGGAGTTTAAAATACAGGGATCCCGGGAAATTACTAATTTGCCCCTTTATATACCAATTTTTTTTTTTTATCATTTCAAACACTCTCTCTCTCAGACTCTCCCTCTTCTCTGTGAACGAACGAGAGAAAGGCGATTTCAATCGACTCGCAACAACGGAAAAAGGAAAAATCGATAATGGTGAGAGTAAAAATCCCGGCGTCCCAACCCCGCCGCACTGGAGCCGACGCTACCGCCAAAGTAATCGTCGCCGGAGCGTCCTCTTCGACCGTGCCCGTAAAGAAGGTAAACTTAAACCTAATTTAATGGGACATCTCGAGTGAAACCACTCGAGATGAATCTCGAGTGGGTTTATACGAGATGTCTCGTATAAACCCACTGAGATGCATCTCGAGTGGTTTCACTCGAGATGTCATCCCACCGTTGTTGTTGATTTGTGTTAGATTGTTTAAAATTGAATCCAAGTTTTGGCATAAACCGGGTAGCAAATGAACTGGGTTTTAATGGGACATCTCGAGTGAAACCACTCGAGATGAATCTCGAGTGGGTTTATACGAGATGTCTCGTATAAACCCACTCGAGATGCATCTCGAGTGGTTTCACTCGAGATGTCATCCCACCGTTGTTGTTGATTTGTGTTAGATTGTTTAAAATTGAATCCAAGTTTTGGCATAAACTCGGGTAGCAATGAACCGGGTTTTAATGGGACATCTCGAGTGAAACCACTCGAGATGAATCTCGAGTGGGTTTATACGAGATGTCTCGTATAAACCCACTCGAGATGCATCTCGAGTGGTTTCACACGAGATGTCTCTAATGTATTGTCTCTCTCTTATTTGTGTTTTTGTAGGCACGTGAACCTATGACCGTTTCGGCTAGAAAGAGGAAGGCCGATAAGCGTTTGGAGAGAGAAGAAAACCGGAGGAAGGCTAAGACGAGGGAGCGGCTGATGACGAGGGAGGAGAGGCAGGCGGTCGATAGGATGGTGGGGAGGAGGAGGAGGATAGTTCACGGGAGGAGGAGGAGGATAGTTCTGATGGGGAGGAGGAGAGTGATAGTTCTGGTGGAGGTGGAGGTGGAGGTGGAGGTGGAGGTGGAGATGGAGATGATGATGATGGTGGAGGTGGAGGTGATTACCCCATTCCACCAACACCGCTCCCTTGGAGGTCCCAATGTGATCCAAGCGCAAGGCAACTGCACCTCCCATACCAAGATAGGACATCAGAGTACAGTCGACTATATGAGGAGGACAGCGATGCAAGAAGACAAAGATTACATTTGGGATAGTATATGTGTTATGGTTTTTTATTTATCCACTTTGTATGAATGTTTGAATTAATTGCTTTCGTTTCGTAAACACTTTCATTTCGTAAACAATTTGGCGATACTATACGTGTAATGGTATATTCATCCCTCCCATGGTTTTTGTGGAGATGTCCTATCACATTCACAATCAAATTTTATTCCAAGTTCGCCCTTGTTAGCTTTTCCTGTTCTTTGAAGCTAAACATTAGCCTCGATGCATATCTCGTGCGACGCCTACCCGAGATGTCCTCTTGTATCTCGGGTAGACTTACACGACATAAATCTCGTGTAAATGTACCCGAGATATGTCGTGTAAGTCTACCCGAGATGTAAGAGGACATCTCGGGTAGACTTACACGAGACGGGCAGGGGCAGCGATGGAACAAATTAGATCCCTGTATTTAAGATCCCTGTATATAAATATATCCATGTGAGCATCAAAGGAGGAAGAGTCAAGTTGTTTTCTCCTTACGCCAATCAAGTGGATCATTGGGCCATTCATGCAACCTAGACGTGTCCATTTTATAAACCGGACATCCAACCGGGCGGTTTTCAACCGATCAAAATCGGGTCAAACCGGTCAACACCGGTTAATCGGAACCGGCTAATCGAAACCGGTAAATGGCCAATTCGGTTAAGGTTTGGCATTTTGAAAAACCGATCAACCGCCGGTTTTTGAGTTGCTCGGCCGAGTCATATGAGTTGCTCGGCCGAGGGGGTCATTCCAGTGTGTTAATTTCCAATAACGATCGTGCTCGGCCGAGTCATATGAGTTGCTCGGCCGAGGGGGTCATTCCAGTGTGTTAATTTCCAATAACGATCGTGCTCGGCCGAGTCATATGAGTTGCTCGACCGAGCAGAACGCCAGAACATGTTCCAACGGCTACTTTTTCAAACTAGTCGTTATGTTCGTCAGAACTTTAACTTGGGGCAGTCAAAAATTAAAAAAAAATGTTTTTTTTTCCTAATTTACTAACTATAAATATCACCTCCCTCCTCCCATTTTATTTCCACATTATTTCTTTCTACTCTTTCTCTTCTACTCTCAAATATTCACATATACTCTCACTCTCATCCAATTTTCAGTTAAATATTGTCCCATTTACAGTTAGTTTTCTAACGAAATTAGTGTTTTTATATACTTTCGTTTCTTTTATTTAATTAATAAAAATTTAAGGGTACCGTTCCTTTTTTCTTTTATGTACTTTCGTTTCTTTTAAAAAAGTTAAGTTTTATTTCTTTCAAAATTCGTAACTTTTTTTATATAACTTTTTGCAAAAATTGTATGTAGTAAACAAAAGTCTAAAATAGTCTTACTTATCCAAAAAAAATTGAAAAAAATTAAAAGTTAACTTTTTTCAAAAAATCGTTAAGTTTTATTTCTTTCAAAATTCGTAACTTTTTTTATAAACCTTTTTGCAAAAAATGTATGTAGTAAACTTAAGTCTAAAATAGTCTTATTTATCTAAAAAAAATTGAAAAAAAAAAGTTAATATACTACATACAAAGTTAACGAAAACTGTTAAAAAAGTAACTGAAAAATGATATGCTCGGCCGAGCAGTATATGACTCGGTCGAGCAACCCTCAACCCCTAAACCCTAAAAGGGTATGCTCGATCGAGCAACACCAAAGACTCGGCCGAGCAACCCTCAACCCCTAAACCCTAAAAGGGTATGCTCGACCGAGCAACACCAAAGACTCGGTCGAGCAATCCTCAACCCCTAAAGGGCCTAAACCCTAAAAGGGTATGCTCGACCGAGCAACGCCAAGGACTCGACCGAACAGATCCAAATCGGATAAACCGGAGGTTAACCGGAAAACCGTTAAAACCGTAACCGGCTTATCCGGTTATCCGGTTCGGTTCCGATTGAGGGGATGCCAAGGTTGAAATCGCCGATTTTCAACCGTGAACCGACGGTTTAACCGAACCAGCCATGTCTCATGCAACTCATGCAACTGGTAGCCCAACAAGTGTCAATTTGGGACTACCTTCAAATTGACACAAGACCCTCCCGACCCGATTAATTATTTTATTTATCTTTATTTTCCGTCTTTTCATCTTCATCTCCTTCTATTTTCCATTTTCAAGAAATAATTTATTTTGAATTATTTCTAAAATTTTTAGAATTATTTTTACTAACACATCTTTAATGTAAATTATGTTAGATTAGAATTATATTAAGCCTCATTACGTGTTCAACAAGATGAATCAAACACGACTTGGTCTTTTTTCTTCTTTATGACATTTTCTTGCCTCCTTTTTCTTTTCCTTTTGGGTCAGCTCTCTTAGGAGACTTTTTCCTTCAATGTTTTGGAATTTGACAGGTTCAAGTTCAATTTTTATTTAATTTTATATATACTCCAATTGTTTGACCATGTTGGTACCTTTTTTTAATATTATTCAAGGTGTATGAGAATATCTCCCATTGTTTGACCATGTTGGTGGGTGGACGGTAAGAATTAATTCGGTATATATGGGATTCACATCGCATTAAGTCAAATTCAACCATAGACTCAAAAATGAAAAAAATATGAAGACGCTTGCAGCAAAGCAAATGCTGCTGCATGCGTCCACCGTAGCAGATAGATACAGGTCCTATCATATGTAATGCAAATTGATACAGCACAAATAGCTGTATAAAATCTTGAAACATGGCACAGCCAAGAGGCGGTCTGTATATATACCGAGTTCTTCCTGCACCTTATCTCATTAATCATAACCCAATGTAAGTTACATTCAATCTCAAAAATGATTGAGACGATATAGCCATACATATGCACAGATGACATACAGAAGTACGTACAGCCTTATAGCCACATTCCCATATGCCATTCAATTCCGCCAATCAACGCTTAATCACCAGGAATATTAATTCACCTCAGAAGAACCTAAAGATGAAGAACTTGAATCTGCCTCGGCTGGTTCATCCAAAATTCTTGCTTCTGATTTCTCATTCGATAAGCTAGCAAGCAAATGCATCAAGTGTTAAAGATGGCTCCAGCTATACAATTCAACATATAATACTGGAATACTGGATAAAGGCGCAAAGGTCAGAATTTCAGGTGGGAAACTCACGTTGAAAGTATTGTCACCCAAATGAGCTCTACACAGTCTACCCAAAGAAGCCTTTGCTCAACAGGAATTACCCCGTAGGTAATGACATGAGCAAATGGCCAAAGCTTCCAACCTGCCTACAACCAAGTTACAGATCCAAAACAAATTCTTAGCTGCAAAACAAATTTTATATACATGTGTGTGTGTGGCTCAAGTAAAAAGTTTATGATGATAAGAGGAAGTGAGAGTGTTCTTACCGTTAACATGGGCCAGAATGTTGTCTTGAGTTCGGTAAAGATGCTGACTGGAGACTCGAAACGTAGAAATCCCAGAACTACATAGTAAATGCTGTTCCAAATTCCTGCCCATATAGTTTGATCAAAGGCAACCTTAACAGGAACCACCCACCAACCTTGAAAAGGAAAAAGGGCCTGAGACATAACGATATGTTATTTTAACAAAGTGTAAATGAAAAAAATAAAAACAAAATCTCCATGAGAGAGCGGATGATTACCTCACATAAATAGTAGTAATAGTGAGAAAGTGATCCATGGAGAGTAAAGCCAACTAGGCCCGATCTAATCATACGCGTCCGGTCAAATTCAAAAAGGGGTTTACCTTCAACACACTGCATAATGCACACAGAAGTCAGTGAAAATGTTGTAGGGAGTAAATATTTTTACAAAACAATAATCAAATAAAAATGGTGATTTGTATTTTACCTGAGCAATCCAATCCCCTAGCGAGTAAACCACTCCACTTATCACCATTTTCGCCAATACTGGATTTTGTTTTAAAGCTTCTTCATACGCACTCCAATTGTGTTGAGGTGCATATCGCACTATCTCAAATAGTGTCCATCCCTAATAAGTCAGAGCACGAGTTTCAGTAGAAAATTGTAAGACATGAAATAGGCTTTGAATGATCATTAACGTGAAGTTAAGTGATGAAGAAGACCTAGCACAATGCTTCTACATCAATGTTGCTCGGTAAATGAATTGAGCATTAGGGCAGCCTAAACAGAAATCTTATTTATGCATTCGCAGAAACGACGCCAGCAAGAGATAGGGTCCTGACCAATGATTACAGAGCTAGACATGCAGCATATCATCAGAAATTTAACAATAATACACATAAAGAGTTGAGCCCATATCCAAATGTGTTTAACTATAATCAAACCAATAACCTTATCTCCCTTACATAGTAAAAATATTAATGACTCGCAGACTATAAAACCAACTCCCTTCACGCACAAAAAAAAATGAGGAAAACTGAAAGTGCTAAGCTAGACACTAGAACCGGCTAATACATGATTTTTTTTTTTGTTCTGGTCGTTTAATAAGTTAATCATTTCTAATTTTTTATTTGATACCCTGACATGTAACTAATCATTTCTTCAACATATATTTGGGGTTTTTACCAATAAGTCCCTGAGATAGGTTGGAATTTATCAATAAAAAGGGTACATTTTGAATTCTACCTTATGATTCATGAGTTGAAATTAAAACGACCCTAGAATCCCTGACTCTCTTTATAATAATCCTAAATGGCAAAACTGCCCCCTACTCTTTATGCATTCTCTTTCTCTATATGCGCGCAATCTTCTCTTCTCTCTCTATGCGCAATCCTCCCTAGTTCCCTTTCCGTTCCAACTTCTCCACCGGCGAGCTCCATGGCTAGACTTGCAACGATACAATCCTTTTCAAATTACTCCTCCAATTTCAATATTTCATCATCAATAAATCCGAAATCCCAAAATTCTGATGCAAAAATAGTCTAATTTTTATTGCATCATCAGAAGACGATGATAGAAAGAACATCCAATTGGGACAAACCAGATTCTGAATAAATTGAATTGGTCGAGGTTTCAACAACCTTCTGGCTTTTTTTTTTATTTTTTTCTCTTTTTTGCTGTTGCCGATGTTGGGTATACGTCTTTGGCTCTATGAGTTAGATCTTGTTGGTTCTTTGATATATATATATATATATATATATATATATATATATATATATATATATATATATATATATATATATATATGATTTATCTCAGTTGATCCTTTAAGTTAAGATCCCATATCTATGTATTTATGTATTTTTCAGTTTTGATATGGCTTCTGACTTTTATTTTATTTATTTTTCTCTTTTTTGCTGTGACTGATGGAGTGATGGGTATAGGGATCTAATGGCCGTGTTTGGCTCTAAGAGTTAAATCTTATATTTGGACCTTGGATGTTCTCCCATTTGTCCAACAATCTCTCTTTTTCTTTCTTTTTACTGTTTTATTAATTCTTGTGAAAGAAAAATGCAAAACTAAAAAATAATCAAATCAAAACTTACATCTAGAGTTCTAAATTCCTAAAATCCCTTTAAATGCTCCAAACAAAATTATGTTGTGGACTCTGATCTGTTATTCAGTTATTCAATTCAGTAAGTAGTCATTAGCTTGCTAGCTTCTGAGCCAATTCATGTAAAATTTGGTTCCTCAGAAGTCCTTCAGTCCTGAAGAAAAAAACATTCAATTTAATAAAGATGTTCTTAGTCACAACAATTTGTTTAAAGGAATGTTTACATTTGCTAATTCCTTAAAAATGAAGTCATTTGCAGGGGCGGAGCCAGGGGGGGGCATGGGGGGGCACTCGCCCCCCCCGGCGGCGGAAATGCAGTGGAAAAAAATTTTTTTTGCCCCCCCCCATATTTTTTTTATATATGTATATATATAATTAACTTCAAGATTAACACCAGTGAGTGGTGTGGTTCAGTGGTAGAAGGGGTGAAGTTAAAGCCTTTGGTGTTTCCTTTCAAATCCGTGTTCGAGCCCTGCTACCTACATTTTCAATTAATTTTATTAGTCCTCCATCTTTGCTATTCTCTCTTTCTCTCTATCCATTTCTTTTTCTTAACAGTTTTGTTGTTCTCTTTCTCCTAATTTCCTCACATTTTTTCCATCTTAATTAATAAGTTAGGCTTTTCCCATTTCTTAATTCTTTACATTTTTAACTAAAATACATTGTATTTCATGGATCCGACCCATTTTTTACTTGTCCGACCCGAAAAAAAATTTTCGGGGGCGCTGCCCCCGAACCCCCGTGAAATCTTGCCCCCCCCGGGGCAATTCCTGGCTCCGCCCCTGGTCATTTGTGTGTGGGTTACCCAACCTTTATAGCAAATTGTCCTCGTAAGAAGTAATAATGTTAGATGTTACTCAATAATTTACGGGCAAATTACAAATAAGGGTCCGAAGTATGGGGGATGTTTGCACTCTAGGGTCCAATGTATTTTTGTTGACTAGTGAAGGTCCAAAGTAGTGAAAAGTTGGCAGTTAAGTGCTTTTGAACGGAAAAGTTAGATTTTTTTCGTTAAATCATCACGTGTCGTCCACGTGACACTTAATAGATGACATTTTGAAAATAAACATTAGTAAATAAGGGGTATAATGAAATTTTAAAAATTGAAAGGGCTAAAATAAAAAAAAATAAAAAATGACACAATTGTGAAATCACACAACTGTGTAATCATAAAACAGTGAAATCACACAACTGTTATGATACAATTGTGAAATCAATTGAGAAATGATTTTACAAGTGAAAAATGACACAATTATGAAATTACACAATTGTATAATCATACAACTGTGAAATCAGACTAACTAGAGGTGTGAAAAATTGATAAATGAATATCTCAGTTTTACACAACTGTGAAAAATTGATAAATGAATATCTCAATTTTACACAACTGTGAAATCACACAAGTGTGAAATCACAACACTGTGAAATACACAACTGTCAAATCAATTGAGTAATAATTTTACAAGTGAAAAATGAAAAATGACACAACTGTGTAACCATACAACTATGTAATCATACAACTGTGAAATCGCACAGCTGTGAAATCAATTGAGAAACTATTTTACAAGTTAAAATGAAAAATGACACAATTGTGAAATCACACAACTGTGTAATCATTCAACTATGAAATCACATAACTGTGTAATCATACAATTGTGAAATCGATTGAGAAATGATTTTACTAGTGAAAAATAAAAAATGACACAACATTGGAATCACATAATTGTGTAATCATACAATTGTGAAATCACACAACTGTGTAACCATACAACTGTGAAATCAATTGAGAAATGATTTTACAAGTGAAAAATGACACAACTGTGTAATCATATAACTGTGAAATCATACAACTGTGAAATCAATTGAGAAATGATTTTACAAGTGAAAAATGAAACAACTGTGTAATCATATAACTATGAAATCAAACAACTGTGAAATCATACAACTATATAATCATACAACTATGAAATAATTGGAAAATGAAAAACTATTTTTTTTCAACTTTTTACAAGTGAAAAATGAAATTCTTGTTTTTAAAATTTGAATCATATATTAAATGTACTTATTTGATTCACTTTGACGATACGATTAATAGGGTGGTTTTAGATTATTTTTTCGATTTCTAGATTTTAAGATATTTCATTTTAAAATTTCGAGGGGAAATCAATTTATTATAATTGTGAAATCACATAACTTTGAAATGACACAGCTGTGAAAAATAGAGTGACATGGACAAAATGGTTCAGGGACTTATTGGCAAGATTTGAAAATCCAGTTCTTAATAGTATTCATTTGGCTAACGGATTTATTGGTCAAAGCCTCCATATATTATTGCATACAACATACATATACTGTATATTTAGTCTTCTCCATGTAGAGAAAGCAAAATAAATACAGAAAGTACAGATCTTTAAAAAGAGAACTCATGATCTCCCGACTCCCATCCTAAAAAGAGTACAGATCTTTAAACATAGAACTGGTGTTCTCCCGACTCCAAGTTCAAAACAAATGTCTTCATATCAACGACGAGCTTGACTAGTAATAGTTAAGTAACCACAAAATTTCACTCAGAACAAAGCATTCAATCCAAAAAATCAATGGGATTAGAGTCGTGGGGTAAGCAAACATGTCTACTTTTACTACTGACTCGAATCAAATTCTTGTTTTCCTAATTTTAAACTGTACCCATTAAGAACATTTCAAGAAGTACATAAAGATAACCCTCATTCCTACATAAAAATTACTTCTAATTTAATTATCAACATCATGATCAGACAGATACCAATTCCACATTATTATTATGTTTAGGAGAAATCACAAATCATAGCGCAGCACAGAAGCTAATACAGCACACAATTAAGCTAGATTGACTTACATGCCAGTAATCATGATCAATGGTGAGCAATTTGGTAATTGCAAAAGCGCTTGCAGCAAAAACAATCGTAGCATTAATAGCTCTATCAATCAATTTACTTTCGTCCACGTTCTCATCCCCACTTCCGGAAGACGACGGCGAAGAGAACCCCCCGGCGCCTTCAAACGACAACCCACCAACCAACTGATCATTTCCAAACCCACCCACCAACTGATTCACAATTTCCTCGCGAGGTTCAATCTCCCTCTCAATTCCACTCACCAACCCATCCTGATGGTCGGTAAAGTCACTGCTCTGGACCGGAATAACGTCGAGCTCCTTTGGGGAGACCGACCGGACGACGGTGAGAGCGTCCTTCTGTTTGGGTCTGAAGAGAATTTGGGGATTATGGGAAATGGGTGCGAAGGATTTGAGTATGGGTCGGTTTGGGTTGGGATCTTTGGTGGGTTTAGAGAGAGAACGAAAGGTTTGAGGTGTGAGGCTGTTAATGGAAGCCATGGGAGGATGGAAACGGAGAGAGTGATTATTGGGTAATCGGCTTGCGTTTCCTTCTCCGAGTCAAAACTGGTGAGGAGAGAGAGGGCCGGTTTTATACGAAGGTAGGTGGGTGGTGATCTGGTGTTCCGCATAGATATGTATATTTGGTACAAACGGCAGGCGCCGCCTCAATGTTTATAATGGGAATACGGATAAATGGATAGTTGGTTGGGATGAGGGAGTGCATTTGACTACGATGGGGTGCGAAGCATACGAAGGATGTGAGCTTAGCAGAACGCTGTCCACATAAGATGAGTAGCGCAAACCATTCATAACGTCTAGATATTGCCAATAAGAATTATCCACGTATATCTTCTTCTTCTTTTTTTACATTTTTTCATTTTTTTTTTTTACATTTTTTCACCGACATAACATGTGTTCAATATAACGGGATTCACTTACTAAACGCACAATAATAAATAACTTACTATCATCTATCAATTTTCTATCTTTTACTTTACTTTTCACACTTACAATTTCACTTTTTCTTAATTTTTTTCTTAATAAATGTATAGTTAGACTAACAATCTCATTGCGGGACGAAGGAAGTATATAATTTATAGTATAAATAAGACTTTCACTATCTATAGCACTATGAACAGTTTCATCTGTCGAATTTCTCATTTTGCCCTCACTAAGTTGTTCCTTTCCCATTTCTTGCTTTAAAAAAAAAAAAAAAAAACGTGTCCTCGAACACGGTCTTTTACTAGTTTTTTTAAAGGGATAAGGGTAGAAAGCAATATTTTTCAAATCTTTTGATATTCTAATATCGAGAGCAAATTTTTGTTTTAGATATTCATTTTGAAATTAAGAAATTCTGAAATTGAGAAATCAAGAACAAATTTAAATTATTTTGAAAATTTATTTTAGAACAGAGAACAATATTCAATATTCATGAGACTATTTTACAATTAGGTTTAGAAGTTGTTAGAAACATCAAAAATGTAGGGGGAAATCAAAAGAGTCCCACAGCCCGTTTGAACGGGGCCCCATTCTCTAAAGTTGCGGTATTAAGTCATGTAAGCCCGAACAATCTGGGTCATTTGCGGGCCCAATATATATTGTTTGTTCCAAGGATATTGTCGACTCACTCAAGCGTTTACGAACCATTCAAAAAAAAAAAAAAAAAATCCAAGATATTAATTAATATGTGAGGTAATGAATTTTTTGATAGATATCTCATGGTGCTCCAAATTTCCAACTTGTAACATATCATTGTCAACTTGTCATTTTTCAAGTCTCTAAGAAACAGTTTTAACACTCTAAAACATAATATTTTTCAAAATGACAACTTTTCGAAATTATTGGTTAAAATGATCACTTTCTTTAAACTCATTGCTGAAGGTGGCGTGTTTATAATTTTTTCACCTAAACTCGCTATTTGAAGTAGCGAGTTTGTAATTTATTTTTCTAATTTTTTTATTTTCCAACATAATTTCGAAAATATAATTACTAAAACTAAACTGGCTATTAACCGCAGCAAGTTCAATTGTGATATTAGTTAATAAGTGATGAGCCCGGATCTATTGGACCGGGCCCGCGCTGATCTGGGCCAAAGGCAGAGTGACGTGACGATTCTGGGCCCTGACCACGAGGAAGACCGCGACAACAGGCCCCGAGAGTCAAGAGCCGCGTCCCTCCCCCGCATTTACCTTATCGAGGACCGCAGGGATCCCGCCCCGCAGGATTGGTGCCCGCAGAGACATGACCGCGTCCAACCGTGCTCGCGTCATATACCTTTGGCTAACGGCCATGCCAATGCCGACCGCAGCACATGTCGCTTCGGTTAATGTCAAGCCTTACCGAGCAGAGTTAGCTGGCTCGACAGCTACTTGCCGGCTCCCCATCACGCATTTAATGCGGCTCAGATGGCGCCTACTATTTCATTTAATGCTCCAAGCCTTTACACGGCTCATGTCTCTTCACCATGTCCCCCTGGACGATCCAATGTTCCCTCCCGACAGGACCAATTAGATGCGGACACGTGTAGGCTGGGTCAAATACCAAAGTGCCCCTCAGTGGTGATCTCATTGCTTACCTCAACAAGCACCATCAGATTGCCTATAAATAGAAGGTCTTTACCCCCTTGGGCAAGGTAAGTTCGATATACAATTGAGTAAGCCATATTACTCTAAACCCTAAACACACACACACTCCAAGGTATTCCAAGCCTTATTATCTCAGTATTCTTACTCTCACACCCGAGGGCCTAAGTTGGAGTAACATCCAACTTTGACCTTAACGGTGCTTGTTTGTGTTGTGATCTAGGTACATCAATACACCAAAATATCCTAGCCAGATATCCTTGAACCGCTCCTGACCCTGAAAAGCTTGGCGTCATCAGTGGTTCCATTGCCGGGAAGCAGAATCTTTTCTTTATTTACTTTCCGTGTATTTTGTTTTCAAGGCACCTCTCGTGTCCTAAACAAAACAAGTGCCGAAAGGCTCTTCTTTTTCCATCATCTTTTTACAGAATATGTCTAAGATACTGGAAAACGCTGGTCATTTGACCTTGGAGGATGAGAACCAAGCCTCACCCTCCACTATCAACAAGGGTAAGCAAACTAACTCTGTCTTCAACAGAATGGGGGCCCGTTCCCAGTCTGCTCACACCCTTTCCTCGGCCAGAAAGCCATGCACAAGCTGACAGACGAGATCCGAGCTGAAAAAGCCCAAGCCCTCCTAAATAATAGCCCAAAACCCCCAAGCTCCTCTGAAAATACCGCCTTAAACACTCCACTCTCCCAGAGCAAATCCCGAGAAAGGACGAAATCACGGCCTCGAGAAAGCTGGTCGCAGAGGCCATGGCCATCGCCGACGCTCAATTGGAAATGTTTGAGATAGAGGCCAATGGAGGGCTCCAGTTCCCTCAGGGGTCTCTAAGGTTCTCCCAACGAGCTCCCCCTAAATCGCTTGCTAGTCAAGCTAGGGGAGCAAACCGGGTTGAACCAACCCTTGAGCGCGGGCAGCCTGCTAAACGCACGGTGGTGCAGGTGGAATATAGCGAGGAGGTCGGAGAAGAGGCCCAATCCAACCTACGTGCGAAGTCCAAAGCTAGACCCTTGGCTCCGGCCAAGGGGAAGGCCGTGACTCCACGAGCTAAGAAGCAGAAGGTTGATAGTCAGAACCCTGAGTTTGCAGATTTCATGCAGAAGATGTGAGAAACCCATCAGAAGGCCGCCCAGAAATGTGGCCGCACCATGGACGCCTTCAGCGACAAGATCGCGCGGGCACCTATCCAGAAGGGGAAGCCCCCCCAGATGGATACATATGATGGTTCCAAGAACGCGAGGAGCCACATGGGTCGATTTGAGGGCCAAATGGCATTATTCTCCGCGGACGAATCCGTAATGTGCAAAGCTCTAGCTGCCACTTTCACGGGCAAGGCCCTATCCTGGATGCTGGCTCTCAAACCCCGCTCCATCAACTCTTTCAGCCACTTCAGGAACATTTTCCTTAATGCCTTTGCTGGAGCCGGGGTACGCACTAGACCAAAGACAGATCTTGTCCGTGTCAAGCAGGCCCCCACTGAATCCACAAAAGATTACATTGCTCGCTTCAGAAAGGTGAGCGAGGAGATAGTGGATCTGGAAGAGGGGGATATTAGACTTTGCTTTGAGGGAGGCCTCACCTCCTCCTTCCTGAAATTGAATTTCGCCTCCAGCCAACCAAAAACAGTGGAGGAGATGTATGAAAGGGCTTCTGCCATTGCCTCTGCCGAAGAGAGCAGTATGCCCGCTCCCCGAGCTTCAGCCAAGGAAAGAATAAGCCAAGTTCAGGAGACCACCCCAGAGGCTGCTCGCGTTAACAACCAGGGCAAGAACAGAGGTCGTGGGTCGGACAAGTTCCGTAAAAAAGTTGAGGAAACAGTCTACACTGAGCTCACCGAGCCAAGAGCAGTGATCATGAGGGCATCAGACTTTCCTCCTCCTCCCCCCATGCTCAGAAAACCAAATGAGAGGAGTAGGACAAAGTTCTGCGAGTACCATAATGATCACGGGCACGGAACTGAGGACTGCTTCCAGCTAAAGAGAATAATTCAAACAGAGAATCAATGATGGGGAACTAACCAGGATGGATCAAGGGAAACAACCGGGCCCCCAATAATAACCAAAGAATGGCACGAAACCCCGTGGTCCCGAGAGGGTGGAAAGAGACAATTTTGAGGATGACGACGGAGACTACAATATAAACTTCATCGGAGAAGAACCTCCCTCCAACAAACAGCTCTCCCTCCAAATCCGGACATTAGAGAAGGTTTTCTCCATCCCCGCAATGGCTCCGGAAGAAGAGCAAGAAATTGGGTTCAAAAGGAGTGAACTTGCCTCCACCCTTTTTCATTCCACTCAGCCTCTCACCCTCAGAATGAGAATCAACCGGGCAAACATAGGCCGAGTGTTGATAGATACTGGAGCTGCCCGCGATATACTCTACTACCATACGTTGGTAGGAATGAGAATGACTGAAGCGCATCTTTTTCCATATGCGGGCATGCTTGAGGGCTTCACAAATCACGCCGTAAGGGTAAAGGGGACGATTGTGTTTGACGTAACTATTGGGGAAAAACCCATGCAGAAGACGGCTAAGGTAACTTTCATGGTGGTCGATCTTCCTTCCCAATACAATGCCATTCTCGGCGTAACTGCTCAGGCCGAATTGGGAATAGTTGCGTCCGTCCCCCACCAAAGGGTGAAATTTAACACCCCGGGCGGGGTTGCTACCATCAAGAACCAGCCCGGGAGATTCCTCCGAGCACTTGAGGAAAAAAGGAAAGAACAGAAAGGCCAGGCATCCTGCCCGCAGATAGAGGGCGAGGACAAATCGAAAGAGGGAAAAGGCGAGGACAAATCAAAAAAGGGAAAAACCCTTGCACTCCCGCCGGCACCCATACCAATTGGCATGCTTTCTTTCCATTCCACGAAGGTGGAGCTCAAGACGAGCAGAAAATCGAAGCAATTGGCCCCTATTGAGGGAGGTTATATTGATCGGGGAATAGAGGGGGAGATTGACCGCGATATCATATACTCTATGGCAACACTGACTGGAGCTCAGGTCAACCCCCCAACCATAATCATTGACTCCTTGCACAACCGTGAAATCAGCGACCTCCAACCTAACGACGAGCTCGAGGAGGTGGTAATCAATCCCCACTTCCCCGAGCAAACAGTTAAGGTTGGGCTGGAAATTCACAGCGAGGAGAGAAGAATCCTGATCGAATTCTTAAGGGCAAATTGTGATGTGTTCGCTCGGAGCGTGAAAGATATGCTGGGAATCAGCGAGGACGTGATCCTCCACAAAATCAATGATGACCCATCCTTCAAGAACATTCACCAGAAATCAAGATACTTCTCCCCGGAGAAAGAAATTGCGATCAAGGAAGAGGTGGAAAAATTGTTAAAAGCAGGGATAATAAAGGAAATCACCTACCCAAAATGGCTGGCCAATGTGGTAATGGTCAAAAAATTCAACGGCAAATGGAGGATGTGTGTTGATTTCACCGATCTCAACAAGGCATGTCCCAAGGATTGTTTCCCTCTTCCTCGCATTGACAGATTGGTGGATTCTATAGCCGGCCACAGAGTATTAAGCTTCATTGATGCATACTCCGGCTACCATCAGATCCAAATGGCTCCTGAAGATGTCCGCTCTGTAGCTTTCATCGCTGCGGGCAAGACTTACTGCTACAAAATGATGCCCTTCGGGCTGAAAAATGCAGGAGCCACCTATCAAAGAATGGTCAATCTGGTCTTCAAAAACCAACTAGGCAGAAATCTTGAGGCCTACATTGACGATATGGTTATAAAGACTAAGGAAAACTCCCACGAGCTCGACGTGGAGGAAACCTTCAAAAACTTGCGCCGCAATAACATGAAGCTAAACCCCCTTAAGTGCGCTTTTGGGGTCAAGGCGGGCAAGTTCCTCGGATTCATGGTCAATCAAAGAGGGATAGAGGCTAATCCAGAGAAAATCCAAGCCCTATTGGACATGAAACCTCCTGCTTGCGTGAAGGATGTCCAAAAGCTCAATGGCCGTATCACCGCACTTGGCCGCTTCATCTCGCGGTCAGCAGAGAGATGCCTCCCCTTCTTCAAAACTCTCAAAGGGGGGAAGAGAGCTGATGAATTTACATGGAGCACTGAGTGCCATCAAGCTTTTGAGGAAGTCAAAACATACCTCGGGCAGCCACCTCTACTCAGCAGCCCGGTGCCCGGGGAAGAGCTTTTTCTGTTTTTGGCAAGCATCGATCCGGGCAGTAGCTGCTGTTCTTGTAAGGGAGGAAAATAACTCCCAAAAACCAGTTTATTATGTATCTAAGGCACTGTCCGCCGTAGAAGGGCGTTATCTTAATATAGAGAAGTTAGCTTACGCCTTGCTTGTATCTGCTCGAAAATTAAGAGCTTACTTTTCTGCACACCCTATAACTGTACTGACTGAGGCCCCGCTTAGAAAGGTTTTACACAAACCAGAGTCCTCGGGGAGAATGCTAGCTTGGTCTATCGAGCTCACTGAGTTCCAGATCACCTACTCCCCGAGAAAGACAATCAAAGCGCAGGCCTTGGTAGATTTTGTGGTAGAATCATCATTCAAAATGGCGGACAGCGACCTGGGAAAAAGAAAGCGGGCAGAATCTGAAGAAGTCCCAAGTAGCCCGAGCACAGAAATCATACAGCCAAGGGAGCGTCCAGAGGAGGTATGGATTTTATACGTGGATGGCTCTGCGAGCAAGCTAATTAGTGGCGCGGGCATACTTCTGATCGCACCCTGCGGGGAGAAATTTAAGAGAGCCTTGAGGTTCAAGTTCGAGGCATATAACAATCAGGCTGAGTATGAAGCGATTATAGCAGGCATGGAATTGGCAAGAGACTTGGGAGTTCAGAATATAGAGATCAACAGTGATTCTCAGCTCATAGTTAATCAAATCAGGGGGGAGTATGATACTATCAACCCAGTGCTAACTCAGTACTGTGGCCTTGCAAAAACCCTCATTAAAAATTTCACCTACTATGAGCTGAACCAAGTCATGAGAGAGGATAATGTGGAAGCTGACCTCCTCTCCAGAATAACCGATCAGGAAATTGGGGAATTAGAAGCAGATTGCCAGATTGAATTCACAGAGAGACCTGCTATAGATTGGATTCAGATAAACAATATTGAGGATCAAGTAAGGGACTGGGTAGATGAGATGAAGGATTACGTCGAGAAGCAGATCCTCCCTGAAGATCCAGTAAAGGCTAGAGCCATCAGAACGGTGTCCGCGAAATACCTCGTCCTCGATGGGGTACTTTTTCGACGATCATTCACCAAGCCTTTGCTGAGATGTGTCAAAACTCACATGGTCACCAACTTACTCTATGAGGTCCATGAAGGAGTTTGTGGCGGACATCCAGGTGCTCGCACCCTCTCAGACAAGATCAAATTCCAAGAATTCTTTTGGCCCACAATGAGAAGGGATGCACAGGAGTATGTGAGAAAGTGTGATAAGTGCCAGAGATTTGCAGACATCCCCAGACTACCATCAACCGAGCAAACTTTGGTCGTACCATCGTTGTAACGACCCTAACCCTAGGCACAATTTTAGAATAATATTATATGCTTTTAATATTATTGTTATTATTATGTGTTCATTTTTATATGCTTGATTTCTTGCATTAGATAAAATGATAGGGAAATAAAATAATGTTCTAGGAAAATATAAAAATAGGAAATAGATAAAGAGTAAGAGGAGGTTAAAATGAGTAAAATAAATAAATGAGGATAAAAGGTTTAATTTAAAAAAGGGAAAGCCTAGATAGTTAGCTTGGGGGGGGCATATCCCTTCCCCCTAATTCCCTCAACTTTGGTCCTTTTTGTCAAAAAAACCAACCATACCTCCCATACTCCTTCACCTCCTCATCATTTCTCTTACTTCTTCCTTAGCCAAAAAAAAAATTCTCCATGGAAAGCTCCATTGAAGCCTCCCCTCCCCAAGTCATATAGATAGCTTAATCCTAAACCATTTTCAAGTTCAAGAGCATTTTTGAGGTTGGATCAACTAGGGGAATCAATCAAGCCAAGAAAATCTTCTTTTCATCCAAAAATCCTAAAGTGAGTTGTTATGATTTCCTTTCTCTTAAATGTTCATACCTCTTAAATGATATTCTTGTTTTTATGAAGTTTATTTCATGCTTTCGGAACCTTATATGAGTTGGATGATTGATAAATGAAATAGGATAAATTTAATGTTCATGGAAGGTGATTTAGAGGGTATGAAATGGGTGGAAGATTTAGTAATGAATGATTTAGGTTTACATTATTATGGGTTTAATTGATTTATGATGATCCTTGTAAACTAGGAAATTCTTTAGGTGTTCTTGAATTTAGGGTAGAGTTTTTAGAAAAGGAAAGGAAGCTAAGTGAAAAAGGTTGAAATCTGGGAATAGCTAGCTGGGCGGCTTGGGGCGGTCGCCCGAGGGCATGAGCGGCGCCCGTCTTTGCCGAAAACTAGAGTGCCTTAGAAAACCCCTTGGGCGGTCGCCCAAGGGTGTTGTGCGGTCGCCCACCTTGGCAGGAACTTGGGCTTCCATTGAAAATCCACTTGGGTGGTCCAAGTGGTATGGGCGGTCGCCCAAGACCCCAGGAACTTAATTTTGAATCTGAACCCGAATTAGTTGGGCAATCTAGTTTGGGCACTTATGAATTGTGACTCCCACTTGGTAAATTGAGCTTGAATCTTCATAGAAGCTATGTATTACTGTATAATGACCTTGTAGGATGGATTGATGATACTTCCTTGCCTTACATTGAGTTCATATACATTGTTTATATTATGCATAGTGTGGTGAATAAATGTGCACTATGATATTGATTGGGCATGAGTATATTTTACCATGTGGTTATATTGTTTATCCCCTTTGTGGATTATATTTCAAGTAACTATTATGTGCTTGATATTTGTTAATCAGCTGATGTTGGGGGTATAACATAATATGATCAATTATGGAAGTGTGACCTAATGTGATCGGATTATGTTATATCTGGCCGTCCCTCCTGTGGCACAGAGGTCGGGAATATAGCATACGTAGTGAGCCAAAAGCCTTACAGAGTTGCTACTATCTTATTTGGTTCCCTGAAAAATGGGTCTTATAAGATGTGAGTATTGCTTAAGCAGCTCACTTAAGATTGGAGTATTATTATACCCAATGTTGTACGACTATTGTTCAGACGGGAAAAGGTAAACCAAGGTAATGGAATGTGTTTACAGCTTTTCCAATGTGTTATGTGCGACTTGTTATGTGTTGCATTTATTTGGCATATTGCTGCATTCATAATAGCTTGCTGAGATTTATTCTCACCCCTCTCCCTTTAATGTTTTTAGATCCCGAGACAGGCGGACCGACCAAGTAAGGGCGGAAAGGAGTTTGGCAGTGAGCTTTTGGGTATTGTCGGGGTACGTTAGGTTGGCGTAGAAAGTATATTTTGTTATAATTCCTCTATGGAAGTTTGTAATTATAAACTTAAATTTCTACATTGGAACTGCAATGTCTTTTGTAACTAAACAGATGAATGTTTTCAAAGTTGGTCAACTCCTCCTCCAAAGTGGAGAGGAGTGGAGTTATTTTGAAATGGTTATGTAAATGATGTTTATGTTTGAAAGTTGAATTAAAGTTTTAAAAGTTTTGAATAATTGGGTTAGTTTGAGGACGCTCCAACTCGGGACACGTGTAGGTTCCGGGTCGGGGTTCTAACATCGTGGCCGTTTGATACGTGGGGGATTGATCTCATTGGATCATTCCCAACTGCTAGAGGAAACATTAAGTATGCTGTGGTGGCCATGGATTACTTTACCAAGTGGACAGAAGCCAAGGGTTTAGCCACTATCTCCGAGGAGAATACTATCAATTTCGTCCACGACCACATCTATTGCCGATTTGGAGTTCCCCGAGCAATAATTTCAGACAATGGCACTCAGTTCTCCGTAAAGTTCACCGTGGAGTGTGAAAGAATGAAAGTACAACACCGTAAATCTGCAGTTGCCTATCCTCAAGGAAACGGCCAGGTTGAGGCCGCAAATAAGTTAGTTCTGACCGCCCTAAAGAAAAATTTGGAGGGGCGAGGAGGACGATGGTTGGACGAGCTCCAGACCGCATTATGGGTTGTCCGCACAACTACAAGGAATTCTACAGGAGAAACTCCTTTCTCGCTCACGTATGGGTCAGAGGCAATGGCTCCAGTTGAGGTTGCCCTACCCTCGTACAGAGTCACATACTTCGACGAGTCTCAAAACGAGGCAAACAGAAGGTGTGACCTGGACGATCTCGAAGAAAAGAGAATGCGGGCATATGAAAAAATGGTAAACTACAAGCAAAAAGCGAAGAAGCACCGCGATAAAAGGGTGAATAAGAGGAGTTTTTCAGTTGGAGATTGGGTGCTTAGAAGCGTAGAGGTCCAAGGGACCCAACCTGGTTTCAACAAACTGTCCCCGAAATGGGAAGGTCCATATGAGGTCACCAAAATAGTCAAGGAGGGCACCTACATATTGCGACCAAAAGAGGGAGAAGAGCTTAAGCACGCTTGGAATAGCGATCACCTCAAAAGATACTTCTTTTGAAATCTTTGTAATTTTTTGGAAGGAGTATAGACCTATATATATAAGTGAGAAGTTATCATCATATTTTGATGCAAAAACCTATTCTCACCAGCCTCAAAAGCTGAGGTGGATGCCCGCAAGCGGATGCCAGTAGGTTCAAGAGCCAACATATGAGCTCCTACCTACTGATGCGCAACGATCTCTCGCGATCCATGGCTATATGTAGTACAAAGATCCATTACGATCCGTACTCGATCGCGGGGAGGATACCCTGTCCTGTCCGCGTGACACCACCAAGAATAAGTGGATATAGATGCCAGCGAGGCCAAAGGCCAAGGCCCTTGTCCCCGCTCGATCGAAGGTCCTCGTTAGGGCGTAGTTACTCGTATGCTTTGTATGTGACAAAGGCCTACATATAAGCCCGTTACCAGATCGCCACAAGACCCTCACACAAAAATCCAAGTGATTTTGAATAAGGGGTCAAAGAAGCGTGAACCACCATAAGTGGATACAGATGCCAGTAGGTTAAAGGGCCGCTATGCTAAAATATGCTCCTACCTACTGTTGCGCGGACTATAGCTTCACGGCCACACTCTGCATGCCCTATGAAGGTAGCTTGCCTTGGCTGCTTTTGACTTACACCACGGCTCGCAAGGCTGGGAATAAGTGTAAATGGATGACAGTGATCAAAAGAGTTTTACAAAGCCAAACAGACAAAGGGGGTTAAGGCCCCAAAGTTTGCCACAAGGCCAAACAAACGCGATCACAGACGAATAAGGCTGACTCTCACGAAAAATCCAAGTGATTTTGAATAAAGAGTTAGGAAAACTCAAAAAATGCGGGCAAAGGGCCTACTAAGCTTTTGACCGCAGAAGGAGAGTATAAAGTTTAATTGCAAGTCAAAAAAGCTAGAGAAAGAGCAAGAATGCAAGTATCAAGGTACTCAAAAAATTGTGAACACTCATAATAGCCTACGAGACTAGTAATTAAGAGAATAGTTACGAAAAAATTCTTCTATTGATACTGAAAAATATTTACAAAGTCCTACTCTATTACAAAAAGAAACAAAAACCTATACTATTGGAGCCTGATCCCGGGAGGCATCCTTGGCCGCATCTGCATTCTCTGTGGCCGCACCGTCTGTGCCCGCTTCTGAAGCCGGAGTGGGAGAAGGAAGACGGGTCATCAGAATCTCTGTTATAGGGTCAGAAGAGGGCTCAGCAGAGACCGGGGCAGGAGCTGCCCGCTGAGGAAAGAGATCTCCTATGGCAGGCCCATCTGGAAGAACGCGAGCAAGGGCATCCCCGAGAGAGATAGGGTTCTCCCCAAATCGTAGTTCATCCAGTTCGCCGATTAAGCTAAGAGCAGTCACTTCTGCCACAGGAGGCAAGGAGGCCGCAGCGGACAGCTCCAAGCCCTTGATCTCTTCCTCGGACAAGGGAACGAACGCATGCCCGGGCACGCATTCCGTGTCAGTAGCAACCAGTGAGCCGATCACGGCCAACTCCTGCACGGAAAACTTACCCGTGGCCGCGAAGTTCCGAATCTGTGTCCGGACCCCGGCCTCATACTGAGCCAGATTCTCAGCGACGAGCCAGTCCTTGAACTCTTGGGAGTTCTTATACTCCTCCACCGCCTCCTTGCGGACATCATCCAGAGCGGACTTCCCCTCCGCCTCCAACCTTTTGTACGGGAGCAGCTGCTCGGACAGCTCGTCCACCTTTTTCTCCAAGGTCTCCAGATCAACCTTGGCAGCCTCTAGCTTGGCCGCGAGCTCTTTATTCCTAGGCTCCCACTCAGCCTTGTGCCCGCGGAGCTCATCCCGCTGACCCCTCACCCTTTCAAGGTCCTTCTCCACCACGGCCAGTCGGTCGGAGAAGTCCTTCAGATCAGACTCCTTCTGAGCGAGGGCCTTATCCTTGTCATCCATAAAGGAGTTCAAGGTCCCAATCTTCGCTTGAGCCTCCTCCAGCTCACGGAGTTTGGCCGCCAAAATGGAAGTCTTGTTCTCCACTTCGGCGGTCAGGGTATCGCAGCTTTCCCGCAGCCGCAGTACTTTATTGCTCACCTGCGGGGAAAGAGAGCAAGAGTTAGATGGATTGAAAGGGTGAAAGTGTGAAGCCAAAAAGGGACAGGCGATTATCTACCTCGGTCAGGGCGAGGCCTATATCCCCAACCATGGCAGAAGCATTCTCCTCGACAACTATATTCTTATAGAAGTCTGGGGAGTATAGACGGTTCACCAGCCCGATCCCCACTGAGGCGTTGGCTGAGCTCCGAGCATAAATGTCCACCCCAGTTACAGCGGGCACATCAGAGAGCTTCTTTCTGACGGCCAGCGTCTCCTCGCGGGTGGTCAGAGGGGCCACCGGATAAGCCACTGAGCAGATTGACCCCCCAATGGGAAAAGAGGATGAGACCGCAGCAGGAGCAGTCATGGTCCGGGGAGGAGCATCCCCGATTTTCTGGAGTTTCCTGTGTCCTTGCCCCGAATCTCCATCTCTTTCATTCCTCTTCCGAGAATCCACTTGGTGGCCGGAAGGAATTGTGTGGCTGGGAGAGGTAGCGCGGAGAGCATTGGCAGGAATAGGACCCCTGGGGGTGGAGGCAGATTCCCCGTAGTAGGGATAGTCTTGGAGCTGTTCAGAGGCTCCCCCGTTTTCTTTCTAACTACAGGAATAGTTTTATCCTTGGGTGGGGCTCCCCCCAATTCAGCCTACCTCTTCGCAGCAGCATCCCTATTGGCCTTCATATTTTTGGCCTTCAACTGAGCGGCATTCATAGGGGCCATCAGAAATTGTATTCTTCTGGATATACTCTGGAGGGAAAGAAAAATGGTTAGAATGCAGTTCAAAAATTCAAAGGCAAAATAAATTGGCAACAGTTGTATGAAAAAAATCAGAGACCGATAAGTTCGGGGGGATCGCATTCTGCGCCCAGCATACAGGTCCTACAGTCGGCCTCAAATTGATAGTGCTCGTGCACCCTCCAATCAGGGTCATGAGGCAAAGGCTCTATTTCTACTCTGGGGGCATATGGGGCGCCCTCCATGCGAGGAGCCACCCCCGAGTAGATCAAGAGTGGCTCATCCTCAACTATGGAGCCTACATCATAAACAGGCTCCTCCCCGCTGTCCAAATAGTTAGCCAGATATTTCTCTATGGCACAGCGCATGACATCAGCAGAAGAGGGGTCTGGATAGCTACTAGCGGCCACCTTCATCGGGACTGGACTTGAGGGTTTGGAGAAGGGCCAGCCAAACCTAGACTCGATGACCAAGATATCCTTCTGGTTCCATTGGTCAAATTTGTTTGATGGAGGAGAGAAGGTCCGGGTAGAGTAATTCCTAGCCTTCAAACTCAGAATACTACGGCTGATCTGGTTCTGATAATAAGCATAAAGCCCGGCCAGGGTAGGTTCATAACCATGGAATCTGCAAACCGTGATGAAGGAAACTATAGCCCTAATGGCATTGGGAGTCAGGTGCATGGGGAGGCAGCCGTTGAACTCCAGGAAGAAATAGAAGAAGGGGTCCAGGGGCAATCTCAGGCCATTCTCAAATTGGGCGCCATAGAAAATGCAGGCCCTATTGTCCTCGCGGACATCTGCTATGGTTTCTGGCCGCAGCTTGTCCTTGTCCTTCAAGTGAACATGCCCAAGGGTGCGGACACGGAAGGCGTTGCGGTCAACATTGTAGACCTCATAAATATCCTCCTCCCAGTCAATAGTAGCCACCTCCTTGGCTTTCTTATTACCGCGGCCACGGCCAGGACCAGGGTTCACCTCAGCTGCTGGCCTCTTGCCTTTATTCCGAGCAGGGGCCACCACTATCTCCTCCTCCTCGGAGTCAGGGTCAGAAAAGGCATCGACTATGTTCGTCGTCTCATTAGCCCTCTTTGAGGTCCCCGCGGCCCTCCTATCCTCAACCTCGCGGTCATCCTCCTCGGTCTCCGAGCTCGACGAGCCAAAGAGACCGATGGCATCACCGCGGGCAGAAGTTACTTCATCCTCATTCTCCCCGCCTCCAGTAGTCTCAAAGTTCAGAGGTTCCAGCTCCTCGCTGCTACTCAGGTCAATTGGGTTATTAGGGGCCGCGGGCACATTAGGGAATACTGTCCTCAGGGGCAGAACATCCAAAGGGTCATTCAGGTCCGTGCCCGGTGCCCGCATCTCATTGGTTTGATCGGGATCCATTAGTTCACACTTCTCCCAGTCAGTTATTTGTTCGGGGACACGAATCGCTCTCCTCACTAGTTCAACGGCGTTCAAAGCCTGATCTCTCTCACGGGGAAACCTGCACAAAACCCCCATTACAAAATTTCTTAGCCTACGGGTATCCCCCAACACCAATACATCATGGTTAAATATATACTTCCTCTTGGCCTCCCACAACCGGGGTGGGACGAACGGCCCCCAATCAGACTTCTCACAAAAATACAAAAAACAATGAAGGGACAACCTTAGCCACCCCAAACCTACCTTCCTAAAAATCCCCCCAGTCCGTTTACAGACGGCAAAGATATCAGGGGTGGCTCCATCTCCTAATTCTATGGGACGGCGGGGTCCAAATTCACGGGTGGTCATCTTTCAAAACCCAGAAAAAGAAAAACAGAAAGGGATGAAGAAGAAACACCCTAAAATTACTTACGAAGGAAAGCTTGAGAGTGGGAGTCGGAAAACGGTAGCACGGAGTTCGCAGCAAGAAATTTCTCTCTCTCTAAAGCTCTTTGATGGTTTGGAAACGGTAAAACGGGTTTGAGGTTTAAGGGTTTGGTATTTATAAGGCCTACCTATACGGGTTAACCCGTTAACCCGTATTAATTAGCCCACAATCCAACCTCGGACCCTGAACCGTCTCCAACGTTTGAAAATTCGAAAATTAAAGACATTTTGCATTTATTGCCCCTCTTAGATGATCGACACGTACCCCTGTACGTACCACTAACCCGTCTTTTCATCTGCCAAGGGGCCCACCTGTTAACCGGGAGGCACACCATGCATGGGGCCACGTGTCACTCACTGGTGCCTCCCGAACGAGCCCATAAGGCCAAGCAACAACCAACAAAAACGCCAACACTGGTGCTCGCTCGAGGAGCAATCTGGACAAACCGAGCTTCTAGTAGCTCCTCACTCAGACCATAAATAATCACACTTGGAGCTAGGGGCCATTGATGAGCCCGGATCTACTGGACCGGGCCCGCGCTCGGTCTGGACCAAGGAACCAGTGACGTGGCAGTTCCTGGACCACTGAGGGGAAGACCGCGGACAAATAGGACCTTGAGCTCAAGACCGCGTCCCTCCCCGCATTTACCCTATCGAGGACCGCAGGGATCCTGCCCGCAGGATTGGTGCCCGCAGGAGTCATGACCGCGTCAACCGTGCTCGCGTCATATACCTTTGACTGCGGCCACAATGTTGACCGCGGGCACATGTCTGCTTCCCGGTTAATGTCAAGCCTTACTGAGCAAGTTAGCTTACTGGCTCTGACAGGCCACTTGCCGGCTCCCCCATCACGCATTTAATGCGGCTCAGACAGGCGCCTACTATTCCATTTAATGCTCCAAGCCGGCTACACGACTCATGTCCCTTTCAGCCATGTCCCCTGGACAGTCAATGTTCCCTCCCTGACAGGACCAATTAGATGCGGACACGTGTAGCTGGTCAAATACCAAAGTGCCCCCTAGGGCTGATCTCATTGCTTACCTCAACAAGCACCATTGCATTGCCTATAAATAGAAGGCCTTTACCCCCTTGGGCAAGGTAAGTTCGATATACAATTGAGTAAGCCATATTACTCTAAACCCTAAACACACACACACTCCAAGGTATTCCAAGCCTTATTATCTCAGTATTCTTACTCTCACACCCGAGGGCCTGAGTTGGAGTAACATCCAACTTTGACCTTAACGGTGCTTGTTTGTGTTGTGATCTAGGTACATCAATACACCAAAAATATCCTAGCCAGATATTCTTGAACCGCTCCTGACCCTGAAAAGCTTGGCGTCATCAATAAGGATTGTAATTAGTTTAAACGGAAAGGTAAAACTCGTTATTGCAAGTAGCAAATTCATTAAATAATTCACTATTGCAATTAGCAAGGTCAATATATCAGTTTGCATCCACATAAGCGTATAACACACACAAAACACACATACACACGATACAATCAAAGAAATAGCAAGACCGAGAGAGGGATAAATCGGCGACGAATAGAGCGAGAAACTCGCGAACATCAGTGGTGACTTCAAATTAGCTAATGTAAGTCCTTGATTTCATACTTCCTCCAATTTTCGAATCAGTTTTGCAATTGATTATATGGTTTTTGAATTGATTGGTTTAGGGGTTTTTGAATTGGATTCAACCTATGATTTTAGAATTGGTTTATTTATGAGTAATTTTTTTACTTGATTAATTATTCTTGATTTCTATGGTATTGATGGTAAAATTAGGATTTTTGTTAGTTCGGTTAGGTTTTTATTAGTTTTGTTAGGTTTTTTGATAGTTCAATTAAGTTTTTCGTTAGTCTAACATTAGTCAAGTTAGGGGTTTTGTTAGTTAAATTGTTAAAGTTGTTAAATTGAGTTTTAAATTTGATTAATATTGTGTTTTGTTACAGATGAATGCAGAACATCAACAAGTGGATCTCTTGAGCCATTTGTTGATCTGGGGCCTCTAAAACGAGATATTTTGAGATTATAGGATAAGCCTTGAACTAAATACATTTGGGCCCTAAGATGTTGAGAAGTTATCTTTTCGTCATGGTTTGACTCTACCGAAAGTATTGGATGTTAGAATCCAGGAGAGACTAGTGGCGACTATATTCTATGGGGTTTATAAGTTGGGAAAAATCATGTATGATTGGGGTTTGCTTACTGCATTAGTTAAGCGATTGCGTCAGGAAACCCATAGTTTTTACTTCCCTACTGGGTGATGACTATTAGTTTAGAGGATATGGGTATGTTGTCAAGGTTACCGATTGATGGATTTCTATTACTGTTCTGACACCACGAGTTTGCTTCTGGGTTGGTACGACTTATGTGAGGAGTTATTAGGTGTTAGAACACCCAATAGTGAAATAAAAGCAGGGTTGTTGAAGCTTAAGTGGCTTCTACATCAGTTTCCTGAGTATGGTAAGCTTTCAGATAATGCGACACTGGATATGGTCAATATGTATACATGTGTGTACATATTGGCATCCCTCTAGTCGATTGTGATGTCTGATCCCACTAGTAATAAGGTGTAGTTGATGTATCGCCCACTGCTTAGAGATATCAAAAAGATACATGAATATAATTGGGGTAGTGCTACTTTGGCCTTTCTTATCGGGAAGTTTGTACTACGACTTTGCCCGGGACTAGTAATTGTAGTGGATTTCTATCTATTGTGCTAGTATGATGTATTTTTTGGTATATGTTTGATTTTATTTAAGTTTTAAAATTATATTTCATTTATCTCATTTGTTTATAATACAAACAGCTTTGGGCATGGAAGAGGTTGTTGCCTACACAACCAATAGTGGTTAGTGAAGATCAGGATGTACCACCGAACTTACCCGACAATCTGTTGGGGTGTAGGCAAACTACAACCTCTCTATATTTAGTTTCTTATAATTTTTTATAACAAATTATTAAGATTTTTAAAAATCTTTTCACGTTAAGTGGGTCCCCATCTTATTTGCATGTTAACGCGTATAACCTACGTGCTTATCGGGATCAACTATCATCTCTCACTGAGGATTAGATTATTTGGTAGCAATATAGAGATTGCGATGCACCATGTTATTGCATGCAGGGCAGGCCTTATGTAGGACGAGGGCACCTTTTATCTGCTTTGACAGGGTAGAGTGACACCTACCTGATCGAGTTATGAGGCAGTTTGGTATGCTACAGCCAGTCCCAAATCCATGTGACACAAAGGAAGATTTGTACAATATTGATCGTCGAGATAGAGGACATGTGCCTTGAGATTCTGAACATGAGTACATATCATTATGGAATGCACGAGTTGAGAGCGTGGTGAATGGTGTGTCAGGTTAAGAGGTGTTGGATTATGCCCATCCATTCATAATCTGGTTCAAGAAGATCACACATTCATTAATTATGAACCCGGTCCATGTTGAGGATATAGGGTACAGATCACATGCCAATGTCTTTGAGGGTTTGTTAAGTGAATATGATTTTACAAACTTTTTATATTAAGGTTTATTGATTGTAATAATAAATTAGTAACATTCTTGCCCTATTGATGTTAACATGTGTGAAACTTAGAACGTTCGCATGATATTAATGAGGAAACCATCGCTCATAAGTTGGAAGTGGATAACTCTAGACTTCAAATACGACATCTCATCATATCTTCTATTACACATATTCGACAGCAAAATCAACTTGATTCTCGAGCGCCCTCAGCACAGGTTCATCGCGTGCAAGGAGTGCCACACAGACAACCTCGAGCTCTACGTCGTCATGTGCAGGGAGTGCCACAGAGACAACCTGGTGAACACATTAGATGAGCTAGAGCAGGACCAAGAGAGACAGGCGGAGCAAGAAGCTCGGGTAAAGACTCCGACAGCTGCACCTATCGAGACTCAACTACATCCTAAGACCCATATAGTGTCAGAAGCAGGGGCGGAGCCAGGGGGCATGGGGGGGGCACTTGCCCCCCCCCCCAGCGGCGGAAGTGCAGTGGAAAAAAAAAAATTTTTTGCCCCCCCCCCCATATTTTTTTGTTATATATAATTAACTTCAAGATTAACAGCAGTGAGTGGTGTGGTTTAGCGGTAAAAGGGGTGAAGTTAAAGTCTTTGGTGTTTCCTTTTAAATCCATGTTCGAGCCCTGCTACCTACATTTTCAATTAATTTTATTTGTCCTCCATCTTTGCTATTCTCTCTCTCTCTCCATTTCTTTCTCTTAACAGTTTTGTTTTTCTCTTTCTCCTAATTTTCTCACATTTTTTCAATCTTAATTAATTAGTTAGGCTTTTTTCATTTTTTTTGTTTTTGGCCTTTCTTCCTATTATCCCAAGTTTAATTAGCAAATTTGAATTTCTTTTTTGTACGAGTAATATATTTTAATAAATTGTTTGCGTTAAATACTTCAACATTATTTCAATCGTTCTTTGAATTATTTACTTTTATCATTTTTGTTAACTTTCTTAATTCTTTACATTTTTAACTAAAATACATTGTATTTCATGAATCCGACCCATTTTTTACTTGTCCGACCCGATTTTTTTTTTCCGAGGACGCTGCCCCCGAACCCCCGTGAAATCTTGCCCCCCCTCGGGCAATTCCTAGCTCCGCCCCTGGACAGAAGCACAAGGTGCGGTTACTCAAGTAGAGACTCAAACAAATGCAACTCCTAGCACATGGGGCACGATACACATGGTGAATGTATTATGCAAGTTGTAGGTGGGAGGAGGGAAGAAGTATCGAAAGAAAAAACTTACAAGCATAGGAAAAAATGATCTCTACTAATTAACTTCTTAAAGACATTATTTGAGACATTTCCTATTGTGAATGTGGTGCCCAAATTTTGTGTTGGATTCACGCGAGTTTGAAGACATCCGAGTTATTTGAAAAACGGAGTCGCCACGCCATTTTGATTACCTCAAAACTTTGAAAAAAAGGTTTTATGGGTTCGGAGGTTAAGTTACCCCTTGGGAAGAACGTTTGGCGTTCACCCAAAGTGCCTTGCCGGAGCAAGTCTCCCAAGATTTCAGTAATCGTGCTTGCTTGCGTGCTTTCTTGTGTGCATGTGTTTGAAAATAAGGGGGGAAATGTCCCAAGTTGTCTTCCGGACGTACAAACCATTTATTGGTTGTCGCTCGGGATTCCTTGGAATTTTATGTATTTGGGATTATGATCCCGTCCTCATCTTATGACTTGTGATCATCGCATTTTAAACCTCGGGACCCTCGGAACTTGCGTGATCGAGAGAATGACTCTCTTTTGGTCAAGGATGAGGTTCTTTAGAAAAGGAGGGTCCTTAGCCCATCAATCCTACGCTTTAAGACGGTCGAGCTCGTATAGAGGCTTCATACTCTTTCTTAAGCGATAATCGGAGATATAGGGTTCAAGGTGTCCCTTTCTAAAGAAATCGTGAACCTTTAATGAAAGGAACGATGTAAAGATAGGATCTTTTACACCGGTCCGTTCCAAGGTTGGGGGAAAGGGGGAAATGCATGAAGAAAAAATGACACTTTAATGAAAAGATGACATTTTTTGGGTTGCAAATGATGCTAGTTTATGGTAAAGACATGATCTTTAAAGCAAATGATGCTTGAACACGGGGTTTTGAATGCAAAGGATGCATTTTTATTGAAAAGATTGAGTTTTTATATGCAAATGATGCATAAAAATGACATTTTATTTGAAAATGGGAGTTTTAGGTGCAAAGGATGCACCTTTATGAAAAAAGACTACATTTTTATGACAAATGAGGTCTTAATGCATGCAAAAAGGGAAAGGGGGTGATAAAGATGTGATCTTTAACTATGAATGCCAAGTCCCAAGCAAGATATATGAATGCAATGAGCAAGTATATCAATTAAAAGCAAGGTTAGGGCGTGCGAGGTTACCAATTGCTTCCTTTGCTTCTTTGGTCGGAGCTAGGAGGAGAGATTGGTCTTGGATCTTCAAGGAGGAGGGAGGGAGCTTCTTGGCCTTCTTGAGCCTTCACCTTCTTGAGCCTTCACCAATATTCTTCACGTCTTGGGAGTGACTGAGTGTATTGCTATGGATTGTGTGTATTATTGTTGTTGTTTTGAAATGGGTAGAGGAGGGCTCTATTTATAGGCAGTCTGGATAAGGCTAATGAAGCCGTGCGGCCAGAGACCTTGGGCTAATGCAGCCGTGCGGGCTTATCCATTGTGACTCAGCATTCTAGAACCATGCAAGGTGGCATTATTCTAGAACCTTCTTCCTAATTAAGAAAAACGTGTTTCTTAATTAGGAAGACTCCCTTCAGCCCTTAATTTTATTTGGGACTGTTCCAGAATATTTCCGGAACACTAGGAAGGTCCGGGGAATTACCGGGAAACTTACCGAAATTGCCGGAAAATTTAACCGGAAGGCATGAGCCAGATTTGGGTACTTACACCTATGTGTCCGGGTTGTGATCATTTAACTAACGATATTTTGTTATATTTAAGTGTTGAATACGTTTGTTTGTCATAGGTGTTAAAAATTTGCTTGGTACATAAATATGTAAGTTTGATACAAGTTTGTAAGTTGGATGTAAACTAACCATGTTAAACTGGAATTCAGGTTCACTGAATTCGCTAATGGTAGTAGCGAGTTTAGGTTACCTAAATCCGCTATTTTCATTAGCGAATTCAAGTTTATCTAAACACAATTTCATTACCCGATGTTATCTAATTAACTTGAGCTCGCTATTTGAATTATCGAGTTTAAATTTATTAAAATTTCCATGCATTTCTCAAAATTATTTATGTAAAATAGAAATAATTTTTTTAGAGAAATCAAACTCGTTGTTATTCGTAGTGGCGAGTTTAAGCGAGAAATTTATAAAATAGCTCCTTCAAATGACGAGTTTCGAAGAATTGGTCATTTTGGCCAATAGTTTTGAAGAGTTGCCATTTCAGGAATTATTATTTTAAAAAGAAATTATTTGTGAAGAAAATCGTGAAAAAGGTATGCATCTATCTTGAAAAAAAAACCATAGTTTATGAGAATATTCATATTTTGATATTTCAAATACTTAAGTCGAAACACAACCAACAAGTAATTTTTGACCGAAACGTGCCATAGACTACTTATAGCATCTTTACCTGCCCCTTCCCCCGCCCCCGCCCCCGCCCCCGCCCCCACCTCCACCACCATGCTATATTTATTGGGAGCTGAAGTGGTTCAGTTCAATCGCGGTTCGAAATTGAACCAAAACTAAACTACGCGATTTAGTTCAGTTTCAAGCAATAGAGGTTTGATTCGGTTGCAAAAATTGTCAAATCGTGTGGTTCGATTTGATCTGAGGTCTGGACCCCCCAAATCACGGTTCGAGACCGAACCACCAAACCGAACCTATAAACCACATCGCTCAATATTAACCATAGATATTTATATCTTTCATCTCCACCTCAAAGTTAGATTTGAAAATCCTTAATTCTATTCATGAGTTTAGCCCATAACCTTTTTTTCTTTTGGTTAATTTTCATGTAATAATGTTAATCTCTTCTGTACTGTATGATATGTTTGAAAAATTTAAAGAAACATAACAATAAATTGTGTAGTCTGAAATCATGTTCTAAATAATGGTTCAAGTCGTGTTCTATTTCATGGTTTAAACTGTGGTTTAAACATCGGTTCAAACCGTAAAATCAGATTGCGGTTCGAACTAAATCGAATCAAACCATGGCGGTTTGGTTCAGTTCGTTTTGAATTTTTTCATGTTTTGATTCAATTTGAGATTTTTACAAACCTATCACTAATGATTCGATCCATAAATTGAACTAAATCGAACCAAAACCGAACCATTTACACCCCCATTATTTATCCGTTGTCGTCGACACAAGCACATTGGATATGACATTGAGCTTCCACATTTTTAATCATGGAAAAATTACACTTTTAAATTTGTGAATGGAGGGTATAAATAAATTTTTGTCAGATCTCTGTTGAATACTAAATATTGTCGTTTGTTGTCTTTCAATTATGATTTTTAGAAAAATTTAATTATAATGTCTCATTTCTTGCATGTTTGTTGTCTTTCAATTATGTTTTTTTTTTAGGAAAAGTGTAAAAAAAAATCCAACTATGCACTTTTTATGATTTTAATCACCAAACTAATTGTCGTTTCAAACAACTTTTTTTTTTTTTTTTGCATTCATAGTCACTACAACTAATTCCGTTAGTTTTTTCGATCATGTACAACGCATGTGACTTAATTTTAAGTGATATTTAAGGTAGTTTAATCTAAAAAATAAAAAAGCAAACTATAAGGTTAAACACAACTTTTATATTGAAGTGAGGGTAAAATAGTTAATTAATTGGCAAAAGAGTGGACAGTGAATTAAATCTAAACCTTGAGGGGGATGGCAGGGTAATATCACCAAACTTCAGATGGGCAGTGAAATTAATCCAATCCCACACGCTCTTCAAACAACAAAGGTCAAATCGTGCGGTTCACTTTTCTCATCAATCTAAAACACACGACGCTACATTGAGCTTAGCAAAGGCGCGACACACCAAATCATCAGAACATGAATCCCAACATTGACGGAAGCTGCCGATGAAATGACGCCCCTACCCTAAAACCAACGCAGCATCTAATCTTAGTTAAAAAAAAAAAAAAACTTCACCCCTTCCGCCACTACTCTCTCTCTCTCTTCCCTAAATCTTTACTCAGTAACATTCAACTGCATTGACAAGAACACTTTGTCCGTTTGCTCGAATCCGAATTCGCCGATCTCTGCTTCGCACATGGTTGCGGCGGCAGATCGATCATGGCCAATTTCTTAGCTCAGTTCCAGTCAATTAAGAACTCCTGCGATCACATCGTCATTGCCGGTAACAATTCTCACTTCATCCTTTCTAATTTCAGCTATTTAGCCCTAATTTTTGTTTCTAAGTCCGCATTGTAAACTTCTGATCCCAATTGATCACTAGGTTGCGTCGCTTATGCGTAGTTATAGAACAGTGTGCCGTCTTTCTCAGATCGTGTTTAGAGTACTCGATTATACCTGAAAATGATGATATCGGGAACAGTTTACATTACTATTGGTTAATCCAATCATTCTTACGTTTTAATTTCTGGAAAGAATAAATCCGATTTACTTGAACTAAATTGAATTTAAAAGTTGTTTGCTTGTTAGTTAACTTCATCTCACTGCCTAGATGATCACTCCAACATACTGTGTACTTGAGTTTCCTAGTATGTTATAGTACTCTTTATAGCTATGTACATAGTCTGCTTACTTGTCATACACATTCTTCGTTGAAATAAGAAGGATTAAGTTCAGATGCTTACTTCGGTTATTTGGCTTATAACCATAACATTGCAGTAATTCTTTATTTGCTATTTTGGAAATTCTTTTTTATTCAGGAGACGAGAATATTCTTAAGAACCATATATTTTTTTATAAAATTCCTAAAGACTGCTCTCATATCTCCGATACCTAACAAATACCAAAAGTATGTTAGTATAAGAACTATATTGATAAAGTTAATTGAAAGGAACTTTCTTATATATGTGTATATATTATGCATTTCATTTTAGGCAAATTGGATTGACTTTCCTTGTTTTCCCGAGTTATCAGTCCATGAGTAAACCAAAGCATTTCCTATTGGGTCTTAAGCCTCATACTGCAAACCGTATTTCTTGTTCTGGGCCTTTTAAATAGTTTCCCCAAATAGCATCCTCGGTGAGTTTTCAACAGTCTTGATGTTGTTACTTGTTATACCATGAATATATAGTGACGGTAGCAATAGAATTGGTAACTGGAACCTACATTTACATTTAACTGGACTAACTCTGTAGATAAATTAGCGGAGAGAAGTTTATTCAGGATTTAAGCAAAAATTCGTAAAGTTATATGATTAACTGATACAAGTAGTATATATGTATCTGGTCCTACTATTTAGCTGCTTCTTTCGATATCAATTGTAACTTCTATTGGAGATTTGATGGTTGGGTCATAGTATTTTATCTTTCCACTTTGGGTGCCATTTTTATGCAAGCTTTACACTTATAAGTTGTCGTCAATTTGCTTTGTATGTATTGTTGTAATCTTAATAAACATGGTTAGAATGTTCTTGTGCATGTAGTTTTGAGCTAATGAATCTATCACACATATAGTTGGTACAAGGGTGGGTTGGGAGGTCTGGCAATCCTGTTCACTCGTTCCCTCATACTTTATGCCTTCTGGTTGTATGTTCAAATTTACAAGATTGTAATGAATTTTTCAGTTGAAGATGTGAGTGACTTGTGGCCCCTCGTCAAGAAGGGGTTTGAAGATAGGCTTCCATTTAAAAGAGCTTCTTTGAATAATAAAACTCGCAATCCTGTGTTTGTGGAGAATCTGCCAGCCGAATTTATACTGACCACAGATTCAAGGCTCCGCAGTCGGTTCCCTCAGGAGCAACTGTTATTTTGGTTCCGAGAACCTTGTGCAACTGTGGTTCTTGTCACTTGCGAGGTAAGTTGTAATTTTCTTAATGGTTGAATTTTTGAATTTATGCATTTTCTCATGGAAATTAAACCATTAGTTGAATTACTGCTTCTATACACTTTTTAAACTGTTTGTCATGATAAGAAAAATGCAGAGAGAAACTTTGTAGGACTGACTTTCCTTGCCCATTTATGAGATTATTGTTGCCTTGAGGATTCAATGCATTTTCATGATAAAGATACCGTCAAAAGATGAATTTCGAGATGTCATTGATAGGGAAGTGATGCAATCTTGTGCTACTTGTGCTTTAGACTTTCCATAAGTGAGCTCCTACTCAAGATGGGGGTAAAGAGTTGTCAAGTTCGTGGAAATGCCCTCCTGCATAGATGAGCAACGGAATATATATACATAGGATAGGGTTGATAGGTGGTCGGTCATGGATGACGAAATGTGAAGCCATGCTTTTAATGATATATTATCTGTACTTGCACAATGTGTTACTGCTTTGCAAATCCCCAGGACATTTTTAACTTGACACTGTAATAGATGATCGTTTCATGATTGGAACCATCTTCGTCTTGATAACCCAAATGAGGTGAAAAATAAATCCTTTTTGTAATGAAATTGTGGTTATTAATAACTTATAATAAATGCCTATCAAGTTGAATTTAGGGACTTCAGAAAATAAAATTTTACCATCACATGTTGAGGGATTCATTTGATACTGCTGTAAGTTTCTAGCTACAGGATGCAGCCATCCCTCCTTATTTTTCCCATCTCAATCCTTCCTATTGGGTGTTAACACATTCGCCACCTTAAATTTCCCATCTTCTGAAACAAACTAAGAAGGTATAGGGTGCAACTCATAGGTTGTATATTTCGGACAATGCATTTTATAGAAAACTGAAAGAAGGGCATACCTCTGATGGAAGGTGGGCCTGGAGGTGGAAGGGACCTCAGAGAGTTAGAATGGGTTTCAAGACAATGGCTGACTTCTCACAAATACACTGCAAATGGAAAGATTTATGGCTGAGCTGTGCATCTCTGAAGTGAGAAATAATGGGGCCGAGGAGTGGGACATTTTCTTGAATCAAAACATGTGCATATCTAAAGTAGCTCTACAACAACAACATTACCCCAGTGCCGCAAAGGCTCCCACCTACGGTGGGGTAAGGGGGTCAGATGTATGCAGCCTTGCCCCTATATAAAAGCACAGAGAGGCTGTTTCCGGATGACCATGATGAAAATTGCATGGACTGATTGCTGCTTCATAACAAAGAAGGGCAGACAGCTTAGTGAGCCATTTTGCTTCATTCCATCATATTCTCATGCCAACAAAATAGTGAGTCTTTGGCCACATCGAAAATTATGAAAATTATATCCAAAGTAGCTCTATGGAAAAAAAAACCCTTTGAGAATTGGTTTCAAGGATATCAGTCTGGGGGTCCACAGCAATCACAGGAGTCAGTGGGGTTCAATATAGGACTCAAGGTATCATTCAGTTCTGTATCTGACATTAGGGAGCCTGCGATTAAAGTTGGTTTGCATTTCTTGAGAGTAACGGTTTTAAAAGGTCATCTTGAACGGAAGACAGGCGCGAGGGGAGCACAAAATAAAAACACTGAAACGCACTCCCATGGAGGAGATCGTCCAAGACACTGGAAATTCTTAATCATGACAGACAAGCGACTGGTCCAACAGCTCACAGGAGGGGAATCTTTGGATGTCCTAGGAAAATAGGCCTCATGCAAACCCAGGAAGAGGAAAATAGTCCAACAACTGTTCAGTTAACCCTATTGACTGATTTTCATGGGGTTAATTTTCACCCAATGTCAAATTCCAGCTGAACTAAAAATAAAGAAGCAAAGATTAGCCTATGACGGTAAGATAGTGTAACGACCCCAACTTTTCATCAATAAACATAATTCAATTCATAAATAAAATTCCCAAATCGGGGTACTTTAACGGCTAGTACATCTAACCATAATTCAAATGTGGAAAATAACTGTCTTTCAACCTTAACGGCTAGTACATCTAACCATAATTCAAATGCGAAAAATAACTGTCTTTCAACCTTAACGGCTAGTATCATTCCCTAGCTTATTCCACTAAACATAAATTACATACTTCAATCCTCATAAATGCGCCGCCATCCTCGCGACTAATCTCCTCCTACTCATTACCTGAGAGGGAAAAAAAAGTAAAGGGGTGAGCGAACAATGCCCAGTAAGTTCATACGGAATCTCTCCGGGTACTAAGGAAAGATGACCGAAAGAACGAAACCAACCGAATTACTCAACGATAGGATAGCTATATCAATTAAAGTACATGTACAAGTACTATAATGAAAGATACTTTTCAAATAACAAGTTGTGGCACTATCACAAAATATATATATAATGGAGACTGTATTCACATAGTCCGTAAATTCCAATGTAACGTTACACCTTTTCAGGGTGACTTTGATACACCTTTTCATGGTGACTTTGATACACCTTTTCAGGGTGATCCTTGAATAAGAAACTTCCCGTCTTTTCAGGGCGCTCCCTTATCCCGACATATCATGATAGTCAACTACTTCATCAAGTAGTGTATAAGCGTCTAAATCCTTTAATTTCAGGGATTAAACTAATTCTCATAAAGTCTTTTTCAATCGGATCGTTCTTGCTAAGTCCTTTTTCAATCGGACAAAGCTAGCTACATCGAGTTCAAATAGATATATCAATTCTATATATATCATGTTCCTAGGTACAAGAACATATCACATTTAACATCACTACTTTTCAGGCAGTGTAAGATGAAAGTCAAATCTTTACTATTAAGATTAGACCAAGTTCATTTAAAAGTCCGTCCCACTTAGACTCATTAAACTACATCTAGTTACTTTAGACATAGCAATAAACATTCAAGTGTTCATATGGTACAAGAACACGATAATCAAATTCAACCATTAGATACACCTTGAACAACACATATCAAGGGTAAGATATTCCAGAAGACGTTCCATCGAAGGAATATTTTCAAAATAACTACCGGCCACTAGGTAGCTTATACTTTCATAAAAGACTCGATAGAATCCTAGTTCAAGGATTGAAATTCAAATACTCTAAGGAACGTAATCTCTTACCTCGGGTTATTTGCACTTCTTGCACACTAGTCCTTGCACAACCTACAATCATGCAAAACCATACTTAGGTACAAGTAATCTCTATTTACTAAGTACCTTAATCCTTTTAATCCAGAGTTATCCTATTTTAACTCCTTTTATGGTTAACCAATACCCTAATAAGGTTACTAAAACACCCATAGGGTTTCTATTATCAATTTCCAATCATTACTCCTTATTCTACAATTACACACACTAAACACACATTTCTCAGCATCTCAAACACACACAAAACACACACACTAACCTTAATACACACCGCACACCGCACACCACACACCCTCTCTGTACACCCACTGTACAGAGCCACTCACCCTCTGTACAGCACTATACACACACCCACACAACACATACACACACACACTTCAGCAGACCTACGACCCCCACACACTCACCCTAACCATAACACCCATACACGGCTGCCACCAAAACCCTGTTTCCATAGCAGCCCTACCGTGCATATTTATCAACGAAGATTTCAAGATTTAAAATATAATAACTTGATTTAATCCCAATATTCATTATCATGTTCTATCACCCCTAGCTTCAACTCAAATGGTTCAAAGGTTTTCTAGATTTCAAGAATCATAACAAAAGAGGATTTTTTTCTTACCTCTGTTTGAGCCTTGTACACACCACAATAGAGGTTCCTTCTCCTCCTTCTTCTTCCTTCTTCCTTGGTTTCCTCCTTCTCTCTCACGGCTCTCTCTATCTCTCTCTTGGTGCCTTCTCTGTCTGCACTCTTTCTCTCTTCACAGAACAACACTGTCGCTTTCTCTCTATCTTTTATATCCATGCGGCTGACCCTTCCTATTCTCTCCTACCGTTACAAAAATGCCAAGGGGTTTCATCCGTTATATCCATCCAAGAGGCTCTAGTGATTTATGGATGTAATTATATTATGAGTTTCCTAAACCCAAGATGATCCAAGTCCAAGGAGTAAACCTAAATTAGATAACCCAATTTTAAATAGACTAGGCCCATTTAAGTTAATCCATCTAGGAAACTTAATTGACACAAATAATTAATTAACTAACTAACAATAATTAATTTAAGGGAAATCATATTTAATAAATAAATAGTATCAAATTTTAGGGTTGTTACAGATAGGTTCATTTAGAATATTAATATAAATGGACGGGGGACAATATTAATTTTCCCAAGGGGCTGATAGTTGTCACTGCTTTAGTGTTGTAATGTACTGTCAAAATGACCCGGTTTCTAATAGGACTTGATAGAGATCGATGGGTAAATCACCCACAAGCAGTTCACGTGATTTTATGGGGGTAAAATCGACAGAGGTTTGGATCTGAGATGTATGGGTCAACCTTGTAGCCTCAGTTAAGTTAGACATCAATCATTAATGATCTGTGATGTATTAAAATCTCACATGCTTCTTGTGCTTTTATATACATCTTTGTTGCAAAGTTCTGCTCAACCTTTTGTAACTAAATAATTTCCTTTTCTACATTGCATAGGATCTTGACGAGTTCAAGACAATCCTTAAACCACGCCTGAAATTGATTGTTCAGAATGATGAACGTGAATGGTTCATTGTATTCGTGTCCAAAGCTCCAGCCCACAATGACCAGGCCACCAAAATGGCAAAAAAAGTGTTTGCCAAACTTGAAGTTGATTTCAGCTCAAAGAAGAGGGAAAGGTAAATTGGCATCTGATAATGAAAGAAACATGCGGCTTTCTTTTCTTCCAAGATATGAAACACGTCTAGCTAGTTATATATGAGAAAAATATAGTTTATGCATCAAATACTCTGCTGTTGAGCTTTTCTTTCCGAAAAGTCTTGTGCTATCTTCGGACATTAATCATAACATATCATATTTATGTGATAAGAGTCATGCTAGAGTCCATAAAGTAACTGCAGGTTGTGGGTTGTAGTATAGGATAATGTAAACAAAATCTGGTTTTTTCGGTTGAATCAGTCCATCGCCATTATTATTATCACTGCTTTATTGTTTTTTCACATAATAGCCTATTAGTGTTTTTCTGGTTTTTGTTTTTGTGTTTTTTTTCAGTTCAATGTCCTCTGGTGTGTGTTATTGACTCTTGATTAGATGCGACCTTTTGGAAGGTTTTGAGAGTCTTACATTAATTTGGTCAAGGGAAAAGTAGAGGATGCCTTGTTAGTTATGGGTGAAAATAGATCATATCGAAAAGGTTAAAGAGAGATGTAACTTTACCAAATTCAATGCTATAACACATACTCCCTCCGTCCCGCTAGTAACCGCACTGTTACTGTTTGCGCGGGGATTAAGGAAAAAAATAATGATATAAATGTTGTGAGTGTAAAAGTAAAATAGGAGAGAGAATGAGTGGAGGGAATAGTAAATTATAATGGTGTTGTGAGTATTAAAATAATGTAGGAGAGAGAATGAGTGGAGGGAATAGTAAAGATTCTTTGCCATTTTAGGAAGTGTGCGGTTTGTAATGGGACGCCCAAAATAGAAAGTGTGCTATTTGTAGCGGGACAGAGGGAGTATTTTAGATCAAGGATTTCTAAGAAAACACTGATCCCTTCTCTGACGCATGAGTACATGCTTCTCTCAGGTGCTGCAAACTAGATTTGCATGGACCTGAAGTAAATTTCTGGGAAGATTTGGAATCCAAAGTCATGGAGTGTATCAGGAATACCCTTGATAGGCGGATTCAATTTTATGAGGAGGAGATCCGGAAGCTTAGTGAACAGCGATTCATGCCAGTCTGGAGTTTCTGCAACTTTTTCATTTTGAAGGTAATTTCTTTCTGCTTGTGCCAAGGGATTTTTTTTGCTGGGTGCTCTTGGCTTAAGGAGACGAATGCCTTCAATATTTCTTTTGATAACTGAGAGTGTCATAGACGATGATTAGTAGCAGATTGTTATACTCATGGTTTCCCATGTGCATATGAACTGAATTTGCAAAACAAGTAGTTTTAGTCTGAACTAATCGTACAGAACCTGATGCTTGTTACAAATCATTGTTGGCCCCAGTCCTGGAATCTATTTTTGTGCTTCAACTATGTATCGCCATCCGTCATAAATTTCATATTAAGAAGTTTGCTTGTCCTAAATTGTTTTTGGGGACCTAAACTTTGTATCTATTCGTAGGAAAGCTTGGCGTTCATGTTTGAGATGGCACATCTCCATGAAGACTCTTTACGTGAATATGATGAACTAGAGCTCTGCTACTTGGAAACAGGTGCTTTATTTTTCTATTTCCTCGATATTAATAATTCATATGCTATCAATCATTTAATGTATTGTGGATAATAATTTACATGATACTGGTAGTATTAACAAAGTCCGAGTATGTTTCTTTTTCCCTATCAGTCTATCTGTTATAGAAGAAAAGGTGCCACAAAGGTGGCTACTGACCATATACACGAAAGTATAGACACAAAGTTTCCACAACTGGTAAAAAGGAATCTGTGACTCTGTCTATAAAATCCCATAAATGCTCTCCTGAACACTGCGTCAATTCCTGTATCTAAAGAAAAATAAATTGGAAGTGTTGCCTTCAAAGATGATGCCCCTGATGACCTAGAGAGAAAGCGAGCGGAGCTGTTTCCTAGAACTTGTCAATTCTCTTCTTCCTCTTATAAAATGGCCGACCCAACAATAAATCCACTACAGACCTTGGCATGACTATCTAACTCCGAAAATTGAAAGAATCATATCCAAAGGTCCTTTGCAACAGGGCCACCCAGCTGTAAATGGTTTACCCCTTCTCCATCATTTCTACATATGGCTATGCTAGCTTCCCTTTTTGCGTATGGTATCTTTGTTATCACACTTCAAAATCCAGATGTCATTTAGCAACTTTGATAGTATCAACTGTCAACACCAATACCATTAATTGCACATTGGAAAAGACCAATATATGTTAACGGCAATTATTTGAAGAATCTCAGTGAGTGGTTTGGCTGATCGTCTTGAACTGGACTGAAGAGTGGGGAAAGAGCATTCATGTAGTTGTGCCTTATCATAATTGCTGAGTTTCCTTCCGTATGATTCAAAAAGAAAATGGTCAATAAAGACAATGATCTTGATGGATGTGGGTATAAAGAGAAACTAGTGCAATTCGATGTGTTCAGCTAATTTCTTTTTTGTTCATCCCTAAAAAAGATAGATGAAGTTCTCTGATAATTGATATAGGAGATGATTCATGAGTCAACATGCTCTAACTTGGTTGGAACCCTCTTCTATTTAAACCAGAGGGATCAGCGACATAAGTATAACCCCAAAAAAAGGAAAAACAATGAAAAAAGGAGAACGAGGAACACAGATTCATAAGCACAGGAGCCAATGCTTAATGTGCATGTGGTGTTGAACATCAGCCACTTTTTATCCTTAAGCTTTTGAGAATGCAATTACATTGACCACCTTCTGATTCTTGTTTTGCAATGAATTTCCCCCATTTGAAGTATCAAATAGTTGCAAAAGGATAATTGTAAAAGTTGCCAATATGTTCATATTGTTAAGTTTGTTCTCTAAGAAGCTTAAAAGGATGCAAGTCACAGATGCATGTAACTAACATAAGAAACCTTCTTTGGATTCCTAACTATCAATAAGTGGAGATGAGTATTTTCATATGTATTTATGGAATCTTGCATAAGGACAATTTGAATAGCTGAGTCTATGACATAAGAATCTTATCACTGATTATTCGACTTGCTTGAATCCTACCGTGCCGCCTATTGCTGTCCATTAAGTTGCTGCACCTTCTTTTAGAGCCACAAAGTTTACTAGATTATGTCATTTCTAACCAAAGTTTTTAATCTGTAACATTATATGACCTCATAGCTCCCTTGAGCGCATGGTGCTTTGTTAAGAAGGTCAATATCAATCATCTAGTACCAGACGCTTTGACTTTTCTCTTAACCTGCGATTTAATTTGGTTTTGTATGCATGTACCTTCTGGAAACATAATATTTGACATTCTTTTTAATTAAGTAATAAGGCGCTCATTCATATTTTTCATCCATCTACAATTCATGATTTATAAATGTGGTAGGCCCTGTTCTATATCTCTGTAGTTTTCTGTTAATCAAGCATGATAATACCAATCCTAATATGGTGTCATCATCTTTAGTACAGTCCAGTATAGACACATCTGTAGTGGTCTATAAGCTGGAGTGAGGTGAATGGTAAAGATGCTTCTATATAGGCATATCTGAGTATCCGGTCGAATAATGCTGCATCTGGCCAGTTTCTTCTCTTATTGTCTGTTTGGATTAGCATTACTTGCAAAACCAATTGCACCATCGTTATGCCAGTATCAAATTTTGTTGTTCTTGCAGCGTTATATAACTATTTTTCTGTTTATTTGTTTTCTCAGTGGTTATGGTCCTAGATCCCTTTAATGTTCATATACTTAAGTGTTTATGTCAGAGCCTTTGCGTTTAGCATTTGCACAATTGGTCATTAACTCTATTTTCTTGTGGGTATGTGTCTGTGAATAAAGTCAACATGACAAGCAAACGTAGAGACTTTGGAGGAATGGACAATGGCGATGATCAGGCAGCACTTCTGAATCCTGGAAAGAAGCCACTGACACAGATTGTTCAAGATGATTCTTTCAGGGAGTTTGAATTCCGGCAGTATCTATTTGCCTGTCAAGCAAAGGTACACAGGCTTGTATATTTTGTATGAATCAGGCAGATTGTAGACAAACTAATTTTCATATTCATTACTAATGGGATGCTTGCTTTAGAATTCTTTCCTTATAGAGTATGAACCATGAGAACATACAATTCACTAATTTGTCGATGTAATTGGTCAAAAGAAAAGGCAAGCGCTTGGACTAGACTAATGAAATATGATTACACCCTCTTGGCATTGGTCAAGCGAGAAGTGGTTAGAGGAAATTATGGATGACAATGATGTTTCACATTGTACATCTCTCTGTTTTCTTTTCCTTATTTTGTTTTAGTCATGCTCTCTTAAATATTCTTTTTTTGCCATCACTATATTGCATGCCTATTATACTAATACCCTAACTATTGCAGCTATTATTTAAGCTGAATCGTCCGTTCGAGGTGGCATCTAGGGGGTTTTCATTCATAATCAGCTTCTCAAAAGCATTGGCCCTTCATGAGGTCTGACAATTTACTTTGGTACTTTTACTATTTTTATACAAGACAGACAATCATCCGTTTCTCCATATTACTTTACCTTGTCATTTCTGATTCTCTTACTTTCTTTTTGTTGCTGTTTCCTTCCAGAGTATTTTACCCTTTTGTATGAGGGAAGTTTGGATTATAACTTCATGTTTGGATTTAATCAATGCAACTGCATCTCGATATAGTGATGGATTAGTGGCTCCAGATGTAGAAAAAGAATTTTATCGTGTACAGGGGGATCTTTATTCTCTGTGCAGGATCAAGGTAAACTCATGTTTAATAGTTAAATTGTTAACACTAGGACTTGGAATTTTTCTTCATTAATTTCTTGCATTGGATGAAAGATGATCTAACTTGGTTCATGCTAGTAAACTTACTTCTGTTGTTCTTGTTCGGCCAACTCATGTGGGATGTTATGGACCGCTGAACATCCCATATTAACATTCAAAATTTTATCTTTTTCTTGACAATACTGTTTATGCAATTGCATTTGTGGATTTCACAGTTTATGAGGCTCGCATATCTAATTGGTTATGGAGCTGATGTAGAAAGAAGTCCAGTCAACAGGTATTCCACAACTGTGTCCTGTTCCTTCACTGTATCTAATATGAATAAGTACTCTTAGAGTTTCCAAATTTTCATTTTTCTTGCAGTGCTTCACTTAGCATGCTACCTTGGCCTAAGCCAGCAATTTGGCCTTCAGTTTCCCCTGAAGTTTCATCTGCGGTGCTCGACAAAGAAAAGGTATGTTTTCATGATAATCACCATTTAAACTAATTGAGAGATAGACAGGTCAGATTGGTCATTCGGCTTCTCCCTCAAGGAAAGAATGAATCTTGAACGAGGCAAAAGCTTTCATAGGTGTTTTAAGATCAATCTGATTGATTCCAGGCCGTATTTTTTGTTTGAAAAATCAGGAAAGTAAAATAATGTGTTTCCAGTCCCAGAGGCAGAGAGTAAAACAGATAGAAAGATAGAACTAATTATAACCCATGTTATCAAGAACTTGAATTGTTACATGTCCCCCCCCCCCCAACCAACTGGCACTATGCTGCCATTCAAAATGAGCCATGCAGTAAAAAGTAGGAAATTTGTAAGTTTCAGAAGCAACTATTCATAATTACCCTGTGGACTTTTTACTATTGCAAGTGTACAGTACAACATGATAGCTAGCGAAGATTTGTAACTTAATTGGCAAGCAAACACTCAGTTTGGGACAACTTTTTTTTTTTTTTTTTTTACAATGATGGGCTCACCGCCGCTCATGTTAGGAAGGAGGGAGTATAAGGTATTGCTGCCGGTTTAGTAATACTGACTTGAATACTTGATAATGTTACAGACTATTCTTCAAGCTACTCCAAGGATAAAGCACTTTGGTATACAGAGAAAGCCACTACCTCTTGAACCATCTTCACTGCTGCGTGAGGCTAATCGCCGCAGGGCCTCTCTTTCTGCTGGAAATGTATTCGAACTGTTTGATGGACGCTCTGCTTTACTTGATGGGTATGGAATTTAAGTACCGAGTTACCTGCACTGCCACATGATCTTTAAATGTTTGAGGACCTTTTGGAGACTGTTTTTAGCACTTTGTGATTTTTTTTATTCCTGGAAGGAACGGAAATGTTTTTGATACCGCCATCACTTTTCTTCTACTTGTGATTTCCTTTCTTAATGCATCAATGTTTTAGAAACTCATTCAAACTCTGATCCTGTAGTTCTATTTTGGCAGCTCAGGTCCTGACTTAAAAATGTCCCCCACACCCAAGGTACAGACAATTTCCATGTCACGTACAAACTCTACTCCAGGAAACTTTGAGAGCTCTATTACTCCACCCATGAGACTTTCGGAGATTTATGTGGCTGCAGAGCATGCTCTCCAGAAGACAATTTCCGATTCTGGTCTATGGAAATCATTATCATCTCTACAGGAGTTCGAGGTATTTGTGTAGTACACAGTCGAATTGAATTTTATATTCAGTATATTTCAGACTGCTTATTTATTGGGCTGCAAAGATTCTATACATGGATAAGGATAACGAAGTAATTAGTTTTCACTAGGTTTTCATTATATGCAAAAGTTATAGGGCATTTCACGTTAAATAATGATTAATGATCACTTATGGAATATTGGATTATTCTAAAAGGTTTTTAGGTGATGAAAAGTAATATTACTTGTTTTGTTTCATACCCCAGGAGTAATCCCTTTGGTTTTTGTTTTCTCCCTTTTCCTCTACTCAATCTCACTTTATGCATTTTTTTTTTCTCATCAGCAAAAGTATCTGGAGCTATCAAAGGGTGCTGCAGACAATTATCATCGTTCCTGGTGGAAAAGACATGGAGTAGTTCTGGATGGTGAAATAGCAGCTGTGTGCTTTAAGCACGGTAACTTTGATCTAGCTGCGAAGTCCTATGAGAAGGTTTGTGCTCTTTATTCTGGTGAAGGATGGCAGGATCTTCTGGCTGAAGTACTTCCCAATCTAGCTGAATGTCAAAAAATACTCAATGATCAAGCTGGTTATTTATCATCTTGTGTGAGACTGCTCTCACTAGATAAGGGCTTGTTTTTGACCAAAGAACGCCAAGCTTTTCAGTCAGAAGTAGTACGTCTTGCGCATAGTGAAATGAAGCACCCGGTTCCCCTAGATGTCTCCTTGTTAATAACATTTTCTGGAAAATCTGGGCCACCCCTGGAGCTTTGTGACGGGGATCCTGGTACATTGTCTGTAACTGTATGGAGTGGCTTTCCTGATGACATTACTCTTGAATCACTTAGTCTAACTTTGACTGCTACCCAGAATGCTGATGAGGGTGTTAAGGTATTCTTTTTGGGTCATCGATTATTAGCAGTTTTTACCGTGCTGCCAGTGAGAATACCTTTTCATTTCCTTTACATTAATGTTGTCTTCTGACTTTTAGGCAATAAGGAGCTCTGGTGCTATTGTATTAAACCCTGGCAAGAATACAATCACTCTCTCCTTGCCTCCACAGAAGCCTGGTTCTTACGTCTTAGGAGTTCTTACTGGGCAGATTGGACAATTAAGATTTAGATCTCACAGTTTCTCGAGAGGTGGGCCTGCAGACAGTGATGATCTTATGAGTTATGAGAAGCCAACTAGACCAATTTTGAAGGTACTGATTATATTGTTTTGCAGAGTACTGCAAAGAATGTATGCTGCGTGATTGTGAAATTTTGCTTTACAAGTACAGATAGTTAAAGCAATGAGAGTTTTCATTATGTAATGATCTTCTAGCTTGCTGCTTTCTAGTATAGTCTTTAGTAAACGCATTGCAATATATATATAACTGAAATGTGACCATTTTCTTTGGCATCTGTTCCAACTCTAGGTTTTCAAGCCAAGATCTCTTGTCGATCTTGCGGCAGCAGTTTCATCTGCTTTACTAATGAATGAACCTCAGTGGGTGGGAGTAATTGTAAAGCCAATCAAATACTCCCTTAACGGTGCTGTTTTGCATATTGACACTGGCCCTGGCTTGAGAATTGAGGACTCACATGTCATTGAAATTGAGAGATACGTTGAAGCATCGCAAACTGCAGCTCGCTTGGAAAACACAGATGGCCTTAAACAGGATAATTCTGATGTTGCCAAGGAATTTGCACAATTGACCCTTCAGGATGGTAGAATTGAGTTACCAGACTGGGCAAGCAATATAACCAGTGTTTTGTGGATTCCTGTGCGTGCCGTTAGTGATGGTCTTGCTAGAGGAACAAGTGCAGGTACTTGGTTTATACCTTTGTCAGATTTTTAATTATATTTGTCTGCTCAATATCGATTCTGTGTTTCAACTGCTGAATGTACCTTCAATTGTTTCTTATAGGCGCGGTTAATTCCCAAAGACAGAGTGTTGTGGAGGGATTGAGGACTGTAGCTCTTAAGCTTGAATTTGGGGTATCACAAAATCAGATATTTGAAAGGTACGGATATTTTGTTTCCATTTTCTATCAAATTGCAATGTATTTGCGGTTCTAATGTTGTTCTCAAAAACTTTATTTAAAAGTCATGATTGTAATTCTGGTTAACAGGACCTTAGCAGTGCATTTCACTGACCCATTCCACGTAACCACACGTGTTGCGGACAAGTGCAACGATGGCACTTTGCTTTTGCAGGTAGTTTGGTCTCAATATTTTTGCTGAACTCATTTTTTTTACATGCTATAGTAATCTGTTACTTTTGTGACCTGGTTTTTGCAGTAGAGTCGTAGACTTAGTTTTCCTTGGCTGCTCTAGAAAGAGTGTCTAGTTAGTTCAAACCTGACCATCATAAGTTATTCTCTTGAGAGTAGACCTCTCAGGCTTCTTTAATCACTTCAAACTGGGTTATAGAGATTCTGGCTACCTTATTGATAATGCTCAGCATGAGTTCATGCATGAATTGGCAAAAAAAGTTTGGTACCTTCAGGAGTTAGAAGACTTGTTGCTGCCATTCAGTTTCAGAAAAAATACTTCACCATCAATCGAACCTTTATGTAATTTGTCTTTTCTTTCTTCCAGGTGATATTACACTCGCAAGTGAAGGCTTCATTGACCATCTTTGATGCTTGGTTGGACCTTCAAGATGGCTTTGTTCACGCTGGGAAAACTGATGGAAGGCCAACATCGGCCTTCTTTCCACTCGTGGTTCCCCCTATGTCTAAGGCTGGAGTCTTGTTTACCATATGCCTGGGCGCTACGATTGCAGAAGGTAATCTCTTTTCATATTCTGCTTGTTAAAAATTGTTTCAATTTGTATGGACATGGTCCGATATCATAGTTTTCCTAATAATTCATCATAGGTTACGGAAACTATTCTGTTCAATTCTGCATGATAACTTTTGCAGAAAGTGCCAATGATATTATCATTCAATAATATATAGCATAAGTTAATTTCAGTTTAAGAAGTAAGGTTTGTAGGTTTCCATACTGAAGCTTGGTTATTGGACTTGTTTTGAAATAGATGTATATTTGACATGCTACCAAGCTTCTGGAAACAGTAGCTTTTAATATGGGCAGGTTATTAGGAAACTCTGAACTGGAAGCTCTGAAAGATAACCTTAAGGATGTAAAAACAGCATTATGTTGCTAGCCGGCCAAGAAACAAAGGCATCAACTTAATCTAAATTTCAAGCAGCTTTTCGCTCAGGCCAATTATGAGAGTGAAGTTAATATGCTTGCATATTCTGCTATGTCTATAGGGGAGGAGGTAGAAAGGAAATGGGTCTCTTAGCATGGGCATCATGACAGAATTGGCTTTGTGATTCGCAGACGAACTTGTTCTACTTAATAATGCTAAAAGCCTATCAGAGTAATCGTAATTAAAGCCAATTTTATCTCTAATGACACTAAATAAAATTAGTACCTTTATGACATTTTAAGGGTGTAGTTTTTTGTTTCTTCTGTTCATTATATTTCATCCCTTCAGGCGCTCTGTTTCTAAGAGACTATATATTTATTATTCCTGTTTTTACAGATGAATCTAAATTGCTCAATCCAGACAGTATATTGAATATCAGATATGGAATATCTGGTGATAGGAACTTTGGATCCCACACCCCCGTGGCCTTGGAACCCACCCCTGAAGATTCAATAAGGCACTTGACCTTCAGGAGTGCCCTCGCTTTACAGCGGCCTGTGCTGGACCCTTGTGTAGCAGTTGGCTTCCTTCCTCTTCCATCAAGCGGTCTTAGAGTAGGGCAGCTTGTTACAATGACGTGGAGAGTTGAAAGGCTGAAGTACTTTGAGGAGAATGCAGTTTCTGAAAACAAAGTAAGTTTTTCTGTTTTGTTAAATGATCTCAACATTGGATTGTGGTGTTCATCATATTGTTGAAAGAAATTACTCCCTCTGTCTGGAATGATGTTCCTACTTTTTTGTAATCAGTTTGAATGAAATTTGAGCAATAATTTTAGTTTATTTTAATTATCCTAATGAAAATCTAAAATTTGTTATCTATGCTCAAAGTTCATTCAAATTGATAACAAATAAGTAGGAACATCATTCCGGGACAGGGAGTATATTCTTGTCAATTTGGTAATGGGAATTCCTTCCATTTTGCCTCAGGACGAGGTTTTATATGAAGTAAATGCAAATGCTGAGAATTGGATGATTGCTGGGAGGAAAAGAGGTCATGTACCTCTTCCCATTAAACAAGGTATCTGAATCAATTCATCTTTAATATCATCTGTCTTCTATCATGTCATCAATCTATTATTATTACTCCCTCAGCCCCATAATAAATTTCGCACTTTCTTTTTGGTACATTCCAAAATAAACGCCACGTTTGTAAATAAGTAAGTAGAATTGGTGCAATCTTATCGTTTTACAAGCAATTTACAAACTAGTAAAGCATGTTCCTTAAATACGTTGACAAGTCCAATGCGACATTTGTTTTGGGACGGAGGAAGTATTATTGTTATTGTTTTTACGACATGTTTATTGAATATTGGTGCTACGACAGGTTCAAGGATAGAGATATCAGTATTATGTATACCCCTTGCAGCAGGATACGTTAGACCACCTCAACTGGGCTTGCCGGATGTTGATGAGTCAAATATAAGTTGCAATCCTCCTGGACCTCATTTGGTCTGTGTTTTGCCACCCCCTTTGAGCTCCTCTTTTTGCATACCAGCTTGATTATATTGAGACCAACTTTCTTAATACACTCTTTGAGGGTTTCCCCTGGTTTCTATCATACACAACAATAGGTTTTTAGAGATTAGAAAACAGTTTTGGTTATCTTCTTGTATTTTTTGCTGCATTTTTTTAAATATTGATTCCGTTGGAGATAAAAATTATCGGGTACTAGACAATGTATTAGTGTATGTACAGATGAGAAAAAGGGTTTGTATAATGGTGTAGACAGAAAGAGCTTGTTTTAAGTGAAAACTGTTGAAGTGCTTTTTTTTTTTTTTTTTCCTTTCCTTCCAGTTTGCAACAACATAGTGACATTTTGTGATATGTATTTCATCTATATACTATATTAAAAACACAAGCCTTTCCACTTTTGTTTTGGCGCCCAAACTTCAGTACTATTATTAGAAGTGGTATTTTCGTAATAAATGATTGTTGTAGGGATAAATCATAATGCACGCATACTTGCATCATGCCGTCAATTTTTTTCCATTTGGACGAAAGAAAATGCCACGTTTTTGGATGGCATTGGATACACATGTATGTGTGCATGTTATTAATGTGTCATGTACAGCCAAGTGTACTTCAAGTACTGGAATGGATTCTAATATCACTATTTGTTACAGAGAAAATACAATAAGGGTAGAAATTGTGATGCATATATATTTTTTTCTACTTTCCTAACATAATTAATTTAAGCATTAATATTTTTTTTAATTCCTAACATAATTAATTTAAGCATTAATAATTATAATGTAGTCCAAAAAATTGTTCCACACCCATCCCCAAATTTGTGTATTTATAAAGGTAGTTAATCGGGAAATTGGTCGCCATTTTCTACTTTTCATTGAAGCTCATTCCAAGGATGGAGAAAATGAAGATAGAAATTATTGAAGTTCACTTTTCCTATTAATCATTTTTTTAACATATACTGTAAGCTATAATCGTGTGTACTTCGTATGATTTTTTTTATTTATTTTTTTTTTCATTTTCGTTTGTATTTTACCCTAGGTGACATGATTAATTTACTTTTTGGTTTAAATTTATATACGGAGTATGTGATTATGGTAATCCTTAAAAGTTCAGTTTAATTCTTATTCAAATAATTTTCAGTTAGAAATGTAATCTCTATCTCTATAGTATATCAAAAAAGCTGCAAAGTCTGTACTCCTGCTAAAAGGTGTTGCTGTCAAAGAGCAAAATAGTATTTACAATGTTTCATTAAAGGGCAAACAAATATTTTAATATAGGAATACAACTGTAATATTTTAAGTATGATACAAATGAAATTAAAAGCTATTTACAAAATGGAAACAAAACAAACATTCTTTACCATTCTCTTATCCATCATCGGCTCCCATTGCCGCTCCAGCCACCGCCACCACCATCACTATCATTCCTATCACAACCATCAAACAACAAGAATTTTAAAACAAGATAAAACAAAGTTAAGAAAAATAATCTAAAATTTACACACAAAAAGCAAAAATCCAAATCAAGAGAGAACAAATGAACAAAAATCTCATCTCAAGATAGAACTAAAACCCATCTCAAATATACAATCAAATTAGCGAAAAACAAGAACACATACACAAATTCATGATCAAAATATTGAGATTTTACTAATACAAAAATTCATCATCAAAATATTGAGAGTTTACTAAGATACACACAAAAACGAACATAAACATAAAAATATACAATATTGTATAGAACAGTGGATCTACAAAAAAATAAATAAAAAATTACCTATTCAAAATTTTAATGCACGTTGATTTATACATTTTTTACAACAGAGAGGGTGGGGGAATGGAACCCTTAACCTCCATGGGATTATACATAAAGTCTCTTTTATATGAGATGGATCTTAAAAAATGTGAAAGTAATTTGAGTTAAATAAAAAGGAGTACGTATTTTTTTTATGCAAAGAGTTATTCCTTTTGTCCTAAATTAATATCTATTTTTTCTTGATACAATAAACATCTATTCAGAAAAAATATTATAAAAAATTATTTGTTATTAAAATATGTGACTAATTAATATTTTTAATGACAAAAACTTGGGTGAGTCCGTCTCACACGTGAGAGACGGTCGTAACACGGGCTGTCCCACCATCTGTTCAGGTCCGCCCCATTCAAGCCTTAACCTTCGCGTACAACATCTAATACGTGTCTCTTTAAAAAAAAAAAAAAACTTTCAACAACTTTAAAATAAAATAACTTAAGATTTTGAAGTCAAATTTCTTTCCAAAAATACCGTTGAAATCGTATCGACGATATGAATCAAAGTAATATCATGATATGATTTTGAATCTTTTTTCTAAAATCATATTTGTACAAACAAAAAAGTTAAATTGTTCGTCACCTGAAATATAACACTTACATGAAGAAATGTTATGGATGAAATTCTTAAATGTAACAATTTCTATTATAAAATATAATTGTAGTTTTCAGAAAGTTTTAAATAATTTGATTGGTTTTTTTTTAGAAAAAGTAACAATTGAAATGTAACATACTATATATATGAGTATAATTTGTTTTACAAATAATTTAACAATTTTTGTAGAGCAAATGTTACCCCTTTTTTCTTTGATAAAAAGCAATATTTTTCCAAAAATTAATGTAACATTTTTTATTATAAAATATAACATTAGTTTTGTAGAAAATTTAAAATAATTTGATTATTATTTTTTAAAGAAAATTAACAATTAAAATGTAACAGATTATATATGCATGAGTATAATTTGTTATACAAATAAATGTAACAATTTCTAAAGGAAATGATAAATTTTAATATTATGTTATCCGCAATCCTTTTTCTGAATTATTGTGGTTACATTTCAGAAAAAAAAATAAATTACATTCCTTTATATTAAGTGTTACATTCTTGACAAAGAAAACAATGGCAGGCAAAAAAAAAAAAAAAACGGGTGTGTCGACGGGCAGGCGACCCGTCCACAGCATGATACCGTCTCACAGTAGACCGACTCGATATATATATATATATATATATATATATATATATATATATATATATATATATATATATATATATATATATATATATATATATATATATATATATATGTAAGGAAACAAAATAATCACAAAATCTTGATCACAAAATCATAGTTGTAATGATTTTATTGGTGTTTTTAATTAAAATATAGCAGGTATACTATCGATACAACTAATAACATATCGCCACCTCATTTTGTAATCAGAATTTTGTGACTTTATTTTGTGATTCTAGCATTGCGCTACCTATATATGTGTGGATTTTAAATACATTAAACTGGAAAAAGATTAATCCTTCGGACGTCGCTCACTCCATCGCATTCTAGAATTTCTTTAAAGTTTGAACATCGTCAATTTCCCTTGATTTATGTAATGTCTACAAACAAAAGTCATAGACAATTTCTATCTACAGTAGAATACTTAAAAAAAAAAAATCATGTTTTCGATCATGGTTAGCTTTATTTACTTTATCCAGAGTCACCCATCCTAATGGACTTCATATTTGGATATCTAATTTTGAAGAAGACAGTTCATCCAAAGAATGTACTACGAATGTGGTGTTTAGAAAAATTTTCAAAATGTTTAATTCATATCTTCTCTCTCTACTTATCAACCAATTTAATTTGTACTGTTGTTTCTTTGTTTACTTACTTTTTTATTCTTTTTATATTCTTAACTACGAAATCTTATATATCGTCGTGCATCGCACGGGTGATATACTAGTAAAGGCTAAAAGCAAATGGCTGGGCAGTTGGGACTAGAAGAAGAAAGCGTCGATTTGTGTTGTAAACGGCTGGTTTGATTTGTTGTTTGTGCTTACATCTGATTTTGCACCTTCACAACATGAATTTGCTGCTTATGATGGCCATTTGAGGCGCATGGATAAATTTTGGGCCATTATTTCACATTCTTAAGGTCTTGTTTGTCCTATGATCTCTTTGAGAAATCTAATCAATTAATAATTTTCAAGATGTGATGTTAAATAAGCTGCACTCCTCTCTCAAGGAGCAAGTCAGCAAGACAACAAAGTAAATACTAGTAATTCACACTTCCCAGCACCTTTACCTGCTGGAGGAAAAGGAAGAAGAAAAAAAAAAAGAAAGGAAAAGGTCCTACCGAGATTTGAACTCGGGTTACTGGATTCAGAGTCCAATGTCCTAACCGCTAGACCATAGGACCTTGTTGTCAATTTCTTCCATAAAGATATTAATGTCTTTAATTCTAAAGCAACAAAATAAAGACATTATTAAAGGACCTTGTAGTAAACTGAATATTGTAAGATACTATTAACTTGTGTATATTGGATGGATAGTTTCTATAGTAATTTGTAATTTCGTATAAAACTTTTGTGTAGGTCATCAATATTGTACCACCTATTAAAAATTAAAATCTTAATATACTAAATATAATAAATGTTTTTAAAAAAGTATTAAATTTGATCTTAGTACTAAAAGAAAGTGATTTAATGTTAAAAGGGAGTATATATTTAATAATCTAATGTGAATGAGTTAGCTCTTGATCCAAAATTTATTACCAAGAGTTGGTGCATAGCATGATGGAGATCTAACTCAGATGGTACAACCAAACTCCTCTATAGAATTTGAGCATGCAGGCAATCCACTTTGCTCCGGCCGCATTTCCCTACTTCTTTTAGTTCTTCACAAAGAAGATATCAAGAAATGTGGTTTTAACTCAACCTTCCACTCCTTTTTTTGGGGTAATTTTGTCGGTAGCTCTTTGTGATGAATGTGATTCGATCTTTTAAAGTTGCTTGAAATTTTGTTTTGTTTTATGTTTTCACTAAAAGAAAATATTGCATTTTTTGTTGTGTAATTTTGTCGGTAGCTCTCTTTGATGATGATATTCGAACTTAAAAGTTGTTTGAAATTTGATTTACATTTTTCCACTTAAGGCAAAATCATTGTGGTCTCATATCTTTATTAGATAAGCATCTTATATTTGGGGTAGGGTAGGGTAGGGTAGGGTCAAGAGTGATACATTCAAGTGTTCATTGTTCACTACAAAATCAAATATTGTTCTATTCCTTACTTTAGCTTTTTAGCATTCTTTAACTATTAAAAGCCCATTTGGGATTGCTTTCATCCAGTCCAAATGCACATTTCAGCCGAAAATCACTACAAATCATCGCGAAATATAAATATGATTGGCAAAAAACTTGCGTATGCGTTAAAAGACCTAAAAATGCGAAATACTACATTCTCTAAGAAGCTGCCCTTCCTCGGCTTTTGTTGTAATCACTTTTGGAAAATCAGTTTCAAAATCGAAATATAAGAGATAGAGACTTGACAACAAACCAAAGTGCCCTTAATTGACTAGCAAAATCAATAGTCAAAACCTAACTAGTACATAGTGGCATACCACTAAGAAAAACATCTTTAAACTTGTACCTCTAAACTGGTTTAAAAAACACTCCTAAATAGTCAAAATGTTCACTTTGTTAGATGTAATGGCACCAACTAAGAAAAAATCTAAAATCAAGAAAGTCAAAATTGGATTAGCTTATTAGTCAACACATGGAAAAAAATGGTTTGGCTCCATATGGAATCTAAAAGAAACACTTTTGATCCTCTCTAGTTAATGATAAAATAAGCTATATATTTATTTATTTTTAAAAAATTGTCTTTGATTAATTAACAGATAATTCCAAATATTAACAGATAATTCCATGCTGTTGAATCAAGTTACATAATATATTGGATTGTACAGCAGCAGTACTATTATTCCATTTGTCTCATTTAAAAAGTGTCTATAAATAAATGAGCATTTATTTATATTTTTTAAAAAATTGTCTTTGATTAATTAATTAATTAACTACTAACAACACTACCCTCTTGTGCATGGTATGGTAGGTCATCCAAGAAATTAAAATTGTAACAAAAGTGGATCATCCTTAAGCACTAAGTATAGAATCTTTGAATCTATATATTTATTATAGAAAAATTATACTATATTATTTCTGCTTCAATTAAAGCTTCACATTTTATCAAAAATGCGTCTCATCACAAGCTTCATATTTTCCAAATGGATAAAAAAAAATGTGGGACCCATTTGTCAGTCTCACTCAATTTTTCTTCTCACACTTTTAAATTGTGGATCACACTTGTCAATCTCACTCACTATTTTCCCTCATCTATAGTATAAATGAGGGAAGTCATGAACAGTGGTATGAATAGTTTCCTTTGCCAAATTTACCATTTTGCCCTCACTATTTTATCTCTTTCCCATTTTGCCCTTAATTTTTTTTTTTTAAATTAATTTTTTTTTAATTTAAAAAAAAATAAAAAAAAAATAAATAAAAAATCACGTGACCTTGAACACGGGCATGTACTAGTACTTTTAAATTGTGTACCTCACTCTTCAAGATAGGCTTCTTGGATATCATCCGACTTCAATTCTCCTTTTTTAGCTAATTTCAGTTTCAACACTCATATTAACAGCTGTTTTTCATAAGCCTTGTAGTCCTCATAATCAAACTTCTCGAATTCACTCACTTTTCTCTACCAACAACTCCTTTCTTACTAACCTATTTCTTAATTTTTGTGTCTTACCAAAATGGTGAAGTTTGAGACGGAGATTTATACTCCTTCCTCCAAAATAACTGTCATTATTTTTAACTTTTCACAAATTTTAAAATAGACAATTTTTATCCCAACTTTACGATAAAAATGTCAATATTGCTCTTATTTAATGTTTCTCTCTTTTACACTAACTATTACACACAACAACCCAATTAATAAAGGAAATAAATTTCAATAAATAAATAAAATAGGAATTTCATTGATTTTAACTCAGAAAACAGAAAACGACAATTATTTTGATCAAACATATTATTAAAAAATAACAGTTACTGTATTTTTTATCAAAAGAAGTAAAAAGCAAAATCCAATTGTTGTACACCGAAATCTATTAAATCACAAACACATTGCTCTCCTTCCTTGTGAAACTCATTCGTATGATTGTGACTTGACATCATCCCTCCATAAATTCTTCAACCTAACTCTCTCTCTCTCTCTCTCTCTCTCTCTCTCTCTCTCTCTCTCTCTCTCTCTCTCTCTCTCTCTCTTCTTTTCTTTTCATTTCTCTTTCATTTCAATTCTAGATACACATTCAAATAATGTGTATATATATTCTTGTGGTATATATTTACATGAATATTATTATTTTATAAGGAGGTCATGGATTGCATACATTAATTTATTCTAAATTTTTTGCAATGAGATAATCACTCCTTTATTTAAACAACTTATATTGTATTCCTTTCGTCCCAATTTAATTTTCTTAGTTTGACTTTCCACGAATATTAAAAAAGATAAATGTTGTGAGCATGAAAAGTAAAGTAGGAAAGAGAAGGTGAATATAGAGTAAATATTGTGAAAAATGATAAGTGGATCACATTGTCTATTTTAAGTAATATAACAATTACAAACCTTAATCTAAAACAGATTAAAAGGAAAAATAAAAACCTTAAAATTGAAACGAAAGTAAAAAGAAAAATAAAAACCTTAAACTGAGACTGAGACCGAGACAAAGAAAGTAGTATTATATTTACAAAATTTTGACAATATCCATATCCATAATTTTTCAAACACTTATCTCATCTGGTTCTGACTTGGCCTCCCCAGATTTTAAAATACCATTAGGAAATTTAAAAAAAAAAAAAAGATTGTTATGTATGGGCTTAATGAATGAGATTAGAATGATCAACATCTCCAATCCAGTCTAACTTCATTGGACCCCACCACGTGCTGACTTGGCTTCCGAAATGATACTATGTGGCTACTCACCATGAAGGCCGTTACACTCTCCGACACCTTTATGTCCTCCATCTTCAATTCTTGCAACCTTTGTACGTACTCCGGCACGTGCACTAGGTCCCACACCACTCCTGTCCCACCTCCCTTCAACACCCTCACCATCTCCCCCACCACCCTCATCCTCTCCGCCGCCGCTGCCGCCGTCCGCTGCCCGAACTCTTTCCCCACCGTGTGCACGAACCCCGCCGATACCACCACCTCAAAGTAGTTGTCACTGAAAGGAAGCCTCCTCCCGTCTCCCTCCCGGCACGTGACGTACTCCTGCACGCCTTCCAATCCGGCCGTCCGGAGGGTGGAGACCATTGTTTTCTTCCGGTCTAATCCGACGACACGACCGGAACTCCCTTCCTTTTTCAGCTGCATCGCGACGGCGTTGAGGAGGATGCCTCTGCCGCATCCGACGTCTAGCGCGTGCTTGACTGTTGACCAGTCGTTGACGGCACTGACCATACGCTGAGCCATCTCCCAGCGGAGAGCTACGGAGGAGTAGAACATGTTGCCGGCGGCGAAGAATAGACAGACGCCGGAGAGAGCAGTAACTGAGCCGGTGAATCCGGCAAGGAACCTGGCGGCACCGCCGGAGAGAGCGGAGGGGAAAATAGCGTCGAAGAAGATGCAGATGTAGTCGAAGTAGATGAGGAAAATGACGGACAAAATGGAGAATGCGATGGCGTGAAGAAGAAGAAAAATGGGGGTCTGCCAATCGTCCATACCATAAATTGCGTAGATCTGCGTCCAATCTCTCCCCGTTTTCCCCATTTTTGTAAGATTCAAACACCCCCGATCTCTTCAACAAAAGACCAATTCACTTCGCCCAGATGGCTCCGATATCACACTACAAATACGAGCGTTGGGTCGGACGGACGGACGGACGGACCAGAGAGATACTGGAAACCAACTTTTTTTTTTCTCTGATCTATCTCTCACACACTGTTAGTGCGTGTATGCTTTTGTTACAAAACAATACTACTGTATGATTGAGGAGGACAGAGAGAGAGAGGAGGCTACACAAATCAGGTTTCCCGCTTTCTTATAGTCTTTGTACGGACAATCGGACATATTTATAAACACATTTCATTCATTGGTTAGGTTTAAGGTTATTATTTTCATTTTTAATTTATTTCAGTTTAATATTATTGCCAAAAACTTGTAAAAAACGCATTTTTTGTTAACTTAACAAAAAACGTGTTTTACCGTCTTCCTCAATAACAACACACAGTTACACACTTACACACAGATAATAACCTCTCTCTCTCTCCTCTCTATCTCTATACGCAAAGGGGAATCTGCGTCTTCTTCTTCGTCCTCACCGATCTCCCTCACCAAATCCATTACCGGCGACCTCTCCAATTTTCCCAATTGCAATCGCCCTCACCGTCTTCTCCTTCTCCGGCAACACCAATCCCCTCTCCGATCCCAGAAACCAACCGTCGACCTCCAACTCTCCTTCAATCGCAATCGCTGGAGCTAATCGTTCCTTCACCGGCGTCCCTCCTCAGCAAAGCTCACTCCGCATCTCTCTCCGTTTCGATTTTACATCTTCGAAATTGTTAGTCAAATTCAACGGATTTCTGGTGTTAGGTTGAAGGAATTGCTGTTTTGATTTCTGGTGTTAGGAGAGAGATTGCTGTTTTGATTTCTGTTTTGATTTCTGGTGTTAGGTTGAAGGAATTGTGAAGGAATTGTGAGGAAGGTCACATCAATAAATTGGATGCCAGTGCTCTGGTTTTTGAATGCCAGTTCTCTAGTTTTGAAATGCCAGTTTATAAGTATTTGAGTACCAGTTTGAGAATTTGATGTATTGATGGACTGGGTAATTAGATGCCAGTGTATATGTTTTGGAGTGCCAGTCCATATATTTTGGAGTGTCAGTTAGTGTATAATAGAGTGCCAGTAAGTGTGTAACTGAGTGTCAATGTATTTTTTGAATGCCAGTTCTTGTAATTTTGAATGTCAGGCCATGTTTTTTGAATGCCAGTTCATGTTTTTTTTAATATCAACAAAAATAATTATCAGTGTTTTTGAGTGCCAGTATATGCATTTTGAGTGCCAGTAAATGTGTTTTCAAATGCCAGTCCATGTATTTTTGAATGCCAGTGCTTGTATTTTTTAGAGCCAGCAAAAATATTAGTGTAACAAAGTGTCAGTGTTAGTGTAACATAGTGCCAGTGTGAAGAGTGTCAGTTCATGTATTTAAAAGTGCCCGTGTAAAAAGTGTCAGTTTCATGTTTATAAAATGCCAGTATGAAATCGCTGGTCATTTGTAATATTAACACTAGGGATGGCAACGGGGCGGGTTCGGGGCGGGTTTTTCATTTCCCGAACCCGCCCCTATAGTGATATAGCATTACCCGAACCCGCCCCGCCCCGTTATTTGCTTAACTCGAGCCCGCCCCGCCCCGCCCCGCCCCGATCGTTAAGTCAATTTTTTCATCCACAAAATGGGCCATTAAGAATCAGATTTTGGCTCTTATAGGGCCATTGATTATATACAGACTTATTATGTGTTTTGTATGTGTTTATATATGTGTGTGTCTGTATACAAAATGGCCCATTTTGCTATCCCAAAATGGGCCATTGGTTTCATAACAAACTGACTTAAGAGCCTCGGCCCAAAGCAAAATAATATTCTCTTATTAAATTTTTCGAAGTTCTAAAAATTATTTTGCTGTGGCAGAGGAATAAGTAAGGGTATTTAAGTAATTTCATACCTAATCGGGGCGGGTTCGGGGCGGGGCGGGGGTAAACCCGAACCCTATAAAAACCCGACGGGTTTTCAAAATTGCTTCCCAAACCCGGCCTATTAGGGGCGGGTCTTTTCGGGTTCGGGGCGGGTTTCGGGTTTTTGCCATCCCTAATTAACACTGGCATTTATCATGGTTGTCAGTAATTACAAAAATGCCACCGTTTATTTTGAACATGGTTGCCAGTAATTACAAAATTGCCACCGTTTATTTTGAACAGCGCTTTAGAAAACACGTTTTTCCTTATCTTAAGAAAAAACTAGTTTTTTATAAGACCAACTCAATATTATTAGTTGTTTTATTTAATAAAATGGAAATAAGATTATCTTGTCACATTAATAATAACAATTCATTTACTATTTTCTATCAATTTTTTATCTTTTATTTTATTTTTCGTAATCACAATATTTTTTTTTCTTTATCTTCATACAAAGTCAAATTAAACACATTAAACTGAAACGTAAGAAGTACAAAAAGCTATATAATGTAATGTAATGGTTTGACCCTGATACTAAAGTTACACAAAATAGAATAGAAGAATTGATTCCGTCCTTATTTCTAAAAACCAAACCAACAACCTATAGCTAAGTCAATAGCATGTCCAAGTCCAACAACTCTATTTATCTAATTTAAAATTTGAATATGGTCTAGATTTGGCACGGATCGGCTGAAGCGGAGTTTCCCTTCTTGAAAGTTGACAATTTAATATTTAAAATTAATTGAAATTAAAATAGGAAAAATAAAAAAAAAATAGTGGAGTTTGCCCCAAGTTGAAACGCACCAACCCAAATGCCGCCTCTATCTTTCAAAAAGTTTGAGGAGGGAGAGCTAAGTCCAAAACGTACCAAATCAAACTGATTAATTTTTAAACCCCAAGTGGGATTTTAACAAACCAGAAGCATTATTTATTAAAGTTTTTACTTATGACGTTTTCAAAAAGATTGAAACTAAACAACTATGGATGTGACGTGAGAGTAATTATCACCACACACACACTTGTGTATTTTTTTAATCATACTTTTATATGGAAATCAAGATATTTTTACACAATTTAAAAATATGTTACTAATAGTAATATACTCCCTCCTTTCCACGTGAATGCAAACTTATTTTCATTTTGGTTCGTTTCACGTGAATGCAAACTGTCCAAAATGAAAACAAATTTATTATTTTATATTCACCCTATCCCACCCACTCATTCTTTCTCTTCATTTTCCACCATACAATTTATTAAAGCAACCTACTATTAACTCCACTCATTCCCTCTCTTCATTTTCTACCACACATTTTCATTATCTTAATAATATTTTTTAATAATTGTGCCCGAAAAAATGGTTCACAATGACGTGGGACGGAGGGAGTACTCCCTTTGTCCCGATAATTGCTTCACCCTTTTTTTAGGGTGGACACACAAATTAAAAAAATTGATGAGTGGAGAAAATGTTGTGAGTATAATAGTAAAATATGAGAGAGAATGAGTGGAGAAAATAGTAAATTTGAAAAATGTTGCAAGTGTAATAGTAAATAGGAGAGGGAATGAGTGGGCGGAATAATAAAAATTCTTTGCCATTTTAGAAAAGGTGAAGCTTTAAACGGGACACCCGTTTTGACAAAAAGTGAAGTTATTAATAGAACAGAGGAAGTATTTATGATGGTGAAATAATAAAAAAAATTAAAATTGCATAGGAATATCAAGATTTTTATAAATTATGGTATAAGTTCGATTGAGTTAACCATAAAAATTAAAATAAGAAGAACTTTTTGAGACAAACAGTATTTATAATGAATAGTATGAATGATTTTTTAATTTTTTTTATAAATATTTATTATTTATTTTTAGAAATGTACTCGAAACGTGGAGCTGAGGAAATAAATACTGATTTGATATTTGAAAACTAATAGTTGGAGAATGCATATATCATGATCATGTTTTGAGAGAAAGCCAAAGAGAGGAACTCCATATTTCAAGTACAATAATTTCGCCAAAACAAAGGACATGTTTCATCTATAACTATAAGGATTCTATTCAACATTCTTCATTATACAAAATTGGGAGAATGATCCAAAAGTTAAAGTTTGTTTTTTACAAATGTCTTCTCCACAAGTTTCTTAACATTCCCATAAATTCTTTTATATGTTGTATTATTTCTATGAATTAATACATTATATATGAGTATATAATACTGAATAACTGAATATAATATTGCATGAACGGTGACAGTGAGCGATCAGCTATGGAGGTGGTATTATTTCTTTAATACTAATATTGCATGTAGTATTTGAGAGAAAGTAATTTGTAAAAAATATAAAAAATTATTAGTCAAATTCCCTAAAAAGTGTTGTCACAAGGAGTAAATGCAATATCCCATCCTATGGTTCTATGGTTGGCAATTGCTTGGTAATGTACAAACTGTTTTTTCAGATTCGAAATCACACTTAATAATTTTATAATCTATGTAATCATGACTTATAATTCATTATCATATAAGGGATTTTCCTTTAACCTAATACTCATTACAATTATTACCAAAATCTATCATCCCAATTTCTTTAAACAGATATTTTCCCCGTCTCAAAATATATACTAAAAAATATTTTAATTTACTTTTAATTAAATAGCTTTCAATTAAATAAAAGTATTACGTCTCAAAATATATACTAAAAAATATTTTAATTTACTTTTAATTAAATAGCTTTCAATTAAATAAAAGTATTACGCGTAATGGGTATGTAACACTAAAAAAAACATTGCACAAAATTTCTTATAATGACATTATCAATAGGATAGTTTTGACATGATTAAAAATCATACTATAGACTAAAAAAGTGCATAGGAACGTGGAATGTACATAAAATATGTACCTTATTTAATTTTCTTGGTAGATATTTTTTTTTTTTTTTTTGATACCCAATACAGCCAGGGTGGCAGCACCCTTTATACTCCTGGCCCCAAGGGAGCCCTCCTACAACGCGGTAGTTGAACTCTCCACACTGAGGTTGCAAGCCCAGCAATGCCGCTTCCTTAACTGCACGCGGTAGTTGAACTCCCCACACTGAGGTTGTAAGCACAGCAATGCCGCTTTCCTAACTGCACGGATGTGCCCGGGGGGCTCCAAAGGTCCCTGAAACCCAAGGTATGAAATTAAACCACAATGATCCCCCGGAGGAAATCGAACCGGCGACCTCCCCGAAAGAAGGCCACCCATGATACCGCTGGGCCATGGCCCATTTGGTTCTTGGTAGATATTTTCTTAATATCTTATAATGATAACGGTAAAAATAAAATAACAACTTCACTAATACAATAATACAAAATTATGAATCGTAAATTGGCTTTCCTTTCCTACGTTTGGTATCTGTTACAGATATTATTTCACATTGAAAATTGACAAACCTTATCTATGACATATCATGGGTCACTCCCCTTGACACCAATTAATTTTAAGGTGAAACCTCAGACTTTATTAACTTTATTAAGAGTATCCAACATGAACTAATTAAACTCAGTTGAACTTTTCGAACTTTTCGATCATCAAATTAATCATTTGAGATAATTAAACAAAGTTGTGAGCGGAGGGCAACTTAAATTTATTTAAATTGATTATTGTAATATTTAAAATAAGCAATTGCTAATATAATTCCTTGCATTTTCAAACAATTCCCTACATCAGAAGATAAGTTCTTCAGTCAGCCATGACATGGAGTTTGAAGCTTTCGTGGTTCACTGACTTTGGGAGGAAGACACTGTAGTTAGAACTTATTTAATGAGAGGGGATTTATTTTTTCAATATCTTTTTAATTAACTTGGTACTCCCTCCGTCCCTAAACGTTTGTCCCATTTGACTTTTCAAACATTTTAATTTAATGATTTTGAAGCTTTAATTTTGATTATTTTTACGAACGCTTTGAAAATTATTGATAATATACACCGCCGTTATGTAATACTCCGTCCCTAAATGTTACAAGTTTTGAAAATTTAGTGATTTTGAAGCTTTAATTTTGAAAATGAGACTAACTTTTTGGGACAAAGGAAAAAGGGAAATGGGACAAATATTTAGGGACGGAGGGAGTACAAGATAAGGTCAACATTTGACGCGGCTTTATAATCCATTGTTTTTAGATTGGTTAGGTAATGAAATTTTCGTAACGCCTAAATAGTTGTTAATGTCAACAAGTAATCAAGATTAGTGTCGATGATAATGCTAATGAATACTTCCTCTGTTCCATAATAGTCCGTCCAATAACAAATGAGACCGACCAAAATAGCTAATTTTAGATACAAACATACGTTAGAATGCTCCAACAACTTACTCCCTCCGTCCCACTACAAATCACACCGTTACTGTTTGCACGTGAAATAAGGAAAAAATTAGTGGAGTGAGTGTTGTGAGTATGAAAAGTGAGGTAGGAGCGAGAAAGTGAGGTAGGAAATAGTGAGTTGATTGGTGTTGTGAGTATAAAAGTAAAGTAGGAGAGAGAATTAGTGGGTGAAATAGTAAAGATTCTTTGCCATTTCAGAAAGTGTGTGATTTGTAGCGGGACGCCCAATGAGAAAAGTATGTGAAATGGTTGTCATAAATGGTGAAATGGTTGTCATAAATGGGTTGGGCCTGAACAGTTAAGAACAGTTCGATGAAACCGATAGATCAAGTAAGGTGGGTATAAACTGGAAATCAAACAATAATTAATCCGTTGGCCCAGAAGATCAAGATAGCACTATATGCGACAAACGTGCGGCTTATAGAGGAATTCAAATAAGGGCGAGAAGAGTAACTAGCGGGAATATTAATTCGTGCCCATATTTTAGGTATCAAAGGGGATAACTTATGGCGAATCACCGGGTACGCTTTGTCGCCATAAGGGGTTTGTCGCAATAAAGGGTTTGTCGCCTAGCGACAAACGTGACTGATGGTCCAACTTTTGGGTGTATTGACACGTGACACCCACCTCCATAATGTAAAACAAAGGTAACGTGACGGGAATGTCAAGATTTTTACTAACTCTGAGGGTAGTTGACTGACTTAGTACAGATGGCTGACACGTGTCCCTCTAAGCATGGTCCATGATTACAAGGTGGTATAAATATGTAAAACCCTCCATTATTAAGTAAGTCTACTCTCTCTCTAAAAAATCTATCTTTTTCCATTACAATATAGAGCTTTTCTTAAATCTAAACTGAAAACTGATTCTCACGCCGGAGGGGTTTCACCGGAGTCACCCCCGGTTTAGTTCATCAGTCGCTTGTGTGTGTAGGTCCCATAGCGAGCCATCCCAAGAAGATTAGCCTGAGTATCCTTTGAAGCTTGAAGATTCAACTCCCGATCAACACCATTTTTCCATGGCAAAGATCGCTTGGTTCCGTTGCCGGACTCGAGCGTTTCTTCTCGAGGAGGCTAGGTGAAGCCTGGGAGGTTGTTGGTGGCCGCCTGAGGCGAGAGAGAGAAGATGGAGCACCGCTGTTGTTTGTTGGTGGAGCCCAGAAGATTCTAACTGTCAGTTTGGTCAAAGGAGTAAAGGCTAGCTGATTAGAAAACCAAGGAGGATTCTCAGATAGTACTTGTTAAAGGCATTAAAGGCATTTTGTTTTCAGAAAGTGACTGGAAAAGTTGTCAGAACAGTTGGTTTATGGTGAAAAGGTGTGATTTGTCTTGAAGTGTGTGTAAAAGTGTAACAGTTAGTTGGAAGCAAGTTATGGTGGTTGGACAAGAAAAAGCTACTCCTTCTGTGGCGGCCCGTAACCTAACATTGGGCAACCCCAAATGCAAAGGATGCTCGTGCGGAGCCGAAGCAGATCGGAAAGAGAGGTGGAGGTCCATACGTTCCGAGACTAACACCAGCTGAGGAGGGATAGGGTGGAGGAGGAAAGGGTGAGAGTGGAAAGAGCCAAAGCAGTAGATGAAGGCCAAGTTCCCGCGAAGTCGAAGAATGCGTAAGTAAGAGAGAGGATTGAAAAGTTAAGGGCGGATAATGAGGCGTGGATGCACGTCCCTCGCCAATAATCAACAATCAAGGAGTTACATGTGGAGCCCTCCCACATTCCTGAGAATTTACTAAAGGGGCAAGCGGGAAGGTCCCATGTTGGCGTGCAAAATCGGGAGGATAGCGCTAGCGTGGCTAATAGACCCAGACAGAATGTAGATACGCCGCTGCCCAGGAGGTTAGCAGAAAATCGAAGGCGGGATGATGACTTGGAAGCAAGAAAGAAAAGAAGAAAGAAAATACACCATAAACCAGGCAATTCCAAAGAAGATTCTTATTACTTTGAATATGACAAAGAATGAATCTAGTGGCTCCACGCACGACGAGGACGCGGCAAGGAAAGGACCCGCATATCGCGACGTCATGATGATAGGCGACATCGTGGGAGGTCACCGCGGATAAGGAGCGACTGGGCCATAGGATAGGAAAGATAAAGATTATGATAAGGAAAGGGAGCGGAGAGCTGCAGAGGCGGCAAGGGCGGCAGAGGCCGAGAAGATCGTAGAAGCCATAAAAGCCGCAGAGTTAGCCAAGGCTAGTGAGGCAGAGAAGGCTAAGAAGGAAGAGGAACAAAGGTTAAGAAATGAGGTGGCTGAGATGGCGAAAAAAATCAAGGATTTAGAGGCGGGAATAAAGAAAGTGGAAGGGAAAAAGCCTTTTTTGGCTCCTTTCACCCAAAATATCAAAGGTGTTGCCCTGCACTGTGTTTTCGAATGCCAACTTTATCGAGTTATTCAGGAAAGTCTAGAGCAAGAACCCACGTAGGAGGATTTGAAGCAACCATGTCGCCGTTAACCGAGAATGAAGCAATTTTATGTCGAGCATCATTGGTGAGCACTTTGTGAGATCATGCATTGGATTGGTTCTTGGTACAACCCGAAGATTCTATAACGGGGTATCAAGATTTCGTGGAGAAATTCTTGGCGAGATTTAGTGCGTCAGATCACAACCGGCTCAAAAGACGGAGTTGTGCCTTAAGCAAAAGGATGGGGAGGGGATTGCAACTTTCACAGACATGTGTTCATGGGAGTGGCCAATCAAGTTCCCCGATATCGCACAAGGCGAGATCATCATGTTGTATAACACCGGTTCTGTAGGGTCACTTCAAGCAGGAGTTAGGGATGAGATTGCCAAAGACTACAGTGGAGTTGTATGAAAGAGTGCGAGGATTTTGTAGTGGAGCTAGAGTTAAGACAAAGGGGGTACAATTGCGAGTCAGCCATCAAGAAAGTGGCGAGTGAAAGGGTGGAGATAGTGCGAGATGATAAAAGGGGGTTTGGCGGCAATAGAGGGGCAAGTCAAACGGGAGGAGGCTGAGGCCGTGGAGAAGGGCGCACTGGGATCGAGAGAGTTTAAGCCAAAGACAGACATCAAGTATAGCCGGTTGAACACTCCTATTAGCGAGATCATGAAGAAAATAAATCGCCCGAACCTTTTCCTATTACACCAGAACCGGTCCGTCTAGAGATCGAGAATAGTTACTGTGAATTTCACAAAGATAAGGGGCACAAGGCTCGACGATTGTTATAATTTGAGAAGATTGATTCAGTGGAAAGATTGACAGGGGTTTTCCGCAGGAGTATTTGGAGGAGAATGTTGGGCGGGATGATCAACGTAGGCGGAGAGAAATTTGGTAGATGTCATTCACGACCCTTTACCCGGTGTGTCTCAGTTGAATACCCAAATCATGACCTTGACGCATACGTTTGATGTTCCTCGGTTCCCCGCCGATCAAGATAGGGTGATCGCTTTTCCGGGCGAGAGTTGGCTATTACCAAAAGCCATGGAGTCGGCCAATTATCATCACTATGTATCCAGGCAATAATATTGTGCAGCGAGTCATGGTGGACTCTGGAGCAAGTAGGAATGTGCTTTAGTATGATGCTTTTAAAAGAATGAATTATACAGAGGCAAATTTGGTTCCTCATAAGGGATATCTTGAGGGATTCACTAATCACTCGCTTAAAGTTAAAGGGACGATTATGTTGGATGTTGAAATTGGTGAAGGAAAGCTGGCGAGATGCGAGAATGTCGAATTCATGGTGATTGATCTTGTGTCTCCTTATAATGCTATAGTGGGAATCCCATTCATGTTGAGTTTTGAAATGGTTCTCAATTCCCCATCGAGAGGGTGAAGTATCCTACAGCAAATGGGATAGGTTGCTTGAAGAGTGAGGCGGTTACTGTGATAAGAAAACAAAAGGAGATGTTGAAAGCTAAGACAGAGAGTACAATTTCGATGACTTCCAAAGTAGAATCCAGTCAGCTAAAGATAAATATGGTTAAGATTGTAGAGGTGGAGAATGGTGAACCAGATTGGATCATAACGGAGAGTATGAAGAATGGAACCGCTATGGTAGCCGAAGCGACAAACCAAGTGTCAGGACGAGTTTCAGGGCGAGAAATCTGTATGTTGGAAGAGCGGGAATCAGGTTGGCGGGATGTATACTCCGATATGGCGGGAAAGGGTGATGATAGTGAAGAAAATTGTTGGGCGATGGAAATAGTGAATGCCACACCCCATATAAGTTATGCCAGGGTTGTAAGGCTTGTTAGTATGCAGGAGCCAAGAATTGAAGAAGTGGTTGAGGGAAACGTTAAAGTACTAATGAGCGAATCTGATGACGATTATGAAGCCATTGAGGTGGAGGACGCTCAGGGGCGGCCTACTGGTAATGTCTTTGCCGATCTTAAGAAGCCCGCTCCTATGGGTATGAGGAAGAGGAAAAGAATAGAGGTGGAGACGCTGCAAGTGCGGGATGAGCCAGATATCAAGGCGGGAGAAGAGTTGGAGGAGGTGGAAATCAATTGTTATTTTCCTGAGCAGAAGGTGAAGATTGGCAAGCAACTGTCGCGGGATGAGCGGGAAGCGTTGGTTGACTTTTTGAAGGAAAATTTGGATGTATTCGCTTGGAGACCGGAAGACATGAAGGGTATTGATGAGAGTGTTGCTCTACATTGTTTGAATGCTGATCCTAAGGTGGAGCCATTTAAGCAAAGGGTAAGGCATTTGTCGCCGGAGAAAGAGATGGCAGTATTGGAAGAAGTGGAAAAGTTGTTGAAGGCGGGAATAATCGAGAAAATTCAATATCCGGTGTGGTTGGCTTGTCCCGTAATGGTTTTGAAGTCAAACAAGAAGTGGAGAATGTGCATTGATTTTACCGATTCTGAATACGGCATGTCCCAAGGATTGCTATCCTTTGCCCAAGATTGATAAGTTGGTGGATTCCATTTCAGTCACAGAGTGTTCAGTTTTATTGATGCTTATTCAGGATATCACCAGATTAAGATGGCGGAGGAAGACAAAGCGAAAACAGCGTTTAGGACTCCAAAGGGAAATTTTTGTTACAAGATGATGCCGTTCGGCTTGAAGAATGCGGGGGCAACATATCAAAGGATGGTGAACGAGGTGTTTAAGTCGCAGATTGGGCGGAATATAGAAGCGTACATTGACGACATGGTGATCAAGACCAGAGAGAATAACCACTTGTTGGATCTTGCTGAGACTTTTGAGAACTTAAGAAGGAATTCAATGAAGTTGAACCCTAGTAAGTGCACGTTTGGTGTTACGGCGGGAAAATTTCTGGGATTCTTGGTCAACAGGCGCGGATTGAGGCCAACCCGTAAAAATTCAGCGTTATTAGACATGTCGCCACCTAAGTCTATTCGCGAGATTCAGTGATTAAATGGGAGGGTCATTGCCTTGGGAAGATTTATTTCGAAGTCGGCGGAGAGATGTTTGCCGTTCTTCAAAGTTTTGAAGGGCGGAAAGAAATTTGAATGGAGCGAGGAGTGCGGAGCAGCTTTTGAAGAAATGAAAGCTTACTTAGGAAAGCCACCATTGTTGAAAGCACGTGGAGGGGGAGGAATTGTTTGTTTATTTGGCGGCCTTCCGACTCATGCGGTTGCGGCAAGTTAGTGAGGGAAGACTGAGGAATTCAAAGGCCCGTATACTATGTTTCCAAAGCATTAAGTGAGGTTGAATCGAGGTATTTTAATGCCGAGAAGTTGGCTTATGCGTTGGTGGTGGCGGCAAGGAAGTCGAGGGCCTATTTTGTCGCTCATACCATTGTGGTGTTGATGACGCGCCCTTAAGAAAGATTTTGCAAAGAACCGCATTCTCGCGGGAAGGCTTTTGAAGTGGTCAATTGAGTTGACGGAGTTCGACATCGCCTATGAATCTCGTCGAGCTATTAAGGCGCAAGCGTGCGTACTTTATAGTTGAAACCTCATTTACCAAGTCACAGCCGATGTAGTTGAGGAGCGCGAGAAAAGAGGACGGCAAAGCGGGCCGAGCCAAGTTTGATTGAAGAAAGGAAGAGGCCGGAGGATTGTTGGATTCTACATGTTGATGGTTCGTCGCAAAGCGACGAGGAGGAGCGGAATGGTTTTGATATCCCCGCATGCGGAATGTGAGTATAGGAAAGCCTTTAGGTTCAAGTTCCCAGTGTCTAATAATCAAAGTGAGTATGAAGCCTCGTGTCGGGAATCGAATTTGCGCGGGATATTGGAGTAAAGAGGATTGTGGTCCATTCTCGACTCTCGCTGATTGTTAAACAAGTAAAAGGCGAATATGGCACGGTGAATTCATTCTTGATAAGATATTGTGATTTGGTGAGAAACATTTTGAATCACTTTGAGTTTTGGGAGTTGGTACAAATTGGGCGAGAAGAGAATTCAAAGGCGGACGACCGAGCGTGTCGGCGGAAAGTGGAGGAAATGAAGCAATTGTGGATCCCTTGGTGGAATATGTGGACACGCCCGCAATTGATAGATCCAGTGGTAATGGAAATTGGAGAGACAAGCAAATTGGGTTACCGACATGAAAGATTTTTAGAGAAGGGTGAATTGCCGCACGAGGAAGAAAGGGCTAAACTCGTAAAGGTGACTTCCCCGCGATTTACTGCAAGATGGAATCTTATATAGAAGATCTTTTCAAAGCCATTGATGAGGTGTATAGAGCCTGGGACGGTGGCTAAGGTTTTATTTGAAATTCATGAAGGCGTCATGAGGTCATCCGGGGCGAGATCTCTCATGGAGAAGGTGTTGTTCCATGGTTATTATTGGCCAAGCTTGAAGAAGGATGCGGAAGAGTATGTTCGGAAATGCGAGAAGTGTCAAAGGTTTGGGAATATTCCGCGCCAACCCGCCACCGAGCAGACGCCTATTGTCGCAACGTGGCCTTTGATATGTGGGGCATAGATTTGATCGGGCCATTTCCAAAGGCCAAGGGAGGGTGCCAAAGATGTGGTCGCTGCAAAGTGGATTATTTTACGAAGTGGATCAAGCGAAAGCCTTGGCAACGATAAGCGAGGATAATGTGATTAAGTCTGCTCAAGAAAACATTTGGTGCGTATATGGGTTACCCAGTGGCCATTATTTCGATCATGGAACACGCTTTGGTAAGAAATTTGCCGCGGAATGTCAAAGGATGAATGTGAAACATTGGATGTCGGCGGTATACAGTGCCGCAGCATGTAATGGTTGTGCGGAGGCGGCAAATAAGCAAATCATTGCCGCATTACGTAAAAATTTAGAAGGAAGGGGCTGAGCATGGTTAGAAGAATTGTCTACCGCATTGTGGTATGTAAGGACCACAATAAAGGGTTCAACGGTGAAACAAAGATTTGCTTTAACTTACGGGTTCGAAGCCACGGCACCGGCCGAGACGGCCTCGCCGACTTACAGAGTGACTTATTATGATGAGGCGAGAAATGGGCGAGGCGGTGCAACGACCTTGATTTGGTTGATGAAAGGAGGCTACAAGCGAGAATGAGGATGGTAAATTACAAGCAGAGGATGAAGGCCCAACATGATAAGCGGGTTAACAAGAGGTCTTTTAATGTAGGTGATTGGGTACTAAGGAGTGCAGAAGCCACGGACCCAAACCAAGCTTCACCAAGTTAAATGAAAATGGGAAGGGCCGTTTCGTATATCTCAAATTGTTCGAGAAGGGACCTATCTACCGAGAAAGCAGGATGGCGAAGAGTTGAAGAATGCCCGGAGTGTCGATCATTTGAAGCGTTTATCAATGAAGTTGTAGTAACCTTTTAGTTGCATCTTTTGATTTTGGTTCTAGATGACAAAAGATACGTAACTTTTCTCGTGGTCATATGTTTTTGTGTACATCGCATCGACGGAAAGTTATGTAAAATTTGCCAATCTAGCACGATGTAACTTGTCGATGTGATGAAGAAGGAAGGAATTATTCAAATGACATATTGTTTTGTGATCACCGTTTTCATTAAAATTTGACAAGTGTTATGTTTTGTGAAACAGCTTATTGAACAATGGGATTAGAAGAACGACGGGTCAAGGAAGCCGTTTTAATAAAGGATAAAGAGCTTGGATAAAGGAGGAGACAGAGAGGCGCGCAAAGAAACGTGAAAAGCAATAGTCGTCAACACTCACAAGAGGAATGTGGTGGCTTGGTTAGAGACCAAGTCACCCGTGGATGTGGCGGCGGTTAGAGACCAAGTCGCCCAAAAGGGATGTGGTGGCTTGGTTAGAGACCAAGTCACCCAAAAGGGATGTGGCGGCTTGGTTAGAGACCAAATCGCCCAAAGGGATGTGGTGGCTTGGTTAGAGACCAAGTCGCCCAAAAGGGATGTGGCGGCTTGGTTAGAGACCAAGTCGCCCAAAAGGGATGTGGTGGCTTGGTTAGAGACCAAGTCGCCCAAAAAGGGATGTGGCGGCTTGGTTAGAGACCAAGTCGCCCAAAAGGGATGTGGTGGCTTGGTTAGAGACCAAGTCACCCAAAAGGGATGTGGCGGCTTGGTTAGAGACCAAGTCGCCCACAAGGGATGTGGTGGCTTGGTTAGAGACCAAGCCGCCCAAAAGGGATGTGGCGGCTTGGTTAGAGACCAAGCCGCCCAAAAGGGACGCGGCGGCTCGTTGTGAGACCAAGTCACCCAAAAAGGGACGCTTGGCGCTGAGACCAAGTCGCCCAAAGGGATGTGGTGTCTTGGTTAGAGACCAAGTCGCACCTAAAAGGGAGGAGGTATCTTGGTTAGAGACCAAGCCGCCTAAATTGAGAGGTATCCGGATTAGAGACCAAGATACCAAATGGATACGCCGAATGGCTACGCGTAAAATTGTCGCATCAAATAGTTGACAATAATCTACACTTGGGAGTGAGGCTGCCTAAAGACAAGCCTCACTTTTTTGAAGGGAGTAGTATGTGTATAGAGTTAAGATGGAGAGATACAGTAAGGGGTACAATCTTTGATGAGCTATCAAAGCAAAATCAGAATTATCAAAAGAAAAACAAGCGACATGAAAAAGTTATATGATAAACAGAGATAGTTTCAGAAGCAGGTCATAAGAAGTAAAGCAGTAGATAAAAGGTCGCAACAAAGGCGACAAGAAAATAGCTACAAATTGTCTTTGCGCGAAGGCCGGAAACGTAAATGAAATTAATTGTTTGCGACAAAAGAGGTAGCGAAACTTAAAAGAAGGAAATAAAAATTGTCTGTTACATGTGCCCAAAAATAAAAGTTAATAGCGGTTAGAAAATGAAAGCGCCAGCTCATCGAGCGCCAGAGCGGCGCTGAGGGCGTCTTTCTTCGCTTGAGACAGATCTCGACCAAGCGGGAACAATGTTGTCGGGGCGAATGTCGGGAATTGGCCATGCGGCTTGCCAAGGACGGCATCCTCTCGATGCTAACCGTGCCAACTCTTCTTCGCCGTAAGGGACAAGTGGATGTCCCTTGCGACTTTTGTCGCCGAAAATTGTTTCAGAGCCCCATCTCGGCTAGCATTGCGGGGTAATGGCGGGATTTCCTTCGGCGGCAATTGTTCGGAGAGTGTGAAGGATAGCGTTGTCAAACGCATCCATTTCATCACCCGCCTTGGTTTTAGCGGCTTCAAGATCTTCACGGAGTTTGGTCACTGGGTTAGCTCGCACGAAGTCCGTATCCCTAAGCCGTTTATTTTCAAATTTCAAGCTCGGGAAACTTGGCGACAAGCTCTTTATTCTTCTCGCTCTCGCCGATAAGGCGAGCAAGCTTCTCCTCCGAATCCTTGTTTTTCTTTTCAAGTTCTTCTAACCTCGCCTTACCCTCCGCCGCATCGCATCGCCTTTGGTTCGCAAGTTTTGGAGTTCTTGAATAGTGGTATCCCGCCTCGGCAACCCCGCGTTTATAGAGATTCCGCTCACGATCGCCTTCGGTGAGCTCTCCCTCTAACTTAAGGCATTTGTTACTCAAGCCCGTAAGAGTGCCGCCGGCCCGCAAAAAGTAGAAAGGCAAGTAAATATTATGATTTAAGGTTAGATATAAAAATTTAAAATGAAAAGGAAAGAGAGTAAAGATATCTTACTAAAGAAAGTTGGATCCCGCATGATAGGCGGAGTGGGCGGTGGTTCTCTCCTTCAACATAGGCGACTTGCTCGGCCGCTTGACCGCTAAGAGCGGTGGAGCCTAGCAAGCAAGAAACCGTGTCTAGCCGCTCGCCGATCAATCCTTTAAGTTTAGTGGATATCGTCGGCTTCCCGACAAAGTGGCCACCATACCCTCCTCATCCGCCTAACTGAACCCTTCTTTTAACCACTGGCCGGGCGACGAGTATGTGAGCGGGAAGACGAAGGGCGAGGCGGTGAGGTTGTGGGATTAGCAGGAGGGCCGCCTCATGCGCAGCGGGAAAGCGGGTTTGGGAGTCTATAGGATCTTCATTTTGAACCCCCCAACCTCGGCTTCAGATCCCCACGGGCGCCGACAACCTCATCCTCATCTCGGAGTTCATCATTTTCATCATTATCTTCTTCTTCTTCGTCATCTTCCAAGATCAAAGTTTCAGTGAAGGTCCTCATGAGTTTGTGCGTGAGCGGAGCGGAAGTACGTTGTTTTTTGTGTTGGCGAGGGTTGGTAGAAGGGGCCCGCCTACGGGAATTTTCAGAACAACCTTATCATCAACTCCAAGAGTGGCAACGGGAATGGTTAAGTCACCGGCCGGGCCTCGAGGTCGGCATTCCTAGCCGCGGCCAAACGTCCGGCTCCGTTGCTCGATCGCCCGCGCTAGCCTTTTTTGATTCATATTCATTGAACGATGAACCGCGACAAAAACAAAAAGTCATTATTGACATTATAAGATTAAGTTAATAAATGAGGGAATGCGTAGTTAGTAAAGATCATACGTAGGACTTCTCGCATCGAGCGACAAACATTGTGGCCGTTCCCGCATGTCGCGCACTCGAAGGCAAATTTTGCGCCCGAACGAAGCTCCCATCCCGCCCAGAAACTGTATGCTCAACGGCCACCCTAGGAGGCAAGGGCGGAAGTTGTAAGAAAGTCCTACTTGGCTCACAGGCATCGTCGCCTAGAATCTGCCTGCCACGAGAAGCGAGGAATCGAAGGATCGGCGGATTATTGTCATTGAGAAGCTTGACCATCAATCTTTGTAACCTTTTCTCATCCTCATCCAAGGACCACTTCTTGTCTACCTTAGGATGAATTCCCTCAAGATCGGTGGGAAGTGTCCAAATTTACGCGAGAAATGATGAAAAGCGGGTTGTTTCCGCCGCTTATGGACTTTGGAGGGAAGAGGTGTTAGGATCTTGGGTTTTTTGAATTTCAAAGACATACCTGAGCTCATTTGTTTGTTTGTCTTTTTACGTAACCCGTAAACATATCCATGAGAAGATGAGTGGCGGGTTCCCGCCTAAGGGCGCGACAAACGACTATGAAGCAAGTTAAAACCCTTATGGCATTGGGGTGAAGCTCAGCTATAACCGCATGAGCTTTGAAAAGAACCAGAGAGATGAAAGGGTCAACCGGGATCCTAAGACCCGCTTCTAACTGTGACGGGAAGACCACTATTCCATCCTGTCGCTGGCGGATGGATTGTAGCGACATGTCACCATCATACCTGCAATATGGTAGTTTAAGTGATCTATGTGGTATCGGGTATGAAAGGGGGTGATGAGGGAATTTGTTGAAGGGTCTCTTCCCGCCACGCTAGAGGTAGAAGGATTAGTAGGTAAACGGGATTGTCCGCCAACAGAGGTCGAGGCGCCTGTGTGCTCCAGAGTTAGACATCTCGCCCGAATCGAAGAAGAGATAACTTGTTTATAATGGTTCCTATGAGCTATAGATCTCGCAGCGAGAAAGTTAGTGTCGAACCCGTCGAATAAGTAGGGGACCATAGAAGTGACAAAGATGTTCACAAAGTTCGCTGGGAGTGAAAAATGTTTCTGACACGGGGCCGAGGAATGAAGAAAACATTTGCCTCTAATTTCTATCAAGGCAATGATTGCAGGGATCTACCTTATCGATCCTAAGACAGCTCACTAAATCATCTCGCGGATCCTCGCCAGATGCCCCTAGTTAAGTAGTAAATGCCCCCACCCTTCGACATCGTCATACCTAATTTTTCTAAGACAGCTTCTTAAACCTAGCCATGATAACAAATAAAGCTTCGAGAAAAACAAAGGAAATTGAAAATCAAAGAGATTACCCGGAAAATAGGAGGGATCGTTGATGAAGTCGAAGACCGATCGTAAGTTCGCCGAATATTCAAGGTCCGACCAAAGAAATGATTTTCCAGATGATTTAGTGGATGAATCAAGGCAAGAAATGAACGTTTATGGTGGAATTTCAAAGGGGAACAAGGATTTAGTACAACTAAAAAGAAGGAAAGTTCAAGGAAGGAAGGTAGTGAGTTCGCCGGAAAATGTGTTGCTTTCACGGAAATCGCCTAGGAAGTTTTTAGAACGAGGAGAAGGAAAAAGGTAAAATGGGGGCGGGGAAGTTATTTATATCGTGGAATATGAACAGGTTCATAGGACAAGATAATTAATCGCCCCCAAAATTTTGAAATTCCCCCATTAAATGATTTTGAAATTTCAAAAGTCTTTTCATATGTCACATCATACCAACCGTCGCCAAATGGAAGGACCTAGGAGCGTGCCACGTGTCCCCGGGACGACGTCATCTAATCAAGGCCGTGCGAGGTAGTTACCCGCAGCGGAAGCAATAGTAACGTAAATTTCTCGCCTGGAACATGAATGATCCAGGTCTCGAAATTGGGGGCTACTGAAATGGTTGTCATAAATGGGTTGGGCCTGAATAGTTAAGAACAGTTCGATGAAACCGATAGATCAAGTAAGGTGGGTAATAAACTGGAAATCAAACAATAATTAATACGTTGGCCCAGAAGATCAAGGTAGCACTATATGCGACAAACGTGCGGCTTATAGAGGAATTCAAATAAAGGCGAGAAGAGTAACTAGCGGGAATATTAATTCGTGCCCATATTTTAGGTATCAAAGGGGATGACTTATGGCGAATCACCGGGTACGCTTTGTCGCCATAAAGGTTTTGCCGCAATAAAGGGTTTGTCGCCTAGCGACAAACGTGACTGATGATCCAACTTTTGGGTGTATTGACACGTGGCACCCACCTCCATAATGTAAAACAGTGTAACGTGATGGGAATGTCAGTACTTTTTACTAACTCTGAGGGTAGTTGACTGACTTAGTACAGATGGTTGACACGTGTCCCTCTAAAGCATGGTCCATGATTGCAAGGTGGTATAAATATGTAAAACCCTCCTTTATTAAGTAAGTCCACTTTCTCTCTAAAAAATCTGTCTTTTCTCCATTACAATATAGAGCTTTTCTTAAATCTAAACTGAAAACTGATTCTCACGCCGGAGGGGTTTCACCGGAGTCACCCCCGGTTTAGTTCATTGCCGCTTGTGTGTGTAGGTCCCATTGCAAGCCATCCCAAGAAGATTAGCCGGAGTATCCTTTGAAGCAGTTGAAGATTCAACTCCTGATCAACACCATTTTCCATGGCAGCATCAGCTTCATTGCTTGCACTTACATCCACAATAAATACCACTTGTTTTCTGAAAAGATAAAACCTTCATACTGCTGTTCCCAGGGAAAAGATAAAAGTAAAACATGTCTCTCTGATAGCCTGGAATAATCAAAACCATAGACCACGAGAACTTAGACAAATTGGGTTGAAAATCCGAAAATCCGAAATTTCAACAATCTAAATCTGATTAAAGAATCAATTGGGTTGAAAATCCGAAATTTCAAATCAAAATCAAAATAAAATTCTAACCCTAATTGAGAAATCAACATAACAAATGAAAAAATCGACAAAGATGGAGTTATTACCAGTGGCGGACGCAGGGAAGAATCAAAGAGCAATCAGTCGTCGATCGCTTTGGTGAGCCCTCCGTCCGTCGTCGTTCGATTTCGCGGTGTCGCTGATGTCGCAAGACAGCGCTCTAATTCTCTCTCTTTCCTATTCAAATTCTATTGGCTGATTTTATATTTATACTCTGTACCAAAACGACGTCGTTTAGTGTAATAATAAAAAAAAATTGAAAATCCAAGCAGGTGCAAGCGGCCCTGCTTGCACTGTAGTATGCCCGCCACTGGATGGTTCGGCATTATTGAGAATTCTTTGGAACTAAGCTATAAATGCTTGTATTGCATTTTTTTGACGATGTTCCAGCCAGGAGGCAAAGCTTTGGAATTAGTAGGGACTGTTTTGGTGTCTGATTGTACTCCAATTAGTAATCTGTTGGCGCAGATTATAGTTTGTTAATTTGTAAACAACGTAAAGCGTTAGATGGCCTCAATAACTAGTTTATAGGTGTATAAGCTTCTACTGGTTTGTGTGCGTACACACTTCTCAATGCATTTAGCCTTGTTTTTTTTGTGCATTTGCACGTGTGTTTGTAAATCAGTTTTGGGTGGGATATCTTTATATTTGTGATTTTTTGTTCTTAAAAAATCTCCCTTGGGCATCACACGATTGGTTTTGTCTAGGCTCATAATAGGCAATAATATTGCTGCTTGTCGCTCGATCTTTTGTTCATTTTCTTGTACATGTCCATGTGCGTTTTAATAATTTTTTCTTTTTTTGTGATACATTGAAACATTTCTGAAGTTGTTTACTTTAGCTTTCAAAGGCTTCACACTACCGGGAATGTGTTTTTAACACTTGTGCACATGTGAATGTGTTTATGTGCATAAGACATGTGAACATGAGTTGATTAGTTGTTGGCTAATTCAGGTTTCACAAGTCTTTGGGTTTGAGGAGGTTGATTTTCCAGTATTAGAATCAGAGGCGTTGTATATCCGGAAAGCTGGGGAGGAGATAAGAGACCAGGTGCAGTAAATTTAACTTTCTTGCATTACTTTTTGGCTTTTATGAATGGGTTTAAATTTTGTTGTATGGTATTGCATCATTACAAGAATTACTAATCACACATGGGTGAGTGTCGGCCTATGATTGGGAGTTATGTTTTTTTTTGATGATGTAACAAGCGCTGAAAATAATAATTCAAAAACGATTGAGAAGATGAAAAAAATATAATGTGCAATTCAAATCGGTGATTGGCACTACTAAACCTTCCAAACATGCAGTTTTGGGTTACCTTCTGCTTCAAAGACTGTTTTTAGGAGCAGCTGCTGAATGTCAAGTCCCGTTTTACTAGGTTATACTTTCTCAATTCATATTGGTGATTGGCATGCCTACTAAACCTTCCGAACATGTGGGTTTGGGTCACCTTTTACCTCAAAGATAGCTTTTAGGAGCAGATGCTGAATATCCATCACAAAGTATGTAGGAAGATGCAAAAAAAGGAGTGTGCATAGTTTCTACAAAGGTTGATAATGCTAATACACTTGTACGTAGATCCCAGTGAAACAAAGTGACCAAAAAGTAAAAGGTAATGAAAGCAGCACAGTCCTTTTGGTCTTAGTGAGTGAGCCTCAAATGATCTATCCGATGATGGAAGTTGTGAAGTAGATGCAGAAGTTTAGATGACCATCGGATCATCATTTGGTTATACTACAGGTCGAGGTTTTTGAGAGCATCCGGAGCTTAAGATTAATTTGGCCAAGTGGGGTATTGAAGATTCATTTGCTGAGGTTTTGGGAGAGGCAGGTATGTGGTTCATATATGGGAATTGTGGGCGTCAACTATTACTTGGTGTTTATGGATGGAAAGGAATTAGTTTAATTTATAGAAATACATCTTCCTAATCATCTTCTATGGGAGCGAGTAGTTTCTTTAGATTCTCTTTGGGTGTCAGCTAGTGATGCCCTTGGTGGCTGTCTATTACGGATTTAAAGCAGGATTGGGCTGCTGTGAATGTGTAGTTCTTGTTTGTTGATATTTTTGCCCTTTACTTTGATGGACTCCTTGTTCATCTGATTGTACATTCTTCATATTCTAATAAATTTATTTTCTTATAAGAAACATTGATTAATGTCGAAAAACAATGATTATATTATCCAGGATTAAATTTTCTAGGATTGAGTTATCTAGCATATGGTGGCTCATTGATGGATGTGGTTTTATCCATCCAAAAGATATATTTCCTAGCTTATTTGATGCTCGAAACCTTGAGAATTTAATGTATTTTCTAGTGTTTTGAAAGTACAGGGGCTGAAGTGCAATTATTGAGAAAATGGAGGATTGGAGCGAACTTTGGAAGCTTTTGGATCAAATTGTAATTTTGGAAAATTTGGGACTAAACGGAAATTACGAAGTTCAAGGACCAAAGTGGAAATATTGGAAGTTCAAGGACCAAAGTGGAAATATTGGAAATTAAGGGACTAAATTGAAAATATGGAATTTTTGGATGAATTTGATATATAAAAATTCGTGGGATTAAATGAAAAATAAAATCCTAAAGAGCGAAGTGCAAAAGAAGTCATTAGAGTGGTCAAAGTGCGACTGCAAAATAGCGGGACGAAACGAATAACAATTGGTACAAATTGACCAACCAAGGCCATTTCATGCTGGGATGTGGCCGGCCACTTTATAGTGTTCCTGGCCGAGAATGGTTAGCAAATGGGGCCATGCAAGCAAGGCCAAGGTTGTGCCAGGAGGATTTTTGGGGCCAAGATGGGCCAAAGCTGTTTGGGCTTTGGAATTCTAGGCAGGCGCACGCCCGGTTCAAGTGGGTGCACGCCCGAAACTCTCAGATTGATAGTGGGCGCACGCCTGGAAGGAGTGGGCGCACGCCCGGTGTGGCCGAACCAAGGAGGGCAGTTTCCTTATTTTGAAAGGATTTTGGAGATCCTTTGCAGATTTTGATGAATCCTTTTAATTCCTTTTCCTAGTCTTTGAAGGATTGTTTTAGGACTATATATATTCTCATTATTATTATTAGAAAGGGGACTTTTTGTCTCATATTTTTTTGCCTAGGGTTTGAAGGATTGAAGAGTTTGTTTTTGAAGGTTTTTGCAAGGATTTGAGGTTTGATGTTTTATTGTTATTATTCATATTTTGTGATGTCAATCATGAATATGAGTAGCTAAATTCTCTTTTCATGGATTGGATGTAGTAATTGTTGAACCTCTATGCTAATTCAAGTTTGAATTCTTCCAAACTCTTTCATTCTTATTTGATGAATTAATTATCATTCTTTAATTTGTTTTAGATTGTTGCATGCTGACTCAGTGGACGGTTTTATTTAAAGTACACTAATTCATCAATTAGGTTGGATTGTTGACCTACCTAATACAATACAACTTAGACTCATATATTTCTTATGAACTTAATGAATTTCTTGAATGTTATTTTGACCTACCGGAATTGATAACAAGATAGAAATATTGGGGTTGCAATCCGCACACCAAACGTCCCAACCCTTAACCAAGTGAAAGAGTCTTTGAATGAAATTGGTATTTTCTTTAGCAAAAGCATTAGCATGTAGGATGCAATTATGAAATCCAATCCGTGAATTTCTTTGATCTAATTTTAAATCCTAGTTTATTGCTTTCTTGTTTTCTTTAATTAAATAGTTTAATTTCTTGTTTTAGTAATTTAGTTAATAAACCAAATCAAAAACCCCATTTTGTTACGTTTAGCATTAATTAAATTTACTTGTTAAATCACACGAGTCTCTGTGGTTCGACCCTTACTATTTGTACATTGCTACTTCGGTAACTTGTGCACTTGCAAGGTTTTTATTACACAGTGGGATTTTATCCATCAAGTTTTTGGCGCCGTTGCCGGGGACTTGTTGTGATTTTTAACAAGTTAATTTAATCGGTGCATGTTTGGTCGCCGGTCATTGGATCCTAATTTGGTTCCTTTGAACGACGATATAGACAGAATTGAGAGAGGCATTCCCTCTACTCAAGAGTGAAACTGAGTACGATACTTCTGTCACCGGGACAGAAGAAGAATTAAGTGAGTTGGAAACTTCTTCCACCGAGGAAGAAGAAGAATTTAATTTTGTGATGGCGGACCAAGTCATGAATGATTTTGCTAGGCCAAGAGTCGACACATCGGTGTCGTGCATAGTGTTGCCCGACGCAAAGACTAGCTTATGAAATCAAAGGCCAATATTTTAACATGATTCCTAATTTTATGGCCTTGCCGGTGAGGATGCGTTAGCGTTTTTGAGAGAATTTATGTCTACCTTGAGTGGGTTCCCTACAAAACAGGTGTCACCTCTGAGCACTTCGAGACCGAAGTGCTTCCCTTACGCATTAAAAGACAAAGCCAAAACTTGGCTATTATTACTTCCTCCCAAAGAGCATCGCTACTTGGGATGCTTTACATGATGTTTTTCTCACTAAGTTTTACCCTTATGATGCATTGACAAATTTTAGGGTTAAAATTATGGGATTTGCTTTCAGAAGCGGGGAAGCCTTCCACGATGCATGGGATAGGTTTAAAATGTTGCAAATTCATTGCCCCCACCATAACTTCCCCGCTTCTATGCCGCATCAAACTTTCTATGGGGCTTTATCCCCGAATACCAATCCATGGTTGATAATGCGCAGGAGGTAGTTTGGGGACAAAGACTGTCCAACAATGTCAAGAACTATTTGAGATGTCGAGCGCAAACTCTCAACAAAAGGGATCTAGGGGGACAACAAGAGGATGAATGAGGTAGGGCTAAACAATGATGAGGTGGAAATTTGCGATTTGCACTCTGCGAACCAAAGATTTGATAAGTTAGCTTTACAAAATGCTTCTTCTTCTGTATGCCTTCTACCGCTCATCTTGTAAACGATTTTTGTGCTAATTGTGGTCCTAACACTCATGCTACTCTTAATGCAGTGTCAAAGTGGTTTGTCGTTTAACCCCGAATGTGCACATGCAATGCAAGGATTCGCGCCGGTTCCCTCAAAATAACAATCCTTTTTCAAACACATACAACCCGGGGTGGAGGCAACACCCAAATTTTTCTGCATGGGGAGGCAATCAAGAACAAAATAAGCCTCTCCATCCCCAACCTCCACCGGTACAAGATGAGCATAAAAGGGAACCGTGGGAAGTGGCCATGGAAAAATTGCAAGCCGAAAATAATCAATCGAGGGCGGAAAATCAACAAGCTTCCAAGAACCATGAAGCCGCCATTCAGAAGTTGGAGACCCAAATTGGGCAACTAGCTACCGCCCTACAAAGTCATAAGGCGGACATTTCCTAGCCAACCTCATCAAGCAAATGCCATTATCACTCTCCGAAGCGGCAAACAGTAGGTAGTGAGGTAATATCTCCTTCATCTTCTTCTCCCCTCCCGTTGTAGAAAATAATGCTAATGTGGATAAAAATGAAGTTGGTTGTGATAAGAGTACAAGCTGACATGGGAGAAAATTCTAAAGTTAATTCTCCAACCCCCATGCCATATGTACCTCCCTGCACCGTTTCCTGGAAGGATTTTAAAACATAAATTGGATAAGCAGATGTCGGAATTGATGAACATGTTTTCTAAGGTGAACATCAATATCCCTTTACTCAATGTGATAAAAAATATTCCCGCTTATTCCAAATTTTTCAAAGAATTAAATTCCAAGAAACATAGGTATGGGACAGATGAGAGAATAGTGATGAGTGAAAATGCTAGCGCAAAGCTGGTGCAACATTGTCTTCCACCCAAATTAAAAGACCCAGGAAGTTTTCTCGATATCTATTACTACGGGGAGTCAAAGGGGGTAAAAGCGATGTTGGATCTTGGGCCAAGGCATTAATTTGTTACCATATTATTTATATGAGGAGCTTGGGTTTACCCGAATTGAAACCCACCACAATGGCCCTACAACTCATGGATCGGTCCATTAAAAGACACGTGGGCATTGTGGAGGATGTTTTAGTTCAAGTAAATTCATTCATTGTGCCCGTTGATTTCGTTGTGCTTGAAATGCCAAGAGGTGAAGGAAGTCACCGGATTCACCCATATTACTGGGAGACCCTTCATGGCGACGACCAACACCATTATTAATGTCAAGAATGGCAAACTATCTATGACATGTGGCGGGTGAGAAAATTGAAATTTCGTGTTTGATGCCATGAAACATCCGGGAGCGAGGATAGAGAGGTGTGTTCTTATGTTGATAATTGTGAAGTTGTGCTAAATGACGGTGAGAAATCTAGGGATAGTGCGGGTTCCCACTTGTGTGCCGTGAAAAATAAGGCCGACAATCTTGGTTCTTGTGAAGGCCCGTATCACCCCTGCACCGATCCAAAAGGGGTCGGTGTCCCCATTGAAATCTTTCTTTCCACTCAAGTCTACCTATATTGATTCATGTGCTAAAATAGAAGAGTGTTGCTCTCTTGATATTTCTGATGCTTTGTCTGTCAAGATGAATGTGCAGGATGCTTGCAATGATGTGAAGGAAAAGGAGGTGCTTGATTGTGATAAGAATAAGGCACCAAATGAGTTTGGGGGAGAGGTCCCCAAGAAAAAGAAATTGAAGAAAAAGAAAAAGAGCAAGAAAAAGGTTCGAAAAGTTTCTTGGGCCCCACCCGAGCTTATAACAAAGGGTGAATTTTTGTGGAAAGTTGTGGGCATTTGTGCCCGAGAATGTGCGAAGTGGGCCAAGGGAAGGAAAGCCAAGGCCAAAATGAATGCGGTCACATCAAATCCCATTTAGTTGGGAGCAATGGTCGGGCTAACGACCTTAAACAAATGCGCTAAGTGGGAGGCAACCCAAGTAGGTATGTTTTATTGCTTTATTTATTTGCTTTGCGGTGTCATATTGTCCTTTGAACCCGAGGCATGTTTGTGTTCTCTTTGCTATGAGGACATAGCATGTTTTGAGTTTGGGGGTAGATATCTCTCCGAGTTTGTGGGTTTATAGGGGAGTGTATATAGTGTCACCCTCCAAAAAAATAGAAAATTTTAAAAAATTTGTTCTCTTTATATGTTCGGAAGTCACAACGTCCGTGATGATTTGAGGATTTTGATTGAGTTTTGCTAGTTTGTGCCAATTTGAATGTGTTAATTAGAATTGCATGAATGCATGTAAAACATAATTGCACCACCATTCACTTCCGTTTTAATTCTTGATCATGGTCATTAATTTAGGTGCCCTTTATGGGTTCAATTTGACATTCTCGGGGTCCTAGAACGAGGATTGCATGCTTGTCAATAACAAATCAATAGATTACTTGGTATTTATGGCTTATCTTTCTTTGACAACCCTCTTGTCAGCCTTTGACTTTCTCGTCACTATATATATAAATTGTCACTTGATCCCTTTTGAGCCTAAGCTAGAAAGAATGGAACATCTAGACCACTATTCGCCTTCATTTGATGCCTAATCCCTAACCTCGACACCTAGAATAGGTTATCCCACCTGCAAGAATGTGGAATTGGAAACGATCGTTTGGGGGTTACATGGGAGAAATTTTGGGAATGAGTGAGGAAGGTCAAAAGTTGGAAACATGATTTGTATTGTATAAAAGGGGGCAATCAAAAAAAAAAAAAAAAAAAAAAAAAGAAAAAAAGAAAAAAAAAAAAAAAAAAAAAAAAAAAAGAAAAAAAAAAAAAATATGGAGAAAATCAAAAGTTTGCCCCCCAATTGTGAAGTATGTTTGATGAGTGACCTATTTTGAGAGAGGGAATGCTTTCAACCCCAATGTGTATAAAGTATGAACAAAGTTCTAGTTTGGGGTCAAGCATCGGGAAAACAAAGGTGAGCGGAAAAGTTAAAATTCGGAAAGAAGTATTGCAATGGAAGGTTTTTAATTTCACATTCTTGTATTTGTATATCCTTTCCTTCGTTTGTACCCGTGAGCCTAGCCCCACATTTGTCAGGATTTAACTTTGAGCCATAATTCGTATTCAATATTGAGTAATCGGGTTGACAAGTGCGTAATCATGCATATGAGTATCCTTGTGTAAATAATTGTATCAGATCCGTGATTTAGAGCATGTGTTAGTGATCCCATAAACAATCTTATCTTAGTGATCATGATCTCCCATATTTCATTCACCATTCAGGCCGAGGTGGAAAATTGTGGGTTAGATGCATTAATGTAATTGTAATTGCATTTTCTTATTGGCACTTATTTAGCATATATATATTATGTGAGAATCTGAGACTTCTTTGGCCGACAACCTTGTATATTTTGAGAACATATCAAAAATATTTTTGTTGAGTGTTTTTATTTGTTAGAGTAATTTTGTTTTTGTTTATTTCTTTTGTTTTACTCGGGGACGAGCAAAAGATAAGTTTGGGGGTATTTGATGGATGTGGTTTTATCCATCCAAAAGATATATTTCCTAGCTTATTTGATGCTCGAAACCTTGAGAATTTAATGTATTTTCTAGTGTTTTGAAAGTACAGGGGCTGAAGTGCAATTATTGAGAAAATGGAGGATTGGAGCGAACTTTGGAAGCTTTTGGATCAAATTGTAATTTTGGAAAATTTGGGACTAAACGGAAATTACGAAGTTCAAGGACCAAAGTGGAAATATTGGAAGTTCAAGGACCAAAGTGGAAATATTGGAAATTAAGGGACTAAATTGAAAATATGGAATTTTTGGATGAATTTGATATATAAAAATTCGTGGGATTAAATGAAAAATAAAATCCTAAAGAGCGAAGTGCAAAAGAAGTCATTAGAGTGGTCAAAGTGCGACTGCAAAATAGCGGGACGAAACGAATAACAATTGGTACAAATTGACCAACCAAGGCCATTTCATGCTGGGATGTGGCCGGCCACTTTATAGTGTTCCTGGCCGAGAATGGTTAGCAAATGGGGCCATGCAAGCAAGGCCAAGGTTGTGCCAGGAGGATTTTTGGGGCCAAGATGGGCCAAAGTCAGTTGGGCTTTGGAATTCTAGGCGTGCGCACGCCCGGTTCAAGTGGGTGCACGCCCGAAACTCTCAGATTGATAGTGGGCGCACGCCTGGAAGGAGTGGGCGCACGCCCGGTGTGGCCGAACCAAGGAGGGCAGTTTCCTTATTTTGAAAGGATTTTGGAGATCCTTTGCAGATTTTGATGAATCCTTTTAATTCCTTTTCCTAGTCTTTGAAGGATTGTTTTAGGACTATATATATTCTCATTATTATTATTAGAAAGGGGACTTTTTGTCTCATATTTTTTTGCCTAGGGTTTGAAGGATTGAAGAGTTTGTTTTTGAAGGTTTTTGCAAGGATTTGAGGTTTGATGTTTTATTGTTATTATTCATATTTTGTGATGTCAATCATGAATATGAGTAGCTAAATTTCCTTTTTCATGGATTGGATGTAGTAATTGTTGAACCTCTATGCTAATTCAAGTTTGAATTCTTCCAAACTCTTTCATTCTTATTTGATGAATTAATTATCATTCTTTAATTTGTTTTAGATTGTTGCACTACCGTGGACGGTTTATTTAAAGTACACTAATTCATCAATTAGGTTGGATTGTTGACCTACCGGAATACAATACAACTTAGACTCATATATTTCTTATGAACTTAATGAATTTCTTGAATGTTATTTTGACCTACCGGAATTGATAACAAGATAGAAATATTGGGGTTGCAATCCGCACACCAAACGTCCCAACCCTTAACCAAGTGAAAGAGTCTTTGAATGAAATTGGTATTTTCTTTAGCAAAAGCATTAGCATAGAGGGGATGCAATTATGAAATCCAATCCGTGAATTTCTTTGATCTAATTTTAAATCCTAGTTTATTGCTTTCTTGTTTTCTTTAATTAAATAGTTTAATTTCTTGTTTTAGTAATTTAGTTAATAAACCAAATCAAAAACCCCATTTTGTTACGTTTAGCATTAATTAAATTTACTTGTTAAATCACACGAGTCTCTGTGGTTCGACCCTTACTATTTGTACATTGCTACTTCGGTAACTTGTGCACTTGCAAGGTTTTTATTACACAGTGGGATTTTATCCATCACTCATGAATAAGACTAATTTATCTCGCTGAAGGGCAATTTTGGAATGAAAAAGCTATCTATTTTTTCTGTTTAAAAGGAGTAAATTATGATGGGGGGGTGGGTAGGTCATTATTTAGTCCCGGATAAGGGGCCTGTCGGCCTACAAGTGTTATTTGGGGGATAGAAGATAAGGCCTAAGATATGGAAAGCTCAGTGGAGAAGAATGAAGGAGGGAGAGTAACTAGCCATATGCTGGAAGTCTGCAGGTGAAACTAGAGTATGGTTTACATAAGATATTGCTCTGGTAAAACTTAAAAGGATGGATGTTATGACCCACGAGTAGTTGCACATATGGATTTTGGTGATGACTAACGAGTAGTTGCACATTTGAGTAAATAAAGAGAACAAAAAGATATGGCAATTTCAAATCTTTGGATTGCGAGAACTCTTCTTGAACTGAGTGCATTCTTATTGAAGTCAAAACTACGTTGAGACTGTTATGTTTGGCTTATTAATTTCTATGTTCCTTGTTTTCCTGGTGCAGCTTTATTGCTTTGAGGATCGGGGAAACCGCCGAGTTGCATTAAGGCCTGAACTTACTCCATCTTTGGCGAGGCTTGTGATACAGAAAGGGTATTTCTTCTAATGTGTGTGTTTTCCTGATTTTGCTCCCATCGCTTTTAAATATTTTGTTGTTGTTGTATGATATGATCATTCTTTTTATGGTATTTACTAGGCCTGGCAGATGGGTTGGAATAAGTTGGGTTGGGTTGGGTTGAGACAGGTCATGGGTTCAAATGGGTCATGAGTTCAGATGGGTCAAGTCTATTACAACATATTCAGTTTTCGGGTCAAATTTCTTGGGTCGGGTCGGGTCAACCCGACATGTCAATTTATTTTTTTTTTCGCAGGTCAACAAAAAAAAAATAAAAAATTCTTAGCCCTATAAACATTCATATTAGAAATATAATTTAAATTACAAAAATATGATTTAAACAAGCGAACAAGCTAGGAAGATTTCAAGCAGTATTTGTTTATCCCTATTGAAATACCATATTTTAATTCATAGTTTCACAATCTATAATTTCATTTACTGGTCCATATAAAAATCGGAATAAAATGCAAATATTTCAAAATTTTGAATATTGCTTCTTCAATCAATGTTCTGCAAAGTTTCATCAAAGATCTTCTTCGCTCTCTTAATCTCCTCGTTCAACGAAAGCAGTTCCGTACAACGATTGAGCTTCAAAGGATCCTGCAATCAAAAATATGAAGATAGTATTAACAGATTGGTGTGCGTAAGAGAGAGAGATGCGTGCATGTCGTAAGAATTTATCATAACTATGTTCCGAAAACTATAATCTGCAAATGACTTAATCACTTGTCCGTGCGAGTTCATATAGAAAAATGATACCTTTCACACTAAGAAGAGAAAATCCTCTGTTAATAGCTTTCCCCTTTCTGATGCAATATCTTGAGCTTTGTTCACCTGCAATAGCCACAATTGTAATATTTTTTGCATTAAAAACTGAAAAATCAAGCAGAAGTCAGGCTCGTTGAGCGAAAGAGCAAGCTTATATTTGTTCACCTGCAATCACAAGATCTAAGAACGTACCTATGGACACATATTTGATGTTGTGGTGCTTGCAAAGCTCATGTTTCCAAAGTCCTCAACGAGGCACTCTTTATCATCTCCGTCTCCATCTGAATCATACTTTACTGCAAAGTATTTTAATACCAAATAACTTGAGTATTCACACTCTCTCGAATTTTGTTAATAGCAACTTCAACCACTTTAAGCCCTTCTTGAACTATAAGGTTTAAAATATGTGCGACACAACGCACATGTATGAATTCACCCTTAGATACAAGAGCATTTTTCAACAAAAGGTGACTCTTCAACATATTCACAACTCCATCATTATAAGTAGCATTGTCTAAGGTGATTGAGAATATTTTTCTATCAATACCCCACTCCTTCAAGAAACTAATCAATCTATCACCAATGAAGCTACCATTGTGAGGAGGAGGAACATGCCTAAAGTTTAAAATTCTTTTTTGTAAAACCCAATCCTCATTTACAAAATGGGCCGTAAGTGCCATATAACCATTACCGGAAGGAGAGCTCCAAATATCTGAAGTAAGACACACCCTACTTCTAATCCCTTCAAGTTCGAGTTTTATCCTTTCTTTCTCTTGGCTATACATTTTAAGCACATCAACCTTTAATGTGTTTCTTGTAATATGTCTTACTCCGGGATTTAAAAAACTAAACAATTCCCTTGTTCTCTCATGCTCAACAAAGTTAAATGGGTAATTGTGCGTAACAATTGCAACACACATTTTTTCTCGAAATACTCCTTGGTCTAATGGAGCATAAGACGCTTCATCAGACTCTTTTACCTCCAAATCATGTTTCTTTAAATGTCGTTTCAAATTTGCCGTACCATATGCGGAGGGATCAGTTATACCTGTGTATTTATGGGTACAGAGTGTACATGACAACACATATAGACCATCGCTACCAAGAGATTCATCAAAAAATTTCCATGCTTCAGCTGTTCTTCTCCTTGGTGCAGACTTTCTGGCTCTTTTTCCAAGACAAGCAGAAGATCCTTCACTATTCACACTGCTTGCTTCCATCTGATAAAGAATGGACAATTAGCATAAATAACAAATGAAACCTTAGCCAAAAATAGAGAGGAACATACCCTCTGTAGATATAACCATTTTGAGTTATTGGAAAGGGAATACACTTTATTTGAAAATTAAACATTTTGAGTAATCTAATTCATGGAGTAATTGCAACGATCCAAAAAAAAAAAGAATCTAAAACTAAATGGTTGATGATTGCAACCATTGATTCCATATTTCCATAGTAATTGCAAAGAAAAAAAATGATATCAGATCATATCAGAAGTAATTGCTGATTGCAAACATTTTGAGTGGCCAATACAAAGACAGCAACTAATTCATGGAGTAATAATCAGATCATTTCAGAAGTTAATCAGTCAATGAGATCAAAGTAACACAAGTGTGAACAACATGAACTAAAAAAAAGGATCACTTATTCTACTACTCAAATCGACGGGAAAGCAGAAATATTTAATGCCCTATATAGTAGAAACATACACAAATTCGCTGTAATGAAAAGCAAATCAGATGAGAAATTCTAAGTAATGAAAAACTAAATCAAAGAGGGGGAGGGTTTTAGGGGATCTGAAATTAAGGATTCTACAAAGGAAAAAAAAAAGACATGGAAGCTTGAAGAGCAGAAAGAAGAAAAGATGGAAGAGGCGAGCGTTACCTGAAGCCGCCGGAGGACGACGGAGCGGAGACGATGACAAAGCTGGAGGAATTTGGGAGAGAGAGAAAGGGGTAGATCGGTTGCAGAAGAGAGAGAGAGAGGGCGTACTATACTGTGAATTTGGGCGGAGATGCGAGGAAGGCGAAGGATTTGGGCGTCGAAGTATGAGGGGATTTGAGACGAGATGTTAAAAAGGTCACTGGGTCGAACCTTTCTTAACCCATGAATTTGGATGGGTTTATATGGGTTATCTTTTTGAATCTTTTTATTTTATTGGGTTGGGTTGAGTTGAATAATTAATGGGTTGGGCTGGGTGGGTTCATGGGTTGATGAAAAATATTGCCAGGCCTAGTATTTACTGCTTTAGTTTTCAAATGTTTAGCATTTTGTTCATTATCTACTTAATTATTCTTTATTTATGACTTGTGTGGCCAGGTACAGATGCAAGAATTTGATCTCCCTATTTTTTTCTGTTGAGAAAATCTCTATCACTCCCAATAAAATGGTTTGCTGTTGGGCAGTGTTGGCGTTATGAGAGAATGACCAGAGGAAGGCGTCGTGAGCACTATCAGTGGAACATGGATATCATTGGTGTGCCTGAAGTAACTGTAAGTTATTTACTTGTCAAGTTGAATATTTCTGCTCCTTTTAACACTTGTAACAGTGAGCATCTGTTTGTACTTTTGAAATCTTTAACTTATATGGTTATTTATGTTCTCGACTCAAATTATATATTTCTCCATTCTTAAGATTTTTTTTTTTTTTTGATGGGGGAAATAAGAATGTCGGAGATCAGAGGTCAATTCTTAAGAATTCTTGTACGGGTCTGAAGGACATTTTTTCATGCTAGAAGTTTTCTTTACAAATTAAAGGCTTCCTTAAAAGTCTTATGGCCATATTATATCAATTGTCTAGTAATAAGTTCTGTTTATATTTGATACGGTTAGTATAAGAAGCCTTCATTGTTAGGTTTGAAGGTTAATTTCTGTCTTTGATTGTTGTAAAAGGGCATAGCTTTGGGTGGGGTGAGGGAGAAGGGTTTTTGGGTGCATACTAAACTTGCGGGAGGTGGGGGTGTTGACAAGATGTCAAGTCTATCTTTCAATCTGCACAAAGACTGAGGAAACAGTAGTAGGGACTTTAATTCCAATTATGTGTATGTGAACACATAGGGTATATTAGTACCAGTGTTTGTAAAGACATTGGAACAAAGGGAGGAAATTATAGGAATGATGCAAGAGCTGAGTAGGCCAAACGAAAAAGAAATTATGAAAGTCGACAGATGCAATCACAGTTGGTATTATCTATTCCCCCCCCCTCCCCCAACAAATAAATAAATTCTGTTTTTTAATTGGGTGTATAACCAAAGGAGCATCTATGTGTGAATTTGCTCTATACCCCTTGGTTAAGAAGGCAAACTCATGTCTGTTGTGCACCTAAAAGGGCATAGCTTTGGGTGGGGTGAGGGAGAAGGGTTTTTGGGTGCATACTAAACTTGCGGGAGGTGGGGGTGTTGACAAGATGTCAAGTCTATCTTTCAATCTGCACAAAGACTGAGGAAACAGTAGTAGGGACTTTAATTCCAATTATGTGTATGTGAGCACATAGGGTATATTAGTACCAGTGTTTGTAAAGACATTGGAACAAAGGGAGGAAATTATAGGAATGATGCAAGAGCTGAGTAGGCCAAACGAAAAAGAAATTATGAAAGTCGACAGATGCAATCACAGTTGGTATTATCTATTCCCCCCCCCCCTCCCCCAACAAATAAATAAATTCTGTTTTTTAATTGGGTGTATAACCAAAGGAGCATCTATGTGTGAATTTGCTCTATACCCCTTGGTTAAGAAGGCAAACTCATGTCTGTTGTGCACCTAAAGTTTTGAACATTGCTCTCGGCTAATAAATTGTTTAATTGATGTATGGGTACGTAAAGAATGTCTCTGATAGTTATCTGACAGTTGACAATTTTGCACCTGTGACGCATGTTGCAATTTGGAGTACCTATTGCTTTATTAGTTGTATTATATGCTCCAAGGCATTCACCCCTTCGTCGGATATTTTAAGTATATGCAAGGAATGGCATGGGGGATGAATAGGGACAACTCTTTTGGGTATATTGATATAGTTTTCCTTTTCCATCAAAACTATATATGCATTCTTGCATTTAGAATTCATGATACCATAATCACTACTGGTAATCTGGCATATGTTGCAACTTGCATGTGATCTATTCATCCCCAAGAGTATTTATGATTGCAAGTTAAGCTCAAGTGAGCCTGCAATCATTGTCAAAGATTTAGCTGCTAGACACATGTGGACTTCAGTTCTGCGATGTAGTATCTATGCATGTATGTATGGGTTATGCCCATGGGCTTTTTCTCTCCCCCCTCCCCTCGACCCAGCCATAAGCAATCTATTATCCGAATCGCAGCCATTACACATTAATATCATGTTACTGCTTATAAGGAGATTGTCTTGCATGTCTTGCTTTGTTTTAGATAGATACTCCAAACTATGCTAACAGATTCTTCTTTTGTTCTAGGCTGAAGCTGAGCTCATTTCATCTATTGTTACCTTTTTCAAGCGCATTGGGATAACATCATCTGATGTCGGTTTTAGGGTATCTAGCCGAAAGGTGTGAATGAATCTTTTCGGTGAATTACTGAGCATATATGCCTTCCTTCACCTCATTTCAACAGTTGTCATTTCCTTCGACTGAATTTGTTAAAGCTTTTGAACATGCTTATACAAGCATTAAGAATTCAAGGCTGTTCCACGTTAGAAGTACATTTATGTTGGCCATGCCCTTGCCTTCAGTGGCAAAATAATTTATGTTCCAAGCCTATCCATCAATTGTCATGATTCAAATAAAATCTGCGATATGTATAAAAGCTGATTTTCTTTTTTGGTACAAATACAAAAAATAAAATAAAAGAAAGAAGAAGAAGCTGATTTTCGCGAAAAAGCAGCAGATGAAATAACGTGATAGTCTAAAATACTTTAATGGACCTTAGAGGTCTACAAATCAACACCAGCAGTTGAATATTTAACACATTATGGAATTTCAAAACTATGTTTAGCAGAAGTTTCCATTTCGAAAGAAGAAATATTGTCTACGCTTTGTTGTATGTTCTATATAGATAGTCTCTTCACATAGTTCCACTTGTTTTTGAATGTGAGTTAATATATAGTTACATTCTCAACTGTGCTATGTTTGACTACTTTTTTACTTTCTGGTCATGATTAACAGGGATATTTATAGACTTCACATCTTAATTTGGCTTCCCATCCATCCTTTTAAGCTGCTTACAGAAAGGAAGATAACTGTTTTTTTCACTTGTTTACATAGATTACTTTTTAGCTCAACATTTACTTCCCTTCTAAGTGAGCTATGTTTGTTTCGGCAATTGCGTGTTGGGAATAATTCTGGAATCAGATGGCTTAGTATTTCCAACTCATGCTCTTTCCTTTACAGGTTTTACAAGAAGTTTTGTTTACAAGAAGTTTTGAGTTGCTACTCAGTACCAGAATCTTTATTTAGCAAAGTTTGCATTGTTATAGACAAGGTCAGTCATTAGTGCTTATTGCTAGATGGAATTAAAAAAAATCCTTTCACCATGCTTGTTTTTTATTATTCTGTTTCTGTCTCTTGCAAAATGGATCTGATGAGAATACTGTAATGGTCTCTACTTTTATTATTTCTTATTTGTTTTGTTTAATTTAAATTTCTTGATAATATAAATATTTCTTATTTCAGCTTTGATCTATCCAATGTTGTCAAAGTCATCATGTTAGATAAGTATCAAGTTTTAAGAAATATCAAATTATGTTTGAAACATTTTATGGACAAGATACTTCTGTTTAGACTACTTTGGGTTCATGTGTGGCAGGCTTGATAACTCAAATACCATCTTCTGCTATTGAACACTTATCTTTACATTGTCGAAAGCACATAAGATATTGTGGTTTAGAGTTGTGGAGTTTTTTTTGGATGTGAGATTTTACTTTCCCTTTTACAGTTTTAAATTGGTCACGGATGTTGAGCAAAACTCTTGTTGTTTGCAACCTAGAGTCATACCTGCAAGGGATAAAGGAGGGGCTAACTTTATATTGTCAGATATCTATACATATGAATGCTAAGGAATCTTTTACACCAGATATAAATAAAATCAATGAATACAGTTAAACTATGAGGGAGGGTTTTTGAGAATATTGATAGGATGTTTGAAGAAGGAAATAAGTTTACATGTGATTTTGTTGATTTAGAAAGACGTATGATCTAACCCTATAGATTCTTTGACGTGGGCGTTAGAGAAGAAATAAGTTAAAGTGAGTTATATAAATGGATAAAGGACAGTTGACATGTATGATGGATCTGTGACTGTGGCTATATGTAACTATTGCATGAGAGACTAGTAAGTTCCCAGTTAACCTATGTCTACGTCAATGACCAGCCACAGGTTTGTGTTTTTTATGCTTTAGTGATGTATGTATTGACCAAACATATGCAAGATGACTTATTGTGGTATGTGCTATTTCATTGATAACATCGTTCTCTTATGAGACGAAAATGTGAGTGACTGATACTTGAAAAGTGAAGAAGTTTTATAAGCTTAAGGGTTTAAAGCAAGTAGGGTTTAAATGGAATTTATAAAATACCATTTAGCGAGAGAAGGAATACTAATGGAGATAGAGTTTGATTAGAGAACAATGAAATATCAAAAGGGGATCAATTTTGTTATTTATAATCAAGGGTTACTCAAGGTGGTGGGGGTCCTGGGGGATCAGGTTTCTCATATGATACAATCAGGATATATGAAGTGGAGAAGTATGTCTTAGTTGTTATATATTAAACATATGCCAGCTTGTTAAGAGTCAATGACCAAACAAAACGTTTAACATTGAACAGAAGCTCTAGCGTTCCCACTGCTGGAGAAGAGAGAATGGGAAAGGGATAGATGAGAAAATTAAATGGGAATGAAAGTACGAAAAGAGCACTGACCGGGAACCTTCTGAAGTCCAAGACCAAGAAACAAGAGAACTACTGAAGTATAAATGATATTCAGAGAAGCATTTGCATATCACACCAGTGAAGGGAATTATGGAGACTTTGAAGTTGAAATTCACTAGTTTTAGCTTGTTAAGAGTCAATGACCAAACAAAAGATTTAACATTGAACAGAAGTTCTAGCGTTCCAACTGCTGGAGAAGAGAGAATGGGAAAGGGATAGATGAGAAAATTAAATGGGAAAGAAAGTACGAAAAGATCACTGACAGGGAACCTTCTGAAGTCCAAGACCAAGAAACAGGAGAACTACTGAAGTATAATTGAGTGTTGACTGTGGTGCATTTTGAACCAAATTGTTGAGTGTATGTTGATTGATTAGGAGTTCATCTTTCTTTATGTCTGATTCGTCCAGAACTAGGCACCTGTGTCCTCTGTTCTCATTTGTTAAATCAGCTTGAAATAATAAAAAAATGTTTTTTGTAACTTTCTGTAAGTTTTGTTACAATTATGTGTTTATGTGTTGAGTTTTATTGGAATCAGATTGGGAAGATTCCAATAGATGAGATCAAGAAAGAGCTGAAGTCTGCTGAGTTATCGGATGAGGCTATTGAGGACCTACTCTAAGTTCTTTCGATGAAGTCTTTGACCAAGTTGGAAGGTTCTTAATCTTTCTTTCTTTGTTTAAGTGGAAAGTTAACTACTTATTCCAAGTTCTAACATGGTTAAGTCCTTGGTATTGTTATCCACTGATGTTTGGGTGGTATACTATCTTAAAAAATTCTTTTAGGTTGGTTTGCCTTCCTGTTCATTTTCAACCTTCTTCCAATGACTAGGGTCAGATAATTTACATTGTGTTTGAATTGTTAATGGTTTTTCCTATAAGTCTACATACTCATCTCTAATTGGTGTATACTATGGCCAGACACAAAGTTATGGAAGAGTTGTAAGTATTGTTACATGTTCTAGCTCCATTCTTAACGTTGCTATGATGGATGCTTGGATTTAAAGTTTTATAGAAGCTATATTAGTAAAACTTAAAAGAGCTATTATCTTTTCTTTTTTTTTTCACACACACATATGTATGTTGAGATTCCAAACAAAAATTTAGTCCAGAGTGTTACGGGATCTCAGAACTGCTTGTTTTCAGAAGTTATGTATTTTTTTTTTTCATGAAACTAAACTGGAGCTTCTTAAGAGTAATTTTTTTTCTTAATGGTAGTATTGCACTTTTTAAAGAAATGGAGAACACTTGCCAGGATGCTTAGTCTCTAATTATGTGTTACATTTACATTATGAAGAGAAACTTGGAGTTGCTGGAGAAGCAGTTGGTGATCTGAAACAACTTTTTGCACTTGCTGAAAAGTTTGGGTTTTTGGATTGGATTCAGTTTGATGCATCTGTTGTTCGTGGTCTCGCCTACTATACTGGAATTGTGTTTGAGGTTAGTTTTTTGAATTCCTTGCAGTGGAAAAAACAGATTGTAGTACTCTTTAATTTCGCTTCATTGAAAAATAATAATCATAGCCTATTTCTTTTTCCTCAAAAGGATTTTCCCCATTGAGTATATCTTTGGCTCATTAATGTTCAAAGCCCTGCTGTTTGCGGTGACTGTTAATGCAAGTTTGGTATCTGTATGATCTGAAAGCTAAGGAAATTGTTCTCTATGCCACAACAGTTCTAGTTGATATGCTTTTTCTGGTCGAAGATTTCTAGTTGTAATGCATGCTCAGATATAGTTCTTTATTAACAAAGACGTGTTTCCTCTACTATATTCAAAACTAAGATACGGGTGAAAGATAATTTGTACACAAGTAGTGCATAATTATTTCTAGTTTTCATCCATGCCAGAGCCAATGGTATCTTGATTCAGGTACCCTTTTGAAATGAAGAGGAAGGTAGGAACAGGAAAATAGTTCAGGGATTTGATCATAAAGAAGATAGGTCCTATGAAACCTTTCCTAGTAATGTTTTAATTGCAACAGGGATTTGATAAAGAAGGCAAGCTGCGAGCCATTTGTGGTGGTGGACGGTATGATCATTTACTCTCGACCTTTGGCGGTGATGACATTCCTGCATGTGGCTTTGGATTTGGTGATGCTGTAATTGTGGAAGTGAGTTAAAGCACTTCATGCAATTTTGTTACTTACTTTTGACTGCTTAATATGAATGATTTTTTATGTCTAAGATCTCATGGAATGTATATTACATAAAGAGGTGTTGCTTTCATTCCAATAAAAGCAAAGATGCCATGGAATAACCTTGCAACTGAACATATTTTTCAGTACCCCATGCAGTGGCGAAGCCACATGTATGAGATGGGGGGGGGGGGGACCCCCTTAACTTTTGGTAAATGTCATTTTAGGATTTATTTTTTTCTCATTTTTCTTTTCTTTTCTTTTTTTTTTTTAAATTATTTCCCTGAATGACACGCCTTGAAAAGTATTTGCATAAATGACCAAGTTCGGTGAAACTCGCTACTGGTGGTAGCGAGTTTACACTTTTCTCGCTAAAACTCTCTATTCCTTGGCAGTAGTGAGTTTACCCTTTTTCTTCCTAAACTCGCTACTGTTAGTAGCGAGTGTCACCGAACTTGGTCATTTTTGCAAATACTTTTCAAGGCTTGTTATTTAGGGGAATACTTTTTTAAAATGAATAAAATGAGAAAAAATATCGTCATTTTAGTAGCTATAATTTTAAAAAAAAAAATGTATACTAAAAATACTATTTTTGTTAATTTCGACCAGTCCGCCCCCTTCACTAGTAGGAATTTTTGTACTATAATATCATTTTGACCTTTCTGCAAAATTTCTATATGAAAAATATAATTTTTGATCCCTAAAAAATCTTGACCACCTTCAAAATTTTTCCTAGCTTCTCCTCTGACACCATGTCATCTTTTACATCTAAATCAAAGTAGGGAAGCAGTCATCTAACAGATGAAGTGCTAATGACAATATAGAACAACAAAGAAATTTCCGTAAAAGCATTACCACAAAACAGACCCACATCCCTACAGAAAGCCAAAATTCCAACCATCTCTTTAGATCTTATGCGATGATGTCGTTCATTTTGTTTGACCAGACAAATTTAAATGAAGGTAAAGTGGGTAGATTTGTCTCTGAATACTGTTCATGTTTCACAACTATCTTCTTTTAGAGCATACTCCCTCCGTCCTATCTCAAACCGGACTAGCTTTTTGGGCACGGTGATTAAGGAAAAGTGAGGTAGGAGAGAGGTGTTGTGAGTATAAAAACTAAAGTAGGTAGGAGAGAGAATGAGTGGGAGGAAGAGTAAGTTGATTGGTGTTGTGAGTATAAAAGTAAAGTATGAGAGAGAATGAGCGGGAGGAATAGTGAAGATTCTTTGCCATTTTGGGTAGTCCGGATTGAGGTGGGACGGGGAGGGAGTATAAATTAATGCATAACTCTATGCTCCTTTTAAAAATGCATTACTCTAAACTGCCTCATGGGGCAATGATGTGGACCTAGACAAAATATGCAGATCAGGGACTTTATGAAATCGTGGATAACATTGTCCGGAAACCTTTATTTGACATCGGAAGAAAGCTCTATATGGGATTTTTATAGTGTGTGCATGAACAACAAATTGGAAAGCAGCCTCTATATGATGGTCTTTACGGTGTCTACGTGAAGAAAATAACACACAATCAACAATGTATTTGTGCATGCTTCTTCATTTTTACATGTTCATAGATGATCTGGTCTGGTTTTGAATGTTTAGTTTCCAATTTAATTGCGTTATTATATGTTTTGATGATTATTTAGTTACTCAAGGAGAAGAAGCTTTTACCAGAGCTTAGTCCCGAAGTAGAGAATATAGTCTGCGCGTTAGACCCCAATCTTCAGGGTGCTGCTGCTTTGGTTGCAACGACGCTGAGGGAAAAGGGTCAAAGTGTCGATCTGGTTCTGGAAGACAAACCACTAAAATGGCAAGTAATCATGACCTTGCTGACGTCTTGGTTTCTGTCTGTTACAGACAACTTCTGGGATTTGCTGCTTTCTGTTTATACTTTTATTGTTCGTTTCCAGGGTGTTCAAGTGGGCAGCACGCATAAATGCACGCAGGCTGATATTGATTGGAAACTCTGAGTGGGAAAGAGGTACGGTTGTTGTGAAAATTCTCTCAACTGGGGAACAGTATGAAATCAAAGTTGATGAGATAGAGTGAAAGATACATTCATTAGATTTATTCTATCCAAATATTTGAGGTTGCTTGGGATATGAGTTTCAGTATCCTTTTATTTTGTATTCTTCCTCAACAAAGTCAGTTAGGTTATAGGTGTTAAGTGTGTATTATCCATCAATTTAGAGTTTGGTCTTTGTTGCATGTTAAAATAGCATGCCAGCAACCAGTTTTACGGTGTCTTGCTGGGTGAATGTGCAAAGTTTTTCATTCCTGTATCTTGGGTCCCATTGAGTGATAACCCAAGTCAACTTCCGTTTGGACCTTTGATGAAGGCCTAATTTATGCTATCTGTAGTGACCCGAACCCAAACCGTAATTGGTTATGTATGGCCTATGAATTGACCAACTGATGGGTCAAAGAGGGAGCTTTATATCCAACCAAGGGGATTTACAGAGCAAGAGAAGTATGCATCTCAGAAAATAGCCAAAGCAACAACAAGAGGCAGAGAAGAGAAACTGAGCTAGTAACCAGACACTTAATATTGAGGATAAGAACTCCCACATACACGTAGAAACTTTATTCTGCTGTCTTAAGTACACTTCCTTCAGAATTATCTTAAGCAGCTACGATACTCATCACTCTCCCACGTGTATTGCCCACATACGCATACTACATAAAACACATAGACGCAGTACTAGAAACGTAACAAACACACACAATGATACAAGCCAGCCATTGCCGTTGGCTTTATTATTCTCTCTGTAGCTTTGGTCTTCTAGTTGTTGGGGACAATACCCAACTCCCACAACAAAGAAAGCACCTGCTTGCAGGAACAGGTATACAAAGAAGTGATTGTCCCCCCAGAGAACGTTTTGGATAGCAGCATGCAGCATGAACATCCCCCATAGCAGCTCCAAATAATGCAGCCTACAACCACAGGTATCAAATTTCATGTCAGATGGATTAATAATGTGTTGATCATGATGATGTCAGCTACTCACTCCGTCCCATAATAAATGTTGCAGTTGACTTGACTTTCCTCTATATGTTTGTACATCACTTGTACCATGTTACAATTGTACTAAAACCATTTCCTTATTTAGAAAGACATTTATTTCGGGATGGACCAAAAAAAGTGCGACGTTTTATTAAGGGACAGGGAGTATTGGTTTGAAGATGTTACCTTTCTCCAATGCGTGATCGTGATTTCTTTGATGCTTTGGCATTCTTATTCTTGTTTGCATTGCCTAATTTCTCAGTCACGACCCATTCGTTAGCTCTGCTTGCTTCAAATAGTCCTATAATTGTTGCCTTGGTTCGATGCAGGGACATCACATTCTCAAACAAGATCCAGAACACAACCAGATGGAGGGATCTATGACAATAATGTAGGGGAAATATAGTCTCTGAGTCTTATTTGAAATTTACTTAAATATTTGCAGTATGCTTAAGGAGCAATGCTAGGGGCACAAAATAAGTTCACAAAATCTCGGTCTCAAACACAGTTGGTAATGGTTGATTGGATGCTTAATTAAGGGATAATGGGGTCTACAAACACAACATCCAATCAATCACCGTCAACTATTTTTGTATCCAAAATTTTGTGAGATTTTTTTTTTTGTGACTTCGGCATCAAGAACTCATGTTACCTTGGAGTGCAGGATGAGTTGAGAATGGTGATGATAGCTGGAAGGTAAATTGCTATTGGCTTTGGAAGTTCGACTTCAGGAACCAGTATGCTTATTGGAATGACCACACAGTAAAAGAAGAAGGTGACCCAGTGAGCCACAATCTTCCTCACAAAGAAGAAGCCGTAAATGACATTAATCTTTTTCCAGATCGACACCCTCTGCATAACACAAGGTAATTAATCATTTAGAAAATAATTTCGAATGCAAAATCTTTGCAACTATTGCTGTGGAAAAAAGTTGTACCTCGCACATGATGATTTCCATGAACATCTTCCTGAAGAGATTAGCGGGGCCACATGACCAACGAAGTTGCTGATATCGGTATGCCTTGAAGGTACTTGGGAGCTATTCTTAACCTAAGGGTATGTTATCAGTGATTTACGAGCTTAAAATAGTTGTCTGAAAAGAAAGAATTTGAAGTTGGATATGTATCTACTTACCTCTAGATCTCCAACGAAGACTAACTTCCATCCTCTGAGGCTAGCTCTCACCGCAAGATCCATGTCCTCCACCGTGGTTCGATCTTTCCAGCCGCCAGCATCATAGATCGCTCGAAGCCGCCAAATGCCAGCATTACCTAAACATTTTACACGAAAAGTGGTTATTCACTCGAATTGAAGTGAGTTTGACAAGTCAAAGCCCGTCATTAGGGTAAAATAACCCTACCATTGAACCCGAAAAATGCACATGTTGAGGATCCCACTTCTTGCTCGACACTGAAATAATAGTCGAGTGACATCTCCTGAAGCCGAGTCATTAGACATTCATCCGCGTTCACTGTCAGAAAAAAATGTTATTTTTGTGAAATTAAGGTAAGGATGTAGTTTCTGGATTGAACCTTGTCTATTAAGTCAAAGCAATTATTCTTACCGAATTTCCATCTAGCCTGAACCAAACCCAATTCGTGGTTCTCGAGAAGGTAAGGGATGGTCCTCATCAGAAAGTCTTTTCTCTGGCTGGAAATCTGCATCAAATATGACGACAAATTGGCAGTCTTCCACGTATTCCTTCTGCAAGCCTTCACGAAGAGCACCCGCCTTGTACCCATTTCGGTTGTTTCGGGTCTCGTATTTCACGTTCACCCCTTTCTCGATCCATTTTCTGCATTCCAACTCCACTAGTGTCTGCACATTGATACCCACACATAAGATGGTAGCATTGACAGGTCTATCTGAAACTAAAAAGAATTTAGTAGTTTTTGACATATTGTAGTATACGTACCCGAAGGACTTCGTTAGTCGAGTCATCGAGAACTTGAACGATTAGACGATCGGATGGCCATTGCATAGCACATACAGCTCCAATAGAGAGCTTGTAGACCTGTATAATCAGATCAGAATGAGATGCATTTTATGGTTTATTTCAATTATGTTCATAACCACTTCACAGCTCCAGAATGAGCGTTTGAAAATGCTAAAATTTGGAAGAAAAAAATATATAATTTGATACAAAATTTTGGGAAATAAAAGGCTTTAAACTAATTAACCAAACACTCGGGGTGTCAAATGCTGCAGAATAGTATGCTTGAACATTAACCGGAGAAAAAGAAAGCAGTAATTACAGTTCATTTTCACACGAGTATCATTTAGCTACGATAAATACTACCTCCGTCTTGCTCGAAGTGTCTCAACTTTCCTTTTTGGGTATCCCATTTAAAATGTCCCAATCAAAAAAAAGGAAATTTTTTTATTACTTTTTTATTTGTGGGACTCACTTGTCATATTCACAATAAATATTCACTAACTATTTTCTACCCCACTTTCTCTTTCCTACATCATTTTTCATACTCACAACATTTATTTCACTATACACTTTTTGCATTATATATATATTCATTCCTTAATTTCCGTGCATAAATAATTTTGGGACACTTCGGACGGGGCGGAGGGAGTATATGTTTTGACTTTGATAGTCAACTTAATAAAAAAAAAATACTATATTGGAAGATTTAATCATTTGAATAATTTATTAATTTAAAAAAGTTTGTTCTATCTTTTGGGATGCAGCCATGCAGGTACTGGTTACTAGTCTATCCATCTCATTGTTAAGCTTTCCTTTTGTCCAAAAATATACTCTCTCGCTAGATGCTTCATACTTTTCTTGTTGGGTGTCCCATTACAAACTTCACACTTTAAAACTTATCTCAAATGAAAAGGAATCTTTACTATTTCCTCCACTCATTTTCTTTCCTACATTATTTTAATACTCACAACACCATTATAATTTACTATTCCCTCCACTCATTCTCTCTCTTATTTTACTTTCACACTCGTAACACTTTCAATATAATACTCCCTCCTTAATTTATGCGTAAACAGTAAGTGTGAACTACTTAGAGGGACGGAGGGAGTATGTCGTATTTGTGAATAGGATAATAGTTTGAATGCAATTTTATCATAATATACGTAAAGTATAAATAGTTTTATTACAATTTTATCATGATATATAATCAATTTTAGTACAATTTTACTATATTTTATAGTACTATAATATAAAATCACATTTTCTTACAAAATATATTCTTTTCATTTCTTAAATAATATATATATCCAATTGACTGAGTAGGTGAATATGCGAAGTACAATTGCTCTCCAATCATCATTCACAAGAAAGAACAGGAGCTTCATCACATCTCAAGAACTGCAACAACAATCCAAAGCCAAAAAGAACAAAGGCTGTGTTTTAAACTAAGTTGGTGTTGTTCTTCAATGGAAAATTCAGTTTATGTTTAATTTTTTTCCTGCTAGTAAACACTTGATCAAATTGTGCAGAATTTGTGCACATTAAACTGCAGAATATTTGTTGTTGTTAAATACTTTATTTGATCTTTGTTTTGGACAAGTTGTATGCTGGTTTTTTTGACATGGTTTTTGGTTTATGAACAATGGCTTATGCATTTTGTTCATATTAAGCTATGCAGAATTTTTGCTACTGTTGAACACTTGGTTTGGTTCTTGTTTTTGGATAAGTTGTATGGTGTTTTCTTGAACATGGTTTTGGAGATGGTATGGAACTGGAAGTCTGTTTGTTCTAATAAGACCATGTCAAAAAAAAATTATACCAAGTTTACAACATAGACTGCCTATTTTGAAGGAAGTATTATAAAACAAAATAAGTATTAAGAAATAAAGGAAAAGAAATAAAGAAAATCTAATCAATAAATAAAGGAAAAAATATCTAATGACTTATTTAAAACCTTATTTAAAACCCTATAGACTAAAATATCCTTCGCTTAAAAATACTAAAATAAATAATAACGATAATAATAATACGAGACGAATACTAATTAATTAAAACAAAACAAATCCTGTTTCTTTTGGCTGACTCACGGCATTAATAGGAAACAAAGACTGCTCGGCCACGTCTCTTCAGTTTCTCGGCCGTGCCATGCTTGGGGAGATTGGTGATGTTTCTGTTTGGCCATGCTCTCGGCCGTGTCTTGGCCCATGCTCGGCCAAGCAAATGTGGGCGAATTGCTGATGTTTCTGCTTGGATTCCTAGTCAGCTCAATAATATTCAAGTGTGTAAATTATGTGCTAGCTAGAAAAGTCTTAACGGAGGATTCATCGGCAAAGTGATAGAAGGATGTCTTGATCCTTCAAAATAAAATAATAGGTCAGTGACGAAAAGGTATCGAAAAATAATTGAAGGATCAAAAGGTAACGAAAACAATAGTTGAGGACGAAAAAGGGGCTTTTGTCACAAATTCTACAAAGAATTAACCGAAGCCGATACTTATTTGCAGCCAACACTGGCTCCCTACGCCCAAAAAACAACAACAAATGAAGCTAGGATGCCTTCAAACTAAATATAGACATCTCAACGCTCTCGAAGACCCTTCAATTCTTTCCTTCCATATTGTCCAACAGACTTCCTGGGGGGAAGCCTCCCATAATGGCTCTTCCTTCCTCAGCTTATAAAGGGACCAACAAAGAAGGAGCCCCTTTACAGATCTGGGCATAACCCATGAAAGCTTTATAGATCTGGGCATAACCCATGAAAGCTGAAACAAATTGAGAAAAAAAATCCACAGCTTCCTCGTGCCCGGGCAGTGTAACAAAAGTCGATCCCTCAATTTTTTTCGGATGAAGTCACGAAGAACATAGATGAAGTCACGGAGAACATATTTGGAGGCCCTAAAATATAGGAATAATTTTATGAGTCCCCCTCACCCCAAATTATTATTCATAAAAAATTATGATATTTTCAAAAATCCACATAGAACATTGGCCCAAATTAAAACTTCATAAAACCTAAAACCATTCTTATCTCATCTCCCTCTAAAACTCGCACACACACACACATACATTGTTTCTCTCTTTACGGCCAATCCCTCAATTTTTTCCAGAATACCACGGTAACAGCCTATCACCACCAACCAACTGATGACGATCAATCTCACCCGCCAGTTCTGATGTAGTGGTGGGATTGACACCTCAATGCTGATGAGGAATCTTTGTACGACCGAGAAGGAGGAGGCAACTACAGTGGCAAATATTGAGACTCAGGTAAAAAAAACCTAGGTATAGGTATAAGAGTAAAAACCTAGGTTTGCACATATTGGAGCTTTGTGAAAAAAATTTACTATTATACATTTTTTTATTTTTTAAGAAATGTGAAAACTTGTGAAAAAAATAGAACTAAGGAGCGGACTGTTTAATAAAATATGAGACTTTTTTATTATTTTTAAGAAAAGGTGAAAATTGTGAAAAAAAATACTATTATACCTAGGTATAAGAGTAATTATTGACTTATACCTTTGTGTATATGAGCAGACAGGTAGGATAGTGCTGAGCCATGAGGTAAGGCATGTGAGGCTCCAGCAGCTTAGGACCACCAAAAATACTAGTATAATTAGGGCCACAAAATGTCACAAAATAGTACCTATCCTAGTGGTTAAGGGTCTCCTCTAAGCTGTCAGGCCACCAGAGATCAAGCTATGGCATCCTTACTTTTGATATTTTTACCCAATTTTTTTTTATTTGGGCTTTGTAATGAAGGACTATCTAAACACTTGGCCTAGGGCCTCATTTGCAACAGGGTCGGCCCTGAGTGTAACAAAAGTCGATCCCTCAATTTTTTTTGGATGAAGTCACGAAGAACATAGATGAAGTCACGGAGAACATACTTGGAGGCCCTAAAATATAGGAATAATTTTATGAGTCCCCCTCACCCCAAATTATTATTCATAAAAATTTATGATATTTTCAAAAATCCACATAGAACATTGGCCCAAATTAAAATTTCATAAAACCCAAAACCATTCTTATCTCATCTCCCTCTAAAACTCGCACACACACACATACAATGTTTCTCTCTTTACGGCCAATCCCTCAATTTTTTCCAGAATACCACGGTAACAGCCTATCACCACCAACCAATTGATGATGATCAATCTCACCCGCCAGTTCTGATGTAGTGGTGGGATTGGCACCTCAATGCTGATGAGGAATCTTTGTACGATCGAGAAGGAAGAGGCAACTACAGTGGCAAATATTGAGACTCAGGTAAAAAAAACCTAGGTATAGGTATAAGAGTAAAAACCTAGGTTTTCACAGATTGGAGCTTTGTGAAAAAAATTTACTATTATACACATGTATAAGAGTAATTATAGGCTTATACCTTACGTATATGAGCGAATTATGTAATAAAATATGTATTTTTTTTATTTTTTTAAGAAATGTGAATTTGTGAAAAAAATAGAACTAAGGAGCGGACTGTTTAATAAAATATGAGACTTTTTTATTATTTTTAAGAAAAAGTGAAAATTGTGAAAAAATACTATTTACCTAGGTATAAGAGTAATTATTGACTTATACCTTTGTGTATATGAGTAGACAGGTAGGGATAGTGCTGAGCGTGGGTACTTTCTATAGAATTTTGAATATAGCGTGGATATTTATAGGTTTGTTTTATCGCCCGGGGTACTAGGGTCCATAGCCTAAAATGTACCTCTTTAAGGGGGCCGCCGTGGCCTCACTTGCTTGTGTCATGGCCGGCCTGATAATCTCGGATTGCTTAGTGGTTTCAACTTAACGGTTCTTAATGGATTCAACTTAATGCTTTCCGCAATCAATCCCTATATTATTAGTTATCTCAGTTTCAAAATAAATGTCCAAGAAAAAAAGTTGCAACCAAAAAGAAATTAAAAACAATTGAATATTAATTTTAGGATAATTTTGGGATGGAGCTGGGGGAGTAGGTTTTATAAAAGTAGCACTATACTTGTAGACAAATAAAGATGAATTCCCCACTTAAAAAATGATGAATATTTAGATCTCATTTATAACAAACACTTTGTTAAAAAAACAAACACACACATTCTAAAATAGCCAGAACATAAATTTTGGAATGGAGCTGGGGGAATAGGTTTTAGTCCACCAATAGCAACACTTTCCGCCAGACATCTAAATCTCCCAATAGCGACAGCCCAGTAGCAACACCAACCAGTTGCAACACATAATTAAATTTCATTTTAAGGCAATATTCACACCACAAGACCAAGGACCGAAATGAAGACCGGTAAGAACAAGAAGGAATATTGAATGAACATGACATCTTTAGACACGGCATGCAGCCATGTAATTAAGCCACAGATCTCATTCCAAAATATTTGGGAGCTCGCAAGGAACGCCTTCATGTTTAAATCTAAATTCCTCCTTTTGCTTGCTCTAACAATTTCAGAAACTCCGGATGAAACAACTAAACTCTATTCGGAGATTTAGATTTTTGTTGGCAAGTGTCGCCGAAATATTTCTCATGAGGATTTATTGCTTGGTGGCACGCGTATTTAAAACTATTTTTTTTTTCTTTTGATTAATATTTACCATACACATGATACTGCCTGTTTCGGTTTTTATTTTATCATCTGTTATGCCTTTCAATTTAGAATGAGTGTGTTTGTTTTTTAAATTACTCAAGTGTTTATTATAAATAAGATTTAAGTGTATTTTTTTCAAGTTAGGAATTCATCTTTGTTTGTTAAGAATTATATTTTGAAACAAACCAAAAAGAAAAGTAAGAACCACACGGAGAAATAAGAATTAGAAATGGCTAAAGAAAGTTACAACTGATGGTTATATCTATCTTGTAAGACCTTGTTGCAAAATACTCCAAATAACCAAGTAAACTACCTGTCACCATTTTAGCTCCTCGACACTAATTGAAGTATAAACTGGTTTGATCCAAGTGCTAGATCGCGGCTCGAGCAATTTAAAAGGAGACGAGTTGCAATACTTTCCATCATAAGAGCGGTATTTTTTGGTAGAAAGGCAATATAAAACACCACTATTTTCTCTATCAAATTTCGGAAAATATATTTTATTTCCCATCCCTCTTGCAATGGTTGTCTCCAAGTAGGACGCCCCCTCACTTACAAAGAGCATTTTATCGTTTCCCAAACTTTTGACATCTTCCCACATCATTCTAGACAGATGAAACCTCATAACATGAACATGACGATGCTCGTGAGTCAAAAATACAGCCAACAATCCTCCTCCATCCTTGTCTACCACCAATGAAGTTGGATGAATTGAAGCACGCTTACGAGAAGACCAAGCCTTCCCACAAACATCCCACCTATTTTTCTTGATATCATAGACACCAAAATTGCCGGTCTCTCCCAAGAAATACCACTTTCCACTAAAGAAAACGGGGCTACAAAAAGCACACATTAGGAACTTCTTATTACCATTATTTTGGCTGTGGAATCTCCAAGAAGCTTCGCCGCATTTAATTGTCTTAAATTGTGAAAATTCGTACGGACAGCTTGGATGCCGTCCAATCACAAAACAGTCGGGTGAGGTTGGTGGAGATGAGAAATTAATGGTTGGCGAGATGTTTAGCCACAAATCATTAGGAAGATCAATTTTCTCCTTGGTGAATGGATTAAAGAAAAAAAAACTTTGATTTCCTTGAGTTAGAAGCAACCAACCATAACCAGATGATCAGATTTGAGCACCAGATAGCTCAGGAGTGTCTACCTTGTACGTGGCATTGTAAATCGGGTGGTAGAATTCGCATACGTTGTTGCGTAAAGTAACTAAACAAGGAGTGTGAGCCAATGGGTGGTCAATCGGGGGTAAAAGATCCCTGCTTCTTGCCGGCATAATTGATCGCCATGGTCTACAAATCATGTTGAAGGTAGTCAAGTCACCCGCAAGAAGACGAGACTTGATCAAACTCAACACATCTGGCTGAAGGTCGGACCATGATGACATCTTCTTGACCATATGAAAATAGTCACTAGTCAGTTTATATAAAGACTCTGACTTGTAACTTACCTACATAGATTGAAAGAAACTGGAGTACAACTTTTTGATCATGTTCATAAGTAAGAATAGCATTCAAAAAGTAGACCAAATTAAATAAATTTTTAAGTCATATGAAAAAGAAGTATTCCTTCTTTTCATAATAAAAAAATAAAAAAAATTGCACGTATATTAAGAAAATATTAAGAAATGAGTAACCATTTGCAAGTGGATTGACGACGTAATTGTATAAAACAATATTAATTATTCAAGTGGATAAAAGTAGGGAGTAGTGTTTTTTTTTATTTTTATTTCTACAAAAGGAAGAGGATAAATGTCCAAATATATTCATTATTTGCCATTTTAAAAATAAAGTATAACTCATAGTCTGGAACATATCGAAACAGAGAATAGGACTCTTAGTTTAGGACGGAGAAAAATATAAGTTTTCATGAAATTCTTTTTTTTTTTTTAATAAAACTCTACTAAAATTACTATTCAATTTTTAAAATTTCATGAGATTGACCAGAATTTTATTATGGAAGGGAAGAAGAAAATTACTATTCAATTTTTTTTAATAAAACTCTACTAGAATTTTTAAAAATAAAAGGCGGAGGTAGTACTGGCTTTGTAGTTTTCTTAAAATTATTATTAATAGTATTGTAATTTTTGATAATCATAATATTATGATCAAAGTTAGTTAGATTAAATTGACTACGAAAATAAAAATAAAACTATTTTTTTTTCGAGACGGAGGAGTAATATGTAAAAGATATGGTGTTGTTACATACCTGAACCAAAGGTTTGATTTTGTGTCAGTCGGTCCGTCCGTATGTGTTTGAAGAAGAAAATTGTTTGTGGGTAGATTTATGTTGTTTCAATGTAATTAGAGCATGAATCGTAGAATCGGACCAAGCTAGGTCGGGATCTTGGAGGTCGGACAATGAGCTTAGGTTAGTGACCGATTCTTTGGGCCTTGGGCCTTATGGTGGTTGAGCCGGACTCATTAAGAATGTGAAGGCCACTACTTTGTGATTGGGCTTTTCGCTTGACCCAAGTCGACACTTTTGGTATGTTCAGTATTAAAATTTTGATAATCATAATATTATGATCAAAGTTAGATTAAATTGACTACGAAAAATAAAAATAAAACTATTTTTTTTTAGACACGGAGGGAGTAATATGTAAAAAGTATGGTGTTGTTACATACCTGAACCAAAGGTTTGATTTTGTGTCGGTCGGTCCGTTCGTATGCGTTTGAAGAAGAAAATTGTTTGTGGGTAGATTTATGTTGTTTCAATGTAATTAGGGCAAGCTTATATATATAGGGGTTGTAGTTGTAGCTAATTCCTTTTCCTTTTAAACTTAGAAAAAGAGGAGCCGTGGGTTTTATCTCATTATTTCCTTCTTCTACTATGATTGTATTTCCTTCTTCTTCAATAAGAATCTATCTAGTTTCTTAATACGGTTTTTCTTTTCTACACTACCAGAAGCGCACATGCTCATTAAATAAATAAAAAATCAATACTTTTATATATTTCTATAAATATGTATATTTACCTATATAAAAGAAAATCGTATTAAGAAACTGGATAGATTCTTCTTCAAGAAGGAAATACAATATTAGTAGAAGAAGGAAATTATTTGATAAAACTCACGGCTCCTCTTTCTAAGTTTAAAAGGAAAAGGATTAGCTACAACAACAACCCCTATATAAGTTTGCCCTAATTACATTGAAACAACACACAAAGATTTTTCTTCTTCAAACACATACGGACAGACCCGACGGACACAAAATCAAACCTTTGGCTCAGGTATGTAACAACACCATATTTTTTACGTATTACTCCGGCCCTCTCGAAAAAAATAGTTTTATTTTTATTTTCATAGTCAATTTAATCTCTTGTTAATTTGTACGTTCGAAAGAATAGTTGAATGAGTAACAAGATCTTATAAGCTTATTTTATTCACTAGTTAGTCAACTTTATATATATATACACATATATATATATATATATATATATATATATATATATATATATATATATATATCTTGTTTATTTGGTTAAATTCTTATAATATCTCTCAAATAATTTCTTTATTTTTTAAAAAAAATGGGACTGTTTTGTATGGCACGACAAAAAAATAAAAATAAAAGACGGATGTAGTACTGCCTTTGTAGGATTGTTTTCAAAACATTTATTTTTAGATACAAAATAAACCTTTAAGGTTTTCCTTATATTTATGTATGTAACGGTTTCTAATGAATGACTATTATTTTGTAGGAATTCTTGGACCTACAAGTTGCAGTTTATTGTACAAGAAGGTACTAGTCATTTTTTCAAATATGGAAGCAGCAACAAGCAATGACAAACGATTTAAATGTTGTTCCCCTCCTTTAATCCCTCAACCACATCCTTGGCTTGTAATTAGTCACGGAAAACACAGACAAAGACAAACTTTCTACAGCATATCAGAAGATCGCCACTACGTTAAGACCATTCCCGAGCTACGTGGTCAATCCATTCGAGCTAATTATAAAGAATGGTTAGTTCTGACATCCCTCAACTTGTCAGAGTCTTCACTTTTCAACTTGGTTACAATGGAAAGAATCCAACTCCCACCGATGCAATCCAAGTATCACAATTTATGTGTTATTACGTCTTCCCCCGATAACCCTGACTGCAAAATTGTTTTCTTTGACACAATGAGAAATTCTGGCGATGGTGAACTTTTTGGCAACACTTTTCTCATGTGCAAGCCTGGAGATGGCAAGTTTGATAAACACAAGCTGAACTTGAAGAAAGGCTTCTGGGAATCTGCTATAGCTTTCAACGGTAACATTTATCTATTGAATACTAGTTTTAAATTGTTTGTAGTTGATTTTAGCCATCCAAAACCTCGTAGAAAAGAAATCACACATCCGGACAACATGCCTAAAAAATTGCCACCGTACATAGTACAAGACAATTCTTGGTTAGTAGAATCTTGTGGTGAGCTTTTGTTCATTACAATGCTATATTACGGTCACAATGTTAGAGAGGTGTACGGTTTTATAATCCATCAATTTGATTTCACCAACAAATCATGGGTTGAAATAGAAGGTATAGGTAAATCACGAGCCATATTTCTTGATCTGCATTGGGGAATGTCATATTCAGCGACGGAAGAATTTGGGCTAGAAGGAAATTCAATATATTTTGTCAAGAAACATGATCGATGTCTCTATGTATTTGACATGGAAAAGAAGATGATTTCATTTTCTTTACCTTGCCCAAATGTACATCGTTGTCACTGGAAAGAATTTCAGTCAGGATGTCGTCACTCCCAATTTAGCTGGATCACCATCCCGGATGTAAGAAGGAAATTACCATAAGACTAGTAGTTGATTGTTATAGTATGCACAATCACTTTTAATTTATTTGACATATTATTATCTTTTTTTTTGTCTCCTTTATATATATTGGATAACTTCTCTTTTTTAATTCTCAATTTTTTGCCACTTAAATATATAATATCATTAGTTGTTTAGTTTCTAGATGTTTCTCTCACTATACCTCTAAATAAATCGAATTTTTTTTTCACAAACAAACCATTTATTAATAGTCATCCTTACAAGATGCTTCATAGAATAGAAAAGAAAATCTAAATAATACAAACAAACCATTTATTAATCGTCCATTTTTAGGGATACAGTTAATTGAATTTTGACCAATAATTTTATTGATGATACTTGTAACATAATAGTGTATTATTTCTGAATCATTAGTTAAAATTTATTTAAATCAACCACTAAAAGGTAAATCTTTATAAGACGAAGATATTTATATGAATTCTTAGCCAACAAATTTTTGCAATGATTATAAAACTTAACTAAAGAAGATCCTACGATAACTTCCCATTAATTTGGATTGGAAAAAAAAATTGGTCACTCAAGTACTTTAAGTCGGTTTTAAAATGTCCTCACCAACAATATACAATCAGATTCTCATCAATAATTTCTCCTAGTCTACTGCACTCTGTTCCACTTTTAAAATTCACTTTCAATAATTATAATTGATGATGCCACAATTTTGGAGAAGGATAACTGATTTTGTGTAATTCAAATATGAACACAACACAAACAAGAAGTACCGTTAGAGATCAAGCCGGGTTTGATTCCTGCTCAGGCCCTCACGTGAGAATAAAATTGTATTCTTAATGCATATACTAAATCAAAGTGTATTCTTAATGCATATACTAAATTTTTCTTTAATTAAGTTGACTTGTTTTATATATGTTTGGCAGGTTTGCCACATCCCAAATCCCAACGGATCTATCAGTACGAGTTCAGGACATAACATTTTATGGTCACAAGGTAACAGAAGAGGAAACGAAAAAGCATTTGTTGATCTTTATTACTTAAGGCAAGACAAATCTTTTTCTACATCCCTTTTTCAGGCAATTAAGTGAACTTAAAAAAGTACTCCAAAATTTTGAATCCTTTTGTGAAAATAAAAAGAAAAAAACTACAAGAACTCTTCTTCATGTAATCATATAATTTCCTTAAAAAGAGTAAGGAAGTCTCAAAAATCAAAATAAGAAGCATTATGTCCATTCTAAGATAGGCAGCTAAGTTGAGATCCTGAATAGAAAGACGGACCATCGAAAATATAAAGTTTCCAAGCCACTTTGATAATTTATCTAGAGTTATGATCCAACCTCCAAATTATCACAAAGACTTAACTTTTTCTTTCTTTTCTTCTTCAAGGATGGAGTAATGTTATTGTTAGTAAACTTTATATTTTTATGCTTCTTTATTGTTCATGCTTATAGTTTAAAGAAACACAAATGTTGTCCATGTCTCCATCAGTATCACTTGCTTTTCAAACTATATTCACTTACTTTTCAAAGTTGAATATTGAGTCATTTTGGTAGCAGCACATACACATGAATATATTCACTTACTTTTCAAACTATAATATTGCATGTGCACATTGGTACATGATAACAAAAAAACAAACTGAATTGGCGACATGTGAGGGCCTTAATCCAAGAAAATCTAATTTGTAACAACACTTTTAAACCCAAATTATTGTGGTCGTACCTAAAAGGAATCAATGCAACTTACAAGCTTTTCAGGGCTATACAATCGCCAAGTCACCATCATTAACGTCGAGAACGCTCAGTTTCTCAGCATTCCTCATCTCTTATCCATTATACAACAACTGCTGCTGCTGAAGTGGCACAAGAGACTGCTCACACACATTCAGATAAACAAATTATCGTATTACCATAAATGATCGATGCAAATTACAGGGTCAAGTCAAATTATTGCATATATATGTAAATACAGATACGTAAGAGGAAGAGCGAAATTTCACCTCGACTTTAAGCAAAGCTTTCAAGTTCTCGACCTGTTAAGAAAACAAAATCGATGTCTTTGTGTTAGTTTTCGTGAAATTCAAAGTTGAGATTAGGGTTTAATAAATGGAATTTTTTTTACCTAAATCATGAGCAATGTTGCAACAAGCAATCAACAGAGGTGATTCTCGGTGGATTAATCGAATTCCTAGCAATTTGACGAAGCCACGACCTAGATTTATATTGGGCTAGGAGGGTAGAGTCCTGCTGTATGTCGGCAGGGACAAAATCTGGTGATTGAAACAGATTAGGAATGAAGAGAAAAATCAAATGAGAAAAGAGAGAGAGAGAGATGCGGCAGCCATGGAAGGAGAGGGGGCGGCGGCGACAACCGCGTTTGTAGAAGAGAAAGAGAGAGAAAGAGGGCGGGATGTTTTGGCAGTGAGGACGCTACGACGGAGCAGAGAGATCGAGTGAAGAAAAAGCGGAATACCAAAGGACGGTAGCTTATTATCTCGTAATTACAAATATGATTGAATATCAAATTACTTATTTGCCCTTAATTTAAGCGGAAAAAAGAGTGCTTGCACTTGTCTCATTATATAGTTACTAGCGTAACACCCGTGTATTAAACACACGATCAAAAAACTTTGATAAATAGGAGAAATTAAATTAAAATAATTACTATAACTATGAAGGTTAGTTTAGGAAAAAAAATAAAATAAAAAGTATACAACAAAAATATATCCCGGCATTAGTAATAAAAATTACAAACTTTTTAAAAAAAAATCTTGTATACAACATTTGTGGTGTCATCCACGGTCATTTTCTTTCGTCACATACTAAAATCTTCAACCCATCACAATTATTTATCTTACACAAAATAACATACAATTAACCATTACTAAAAATAGATTATTTTAAAAACAGACCAAAATGAGTGAGTGAATAGATAAAATCGACGAACAACATGTTCATTTGCCTATGAAAATGGAAAATTTATAGTTTTTTCGTATTTATAGGCATTTTTAATAGTAAAATAGCATGTTCATTTGCCCGTGTCCCAAAATTGTTGTCTCAATGTCATAGTGCGCTCTTTAAAAAAAAAACCAGGGCGAGAGTGAATTCTAAAAATTTGTGTCTCAGAATATTGTAAATTGTGAAAACCAAATCATTGGCTATTGACCACTATTTAAATGCAAAAATCCGGGTTTGAAAAAATTCTCTACCCATCTCAATTTTTTTTATATTTATTTTAAAACGAAAGTAGTAGGACATTGTAGTAAAATGTCTTCAACTTTTTGTAATCTTATATTTATCCCGTTCCAAAAAAATATACTCACTTTATTTTTAATATTAACTTAATTGAACATTGATCTAGAAAATAATGAAACTTAATAACTCAAATGAACTTTTAAAAATGCTATTGATATTAATGTTGTGTTAATATCAATTTTTTGGTCAAAAATAAATCAAACTTACTATCAAAATTAAATTAGAACTATCCTGTCATTTTGAGACCGAGAAAATATATTTTTTTTAAATTAGTTCTAAGTATTTTACTAAATGTTCTAATTTGAGCATGTGTATTTTTTGGCAGAAAAATAATACTTTAACTTTGATTTCATTGGTTATATTTTTGTTTTTTATTGTCTTATTTCTTCATTTAAGAATTCAATATAAAATTTTGATTCTCTTATTTCAACATTGATATTCTAGCTAATAGTAGTACATCATCATTCGAAGAAAAAAGCTAGTAAAAAAAAAGGCAGTGATAGAGAGTATTGGTTTCATACTTTTCGAATTAAATAAGTGAGAAAAAGGGAAAAAAATGTGAAAAGAGAAAATATAAAAGTGTCATTATTTGTAACAGATTTGAATAATGACAGTTATCAAAGGTTGTGCCAAATTGATTGCTTCTTAAACCATAATGTAGCATTTTTCATTTAGCATTAAATGTAATAATGAGGCATGAAAAAATTTATGATTTCAAAAAGGCTCATTATTTGTATCTGATTTTAATAAGGGTAAATAGGTCATTTGCTATCACTAATTTAAGGCTATATTAATCATGTGATGTCTCAAAGTTTTGGGGAAAAATTGAGTGCTAAAATCACTTCAACCTTTATATATATATATAGATAGAATAGATTTTCTAACGGTTTTGAATAAAAAAATTAATTTTTTAACGCTTTTTAAAAAACAGTTAACTTTTTAACAGTATCTAGTCAATAAAAAATTTTAAAAAATAAAAAAATAAATATAGGGTAACCCGTCCCTCTTTGACTTTTCTTCTATATACTTTCAATTGTTTAGTTTTTTTCTATCTTTTTTATATACCTTTTGTAAAAAAATCACTAATTAACAAAGTCTAAAATATTATTTTCTAGTCAATAAAAATTAAAAAATAAAAAATAAATATAGGGTAGTCCGTCCTTCTTTTGACTTTTCTTCTATATACTTTCATTTGCTTAGTTTTTTTCTATCTTTTTTTACACCCTTTTGTAAAAATAAATCACTAATTAAAAAAATTAAAATATTATTTTCTAATCAATAAAAAATTAAAAGAAAAAAAATAAATACACCTCACTCTAAAGTCTAAACATCTAAACCTTACTCTAAACCCTAAACCCTATATCATTTACCCTAAAACCCATATCATATACCCTAAACCCTATCTTTTTTTTATATAACTTTTTCTAAAAAATATCACTACTAACCAAAGTCTAAAATATTATATCTTAGTCAATAAAAAATTAAAAAAAAATTAAAAAAAAATATACCTCACTCTAAAGTCTAAACCTCTAATCCTCTAATCCTCACTCTAAACCCTAAACCATATATCATTTACCCTAAAACCCATATCATATATCCTAAACCCTATTTTTTTATATAACTTTTTTTTTTTAAAAAATCACCAATTAACAAAGTCTAAAATATTATTTTTTAGTAAATAAAAAATAAATATAGGGTAGTTTGTTCCTCTTTTGACTTTTCTTATATATACTTTCATTTGTTTAGTTTTTTTCTATCTTTTTTTATATACCTTTTTGTAAAAAAAAATCACTAATTAACAAAGTCTAAAATATTATTTTCTAGTCAATAAAAAATTTTAAAAAAATAAAAAATATATATAGGGTAGTTTGTCCCTCTTTTGACTTTTCTTCTATGTACTTTCATTTGTTTAATTTTTTTTCTATCTTTTTTAATATACATTTTTGTGAAAAAAAAATCACTAATTAACAAAGTCTAAAATATTATTTCCTAGCAAATAAAAAATTTTAAAAATAAATATAGGGTAGTCAGTTCCTCTTTTAACTTTTCTTCTATATACTTTCATTTGTTTAGTTTTTTTCTATTTTTTATATACCTTTTTGTAAAAAGAATCACTAATTAACAAAGCCTGAAATATTATTTTCTATTCAATAAAAAAAATTTAAAAAATAAAAAATAAATATAGGGTAGTCCATCCCTCTTTTGACTTTTCTTTTATATACTTTCACTTATTTAGTTTTTTTCTATCTTTTTTTATATACCTTTTTGTAAAAATAAATCACTAATTAACAAAGTCTAAAATATTATTTTCTAATCAATAAAAAATTAAAATAAAATAAAAAATAAATATACCTCACTCGAAAGTCTAAACTTTAAACCTCACTCTAAACCCTAAACCTTATATCATTTACCCTAAAATCCATATCATATACCCTAAACCCTATCTTTTTTTATATAGCTTTTTTCTAAAAAGTATCACTACTAACCAAAGTCTAAAATATTATTTCCTAGTCAATAAAAATTTAAAATAAAATAAAAAATAAATATATCTCATTCTAAAGTCTAAACCTCTAAACATCACTCTAAACCCTAAACCCTATATCATTTACCCTAAAACCCATATCATATACCCTAAATCCTATTTTTTTTTTATATAACTTTTTCTTAAAAAAATCACTAATTAACAAAGTCTAAAATATTATTTTCTAGTCAATAAAAAATTTAAAATAAAATAAAAAATAAATATAGGATAGTCCATCCCTCTTTTGACTTTTCTTCTATATACTTTCATTTGTTTAGTTTTTTTCTATCTTTTTTTATAAACCTTTTTGTAAAAAAATTCACTAATTAACAAAGTCTAAAATATTATTTTATAGTCAATAAATTTAAAAAAAAAATAAAATAAATATAGGGTAGTCCGTCCCTCTTTTGACTTTTCTTCTATATACTTTCATTTGTTTAGTTTGTTTCTATCTTATTTTATATACATTTTTGTGAAAAAAATACTAATTAACAAAGTCTAAAATATTATTTCCTAGTCAATAAAAAATTTAATTAAAAAATAAATATAGGTTAGTCCGTCCCTCTTTTGACTTTTCTTCTATATACTTTCATTTGTTTAGTTTTTTTCTATCTTTTTTTTATATTCCTTTTTGTAAAAAAAAATCACTAATTAACAAAGTCTAAAATATTATTTTCTAGAAAATAATTAAAAAATAAATATAGGGTAGTCCGTCCCTCTTTTGACTTTTCTTCTATATACTTTCATTTGTTTAGTTTTTTTCTATCTTTTTTTATATACCTTTTTGTAAAAAAATCACTAATTAACAAAGTCTAAAATATTATTTTCTAGTCAATAAAAAATTAAAAGTAAATAAAAAATAAATATACCTCACTTTAATATGGATTGGGTTTCATGGGTTTTTGGTGTTTGTATGGTGGTCTGTTGCTTATGTGAATGACCTTGGTTTGAAGACAGCTCAAGAGTTTGGCTTGACAAAGTGGAAGTTAAAGACGCATCAACAAGAGGAAGCTTATGGCCGAGGCATTGGGCTCAAAACAATCCAGGCGGCCGCCTCATTCTACAAAAACGGGGCCAGTTTTTCTGGAGGTGAGGCGCCAGCCTTAGATGGAGCCAAGCGGCTGCCTCACCTTGTGCATCCTTGGGGCTAAACGGCTGGAGGTGATGCTGCAGCTTCGTTTTCATCCAGGCGGCCGCATGAACTTGGGCATTTTTGCTTGGCCCGGACTTGTTTTAGTTAGGCCTTGTTTTGGTTTTTATTTATTACCTTTTGGTTTTGGTGTTAGATTTGGGATAGTATTCCTCTCATCCTTGTATTTTATTTATATCAATAAAATTCCCAGGTGACGTCCTGGTTCGCCAAAAAAAAAAATAAAAAATTTAACCCTATCTTTTTTTTATATAACTTTTTCTAAAAAATATCACTACTAACCAAAGTCTAAAATATCATTTCCTAGTCAATAAAAAGATAAAAAATTACTAGTTATTATTAGTACTATTATTAATATTATTACTGTTTATATAATTAATATTAATATTAATTAATTAATCAGTTATATAATTAATAATTCATTAATAAATATTATTGATAATAAATATTATTATTCTTGATATTAGGCATAAATAATTTAGTTTGCATATAGTGTGAAATAAATATAAGTATGTGATGTGGCATTGTTTGATTGGATCCCAAAAATTCATGTGGATCATGAGTTAAAGCAACCTCTAACCATTCAATACATTCAATTCAATGGTCCATATTCTTTCAAACAAAACCACTTCCCTTTCCTAACCCAACTCATTTTTTTATCCTATTTCTCTCTCTATTTCTCTCCCCTCTTCCCACCCCCGGCCACCAGGAATGGCCCAATGGCTACCTCTTCAACCGGATCCCACTCCCATCAGGTCAATCAAGAAAGTGGGAAGACTGGGAACTCCCTTGCTACATCACCAGTTTCTTCACAATCATCATCCTCGGCGTCGGACTCAACGCCAAGCCCGATATGACAATCGAGACTTGGGCACACCAGAAAGCCCTAGAACGCCTCGCCGCCGAGGCATCATCTCCGGCTGATGGATCCGACTGATTTCCTATTTGGGTAACGGTTTAATTTTGACTTTGAGTTGTGGGATCTGTGTTTGATTTGGTAGGGGAATGGGTTTTGTGGGTCGGAGTCAAAATTAGGGTTTATGAAGTTAATGTTGATATACTTCAATAATGATGTCGAAAAAATAGAGTTGTCAAGCTAATCTTGATTACTGCTACAATTTAAATTTGCATGTTTTGATATGACAATGTTTTGAGAAGTTTACGTATTTTTTGGCAAATTAAATCGATTTTGTTGTTCATAAACATATCAACTTCTTTGTTTAGTGAAACTGTTTTGATTATCATGATTTAAGATCCATTTTGTGAATGCTATTGTTGTATGATGGTGGTACGGTGGTAGTGGTGGGTGGTGGTGGTGAGATGGTGGTAGGATGGTTGCTGATGGTGGAAGTTTGGGAGGACCTGATCTGAATTTTTTGAAGTTAAGGGATCAAAGTTGAAATGAAAGGATATGTAAGGACTGATTTGAGTATAAAAGAAGTTTAGGGGAGCAAAGTATAACTATGAAATATCAAGGACTGATTTAAGATTAATAAAAGTTAAGAGACTGATTTGAGAATAAGAAAAGTTAAGGGACTGATTTGAGAATAAGAAAAGTTAAGAGACTTATTTAAATTGATTGACATTATAATTTATTTTGATAAAAATATTTAGGATATATATATATATATATATATATATATATATATATATATATATATAGGAAGCTATTGAATGAGTAAACCAAATTTATATGAGAACAATAAGCTGAAACCCGGCCAATTGGATTAAAAACACATCAATGCTCCAAGATTAAAAAAAAAAAAAAGATAGGCGGTTGGCATTTTCGTAATTATTGTGAACTAAATCCCCTCAAATTTCAAAATAAAATATCTCAATATCTATAAGTCGAAAAAATTCGAAAACACCGATTTTTGTGTCTTGACGAGACGATTCAAACTAGATCACGAAGACAGGATTTTGAAAAAATATTTTGTGATTTTTTTTTAGCGATCCATATTGCATCAACAATTAAATGATAAGAAGGGTTCCAAGTAAGATTGATTTTAGACGCATTAACAGTGCTACCATTATATGGCGTCCAATGAATTAATAGCTTCGTCCTCTTTGACACGATGATGGTCTTATTAATGTACATTTGAGCGAATAGACCTTTAACTGAACTCTTTTTCTCACAATGTCCTGGAACGCTCAACTGCTACTCAAAATATAAATTGGACACCGCTCTATATTGGTATTAAAAAAAAATTCCCGTTGAAAATATTTAACACTAAATATACGGAAAATCTAAGACAACATAGCTAGTGTTCACTAAGACAACATAACTAGTTAACTTACAGCTAGTGTTCACTTACAGCTAGTGTTCACTAATTAATTAGTGTTCACTAAGACAACATAGCTAGTGTTCACTTACGAAATAGTGTTCACTCTACGCTAGTGTTCACTAATTAATTAGTGTTCACTAAGACAATACAGCTAGTGTTCACTAATTAATTAGTGAACGCTAGCTAATGCAGTGTTCACTAAGACAATACAACTAGTGTTCACTAATTAATTAGTGAACAATACAGCTAGTGTTCACTAATTAATTAGTGTTCACTAAGACAATACAACTAATGTTCACTAAGACAACATATCTAGTGTTCACTAAGACAACACAGCTAGTGTTCACTAAGACAACATAGCTAGTGTTCATTAAGACAACATAACTAGTTACCTTACAGCTAGTGTTCACTTACAGCTAGTGTTCACTAATTAATTAGTGTTCACTAAGACAACATAGCTAGTGTTCACTTACGACTAGTGTTCGCTTACGGCTACTAGTGTTCACTAATTAATTAGTGTTCACTAAGACAATCTGACTAGTGTTCACTAAGACAACATAGCTAGTGTTAATATAGCTAGTGTTCGCACTAAGACAACATAGCTAGTGTTCACTTACAGCTAGTGTTCACTAATTAATTATGATTGTGTACTGTTATCGCTCACATATTATCAGTCATAATGGACTTAATTAATTACTTAAGTGCCCCCCTCAAGTGTCAACATGGACCCTTAAAGCAGGAACTAATTAAACTGGTACCTCAAGTTCATATTTTGGGATATTAACTAGTAAAGTAACAGCTATGGCCCATGGGAATGACCGTGTAAAAATTCCAAAGAAAACGAAGATGTTAGGAGATGCTCTAATTGCATTAGCTTACCTGGGGAGGATCGTTGTTCAATATTATTTTTTCAAAATCCTATCTTCAGGGATCTAGTTTGAATCGTCTCGTCAAGACAAAAATCGGTGTTTTCGATTTTTTGACTTATAGATATTGAGATATTTTATTTTGAAATTTGAGGGGATTTTAAATGAAATAATTACGAAAATGCCACCCTCTATATTTTTTTTTTTAATGGAGCATTGATGTGTTTTTAATCCAATGAGCTGTTAGTGGTTCTTATGGTTCTCATATAGATGTGGTTCTCATTATAATAGGACCCTTATATATATATATATATATATATATATATATATACTCCCCCGTCCCAATAAAAGCTTCACCAATTACCCAAAATGACGTCAGTTAGAAGCTTCACCTCTCCTTTTTTGGCAAAGAATCTTTACTATTACACCCACTCATTCTCTCTCCTATTTCACTATTACACTCACAACATTTTTCAAATTTACTATTTCTTTCACTCATTCTCTCTCCTATTTTACTATTACACTCACAACATTTTTGAAACCCTTAATTTACGTGCCGAGGAAAAATGGTGAAGCAATTACTGGATCGGAGGGAGTATATATATATATATATATATATATATATATATATATATATATATATATATATATATATATATATATATATATAATATTAGTATATATTTTTAAATAATATTAGTATATATATATATATATATATATATATATATATAATATTAGTATATATTTTTAAATAAATATATAATTTTTTTTAAAAAAATGCCAATTTAGCGACGGAAATATCCGTTTCTAAAATGGTTCAAAAATAAAACGACCATTTAAATAGAGACGAAAAATCCGTCGCTAATCCGTCGACGTACATATCTGTCTCTAATTTAGAGACGTTCATATATGTCTCTAATTTAGAGAGGTTCATATCTGTCTCTAATTTAGAGACGTACATATCTGTCTCTAAAACAGCTACAAAACAGCGATGCCCAATTTAGCGACCAACCTGCACCCACGAATTTAAAACTATTTTTTTTTTCTTTTGATTAATAATTACCATACACGTAATACTACCTGTTTCGGTTTTTATTTTATCATCTGTTATGCCTTTCAATTTAGAATGAGTGTGTTTGTTTTTTAAATTACTGTTTGGATACATCAATTCCATAACTTGGAATTGAAATTGGAGCATGGAATTCCAATTCTCCTGTTTGGATGTTAAAATAAGGGATAGAATTGGAATTGAATTATAATTCTAATACCCCAATTCCATAAAATCAATTCCATGGTTAAATTAAAAAATTACAAAACCAATTCCATCGCTTCCAATGCCAATTCGAACCCGTCCAAGCCGCATCGAAGAGGCGGAGCAGGATGCTCTATAGTTGGATCTCTCCTCTCCGTTGTTGAATCTCTCATTTTCTCTGATTTCAATCTCTCAACCGGTAAGTTCATTGATCCCATCTCTTTATTTCTCACTCCCTCTTTCTATAGCCATCGTTTTGTATTTCTATAAGCAAACACCTAAAAGTTCATCGTTATATGGATTACGGATGTTATTTTGATGATTCTCCTGTTTGGATGTTATTTTGATGATTTATCATTAAAACTAAAAAAAAGGGATGAAAAATTAAATATAAGACCTAACAATGGAGATTATTTTTTGGCTAAAGATTTGCAATTAATGTGGAAAATTTTCCAAGCAAAGGGAATTTTTTCCAGTCAAGTTGTTAATTCCAAGTATTATGTACAGTCGTTTGAAAAGCAGAACCAACTGGTCTAGAATCGCCCATATTCGAGATTAAGTGTGAGCACTTTGGTGCATTAATTAAGTGAGATTGGATGGAATAGTTCCAGTAAAGGAAATTGTATTCAAGAAGGTACCTATTTTCATGTTCGGTTCTTCTGACAAAGAACTTTCTGTTAGTATGCAGTTAGTAATTATGATGAGCTACAATTTTATTAAAATAAATGTTATTAAGCATTCTAAATTATGGGTTCTTAAAATTTCAGAGAATGGATGGTAGCTCGGTGGATGTTAATGCCTTAGTTACAAAGAAAAAAGGTGAAAAACAAAAACAACGAAAAGTGATTGTGGAATATTATATAGCTACTTCAGTTGCAATTTCTATTTGGTGGCATGAGTTGCACATGGTGAAGGCTCCTTCTAGAGATTTGAGTAGTGCTAGGGAGTTCTTTTTTAGGAGACTTTACTACGGGACGGATGCAGTTTGTAAAGCACAACTACGGCTTAATAAAGATACTTTCAATCTTTTATGTAAAAAATTGAGTGAACAGGGAGAGCTTCGTCCAACAAAACACGTTACTATTGAAGAAGCAGTGGCAATGTTTTTATATATCCTTGGGCATAGACTAAAGATTCGAGTGGTAGGCTTCAATTTCATGCGCTCCGTAGAGACAGTTAGTCATCATTTCAAAGCAGTTTTAAAGGCTGTAATCAAATTGCAAAAAGAGTACTTGGTCCAGCCCAATCAAGAACTTGAAGGTTTTGAAGATGAGAAATGGGTATGGTTTGAAAATTGCCTTGGAGCTTTAGATGGGACTTATGTGCCTTTAACCATTTCAGTTGAAGAGCAAGGAAGATATAGGAATAGGAAAAATTTCATGGCAACTAATGTGTTAGGAGTTTGTTCTCGTGATATGAAGTTTACTTATTTTTTACCGGGTTGGGAAGGTTCAGCTGCTAATGGTAGGATTCTTTAAGATGCATTGATAAGGCAGTATCATTTAATCGTCCCTAATGGTGTGTAGTGATTCTTTATGCAAGAGAAGTATAATAATTTATTTTTTCTTTTATATTCTTATGAAAAATTAGAGGGCGAGCCTTGGCGCAACGGTTAAGTTGCTCCTTTGGTGACCATAAGGTCACGGGTTCGAACCTTGGCGAACAGCCTCTTGGCAATTGTCAGGGGAAGGCTCTAGCAAATGGTTCCCTCTCCCAACCCCCGCTTGGCGGGGAGCGCTTGGCGCACCGGGGTTTGCCCTTTATTCTTATGAAAAATTGTATGCATTTTGTTGTCTAGGAAAATACTTCCTCGTTGATGCGGGATACACAAATTGCTCGGGATTTTTAGCTCCTTATAGAGGAACGCGATATCATTTGAATGAGTGGGCAACATGTGGAAATAATCCGAGAACATATAAAGAATTGTTTAATCTTCATCATTCTAGTGCGAGGAATGTGATTGAAAGGGCCTTTGGTTTGCTAAAGAAAAGGTCACTACAAAAAAAGGGGTCTTTTACCACACTTTATTTGTTACGGTCCGTCGAACCGACACAAATAGACTTTTATTTATTACGGTTTTTAAGACCGTAAGAAATAAAAAATTGTCTACTACGGTTTTTACAAACCGAGATAAATAAATATTTTTGTGTCGGTCTTTTCTAAAACGTAACAAAAGCTTTTAACGAGCAATTTTTTTTCCATTTACAATACTTTTAATATAACCGTAACAATTGTTTTTATAAAAATATTTATTTTTTTCATTTTCATTAATTGCATCAAATAAATTAAAAAATTTCCAAAATTCCCTCCTCCACAGGTAAAAGCTTCCCTCTATAGCTTCCCTCCCAAAATTTTGTGAAAGCCCTAAAGCCCTAATGTCGCCAAAATCTCATAAAAAACGCGTTTTTTTCAAGCTTAGAAAAAAACGTGTTTTGCGAAGACGTCTGACACTTTCCCTCGAGTGCGACGTCCAGAAGCACAAAAGAATTTAGCAACGTTTACATCAACTCTCATGCAATTCTCGCTCATTTCTCTTTCGTGAACTGCCTCCTCTCTTTCGAAATCTCTCCCAAACCTCCCGTCAAAAATCCCTCTTTTCGCCGTTAGGTCTCCGTCACATTCCCCTCCCGCCGCCAATTCTCCGGTCAGTCTATCGTCTTCTCCTTTCCTCACCGATTATCTGAGTGTTTTTCTCTGTGAATTTTCAATTATTCTGTAATTTGCATGGTGAGATTTGTGTGCGGCGGTGGTGCTTAGATTTGAATTGTTCGATTTTGAATCTCCGGCGGGTTTTTGTATCTATAAATCATAGCTTCTTCTGAGCGATAGTTATGGGGATATCTGTGTGTAAGTGTGTCCTAAATTTAATTTAGACCAATTCTATTTTATTTGTTTGGTGATTAACATCTAATTGGTGATTAAAAATGTATCGGTGTACGTTTAAAAAAGTGCCAGTTAAAATCTCTCTTTGTCCAAAAACTCAGTGCCAGTGCATGTGTAACAAAGTGCCAGTGCCAGTGTAAAAAAGTGCCAGTGTTAGTGTAATAAAGTGTTAGTGTATCAAAGTGCCGGTGTTAGTGTAAAACAAGTGCCAGTGTTAGTTTAACAAAGTGTCAGTGTTAGTGTAACAAAGTGCCAGTGTTAGTGTAACCAAGTGTCAGTGTTAGTTTATAAACAAACACTTAATATACATGCACCGACACTTTTTTACACTGGCACTTTGTTAAACTGACACTGACACTTTTTATACTGGCACTTTGTTACACATGCACTGACACTTTGTTTACACTAGCACTTTGTTACACATGCACTGACACTTTTTTACACTGGCACTTTGTTACACATGCACTGGCACTTTGTCACACTGGCATTTTGTTAAACTGGCACTGACACTGGCACAAACGGGGAAAACAAAACACGTTTTTCCTAAGTGTCAGGAAAAACTAGTTTTTTATAAGACCAACTCCCTAATGTCAGGAAGAGGAAAGGGGGGGGGGAAGGGTTTGGGCAAAGGAGGCGCCAAGAGGCATCGGAAAGTTCTCAGGGATAACATTCAGGGCATCACCAAGCCGGCAATTAGGCGTCTCGCAAGACGTGGCGGCGTTAAGCGTATCAGCGGCCTCATCTACGAGGAGACCCGTGGCGTTCTCAAGATCTTCCTCGAAATCGTCATTCGTGATGCTGTTACCTACACCGAGCACGCTCGCCGGAAGACTGTTACTGCCATGGATGTAGTCTATGCTCTCAAGCGCCAAGGTCGTACCCTCTACGGCTTCGACGGTTAGGAATTTCGACATTGGAGTTAGGTATGGGGATTTTAGGAATATGGAGTTTTACTGTGTTGTTAGTTTGAAGGAATTTTAGCTTGTAAGTGAAATGTTTCAAATGATAATCAATCAATTGAATTCCTCTGTGCCTTCTTTGTTTGTTAATGAGATTTTGTTGCTCTACGTTTCCTAGCATTTCTTTAGTTTTGAGTATTGTTTGACAATTGAATTTCATCTGCAGGTCCATTTGTGATTGATTCAGTAGAGCTTAAACAAGTCAATCACACTGTAAGATTCAATGTGCTTTATGATACTTTTATCCCTTTTCTCTTTAGATCTATTACAAATTGTATTCAAATTTTGATTTATACTCCTAGTGAACCAAAAGCTAATTCTTCTGCTGGCGTTCATCATTTTTGCAGCCTGAAGATGTTGCCATTGAATCAAAGGTATTTGACCTATTTAGTTTCATAGTATGCTCCAATGGATTAGGACTGGGTGGAATTTCGATTATTCCCTCCAACATCTTTACCACAGTGCTCATAATTGGTATTGCTTCTGCTAGATACTGAACACACAACAGAGCTACCGATTTATGCATGATGGAACAAGCTCAAGACTATACTCCAGCACATAGGATATGGGAAAGACGGTATATTTCTTGATATGTTGGAAAAATTATATCCTATACCCGGTAAAATGCATTTTGATGAACATTTACAGGAGAATACAGAGTATATGTTTCAAATGTGCTGTTAATGCTTTTCAGGGTAAAATTTACAGAGTTCTTAGGCAAGTTGGGTTTGTTTTTTTATGTTGATTGGATACACTTAATTCTGACCCATATATCTTATCAATATACCATGGAAGATCACACAATTTCATATGACCTGGTTGGTTAAGTCTCACATCATCATTCATCACTAGCTTTCCTACTTGTGTAGTCTATACGTTAATTGAATCATGACTGCAACTTTCACGCCATCATCAAACTCACCCTTGTAAACATCCCCATAGCCACCCGAACCCAACTTGGTGGAGTAGTTCTGTGTGATAACTGTTAGTTGTTGGGATGAAAATCTAATGGGCTTCTCTCGAGCTATTTCTATAAGAAAATTCTCCATTGTTGCTCCGTTGACTTGTGAGTCTGAAATCACTGGGTAAGTTTGTGGTGGTGGCTTTGATTCAATATGATTAGTTGTAGGATAAGATGAATTCTGAACTCTTACAATAATGTGTAGATTTGAAGTTTCTACCTTCTTGAAGCACTTGTATATAGCAATCACTATTGCGATCATGACAAGGGCTCCCACCACAGTTGAAACTGCCAGGTAATTTATCAACATATAAATAGAAGTTAATTTTCTGCAATTAATTAGCAATAGAGTTTTGAAGTGTTCCATGTTAAGGCTCGTTTGTGACATGTCTTCATTTGTCTATATTTTATGATCATATTTCTCTTAATTTAAATTGGGTTTTACGTTTATTTAACCCAATTTGTTTGTGTTTTGGTGCGGGGAAATAAATGAATGGACTTGGAAGGAAGTGGACTAAAAGATGGATTTTGGACTGAATTACAAAAATGCTACGTATAACATGGAATGCAAAGTGATGGGTTGAGATTCATAAAAACTAAACAAAAATCTGGAGAAGATGGAGCTCTCTAAAGTCACATTGCGATCTTAAAAGATATCAATCTTCTTTAATGCAATTGAGATTACAAAGATGCTACGTATAACATGGCTAAGTCATAGTGGCTTTTGGACAATGTTATATATTTAGCACATGTTTAGTACTATGAGATTATTTCTTTTGGATATTAAGCACTTTGGGATTATTGTGATATTATTGATTTTGGAATGGAAAAGTTCTCTTTTTCATATACATATTTTCTAGAAATTGTGATTTAGTAAAAATATACCACCATTTTAGAAACTATTATATATATATATATATATATATATATATATATATATATATATATATATATATATATATATATATATATATATATGTGTGTGTGTGTGTGTGTGTGTGTGTGTGTGTGTGTGTGTGTGTGTGTGTGTGTGTGTATATATATATTATGGTTTAAACCGTAACAAATATTAAAAAAAATATCAGCAATGTTTTATTATTATTGTAAACAAACTGACACATAAAAATATATGTTACGGTTCAAATACGGTCACAAACTAATATGTCGCACACAATTATCTGAGGTGATGTGTAAATAACCATAATAAATATATCAATTGTGACAGTTATAACCGTCGCAAAAAAGTGTAACATAACTTTTAAACATATGACACTGTTTCTTTTGCATTGTTTATGAAACGTAATAAATATATCAATTGTGACGGTTATAACCGTCGCAAAAAAGTGTAACATAACTTTTAAACATATGACACAGTTTCTTTTGCATTGTTTCTGAACCGTAATAAATATATCAATTGTGATGGTCATAGCCGTCGCAAAAAAGCGTAACATAACTTTTAAACATATGACACAGTTTCTTTTACATTGTTTCTGAACCGTAACAAAGACCGTCACAAAAAAAAATTATGACGGTTTATCACCCGTCACAAAGTATTTGTGACCCGCGCAATTAAGTCGGACACAAAACCGTCACAAAACCGTCACAAATACCTTTTGTGTCGATTTTTGAGTTTTTTGCGACGGTCCGTCGATCGTCATAAAAGGGGTTATTTTTTGTAGTGGGTGGGCCATTCTAAGAGATGCCTCATCTTTTAAAGTGAAAACACAAGTATGTATTATTAGTGCTTGTGCCGTCCTCCACAATTTCATACGAGATGAGCAACCAAATGATCCTTTATTGGATGAGGTTGAAGCTGATCTACGTGAACAACAACCAGATCAACATGAACAAGATGAAGTAGATGATGAGGAGGAAAATGGGATTGATGTAGACTATGTTGCAGTTGCTGATGCGATAAATGAGAATAGGATTAGAGTAGTCCGAACAACCCGTGCATGGACTGAAAAGAGGGATGCATTAGCAAAAGCAATGTTTGCTGAGTATCAAATTAGACATGCCCGAGTTTAAGGATCCATAATACAAGTTATTTGACATTTCTTGACATTTCTTACTAAAATATGCATATTAGATATGATACTGTTTTCTTAGAGTGAACTGGTAAGTAGTCACCAGATCCCAAATGAATGCCATTTTGAGCAGCTTCTGTATGATGTCTGTATTCATTAACAAGAGTTTTATGCTAGAGAATTCTTAATATTAGTCCAGTGCTGATTGTGTTGCTACTGTTTTTGATGATTTACATTTTCATGCTCTTAGATTTCCTCTGTTAATTTTCTGCTTTTGTTTCCTCTGTTAATTTTCTGCTTTTTGTTTTAATTCTGTTTTTGTTTCCTTTGTTAATTTTCTGCTGTAGTACTGATGGATTTGTTATTTTGATGATTTACATTTTCATGCTCTTAGATTTCCCCTCCCAATCATGTCCTCCTCTAACTCAAAAGACAAGGAGGTGAAAAAACGTTACTTTACATGGACCCCAATGATGGATACGATTCTGTTGGAAGCTTTTATCAATCAGTTAAACGAAGGCAATAGGCTAGATGGAAAATGTGCATGGAAATCGATAGCTTGGACAACAGCTATAAATGCTCTGAACAAAGAACTTGGTATTAATGTGACCAAGCAGAACATTCAATCACGCCTAAAGACCTGGGAGAAGCACTATGATATAGTGAGTAAGATGCTTGGTCAATCTGGCTTTTCTTGGGATTTCTCGAAAGGAAGAGTAGATGTGACTGAAAATGTGTGGAACAAGTATGTGAAGGTTGTTGTGAATTCACGCAGCGGAACGGCCCAAGCTTGGAGTAATAATAAGAGCAACACACACAAAAAGTAAATCACACACAAAGGAACACACAAGAATTGTTAACCCGGTTCGTTGCAACAACAACTACGTCCGGGGGCGCTACCAAGCCAAAATATTCTCTCTAATATTTTCAGATGTTACAATTTGTTTCTAGGCTATCACATGTATTTATAGGGAACAATAAATCAAATCCTAGTAATAAAAGGATTCCTACTCAAGAAAGTAATCTTCTTTCTTCACAAGTCCTTCCAAATATTACTACCAAAAGGAATCACCAATGTAGGAGGAGATCTTGTCCAAATAGGAAACCAATCAGCTGCAGAAATATCCTCCTCGTCACGTGGGCGGTCGTCCACCACGCCATGGGCGATCGCCCAAGTGTAAATTCCCACGAGCCCAATCCTTCTGTACATATGGGCGGTCGCCCACCACCACCATGGGCGGTCGCCCAGTCCAACAGACCCACCTCCGGATTTTTCCTTTTTCCATGGTTTTGACTCCACATCCCAACAATCTCCCACCTGGAGACAAACCATCCATGATACCTCTCTTGAAATAAATTTCAGTGGCCAGCTATTGCGTTGGTAGCGCCCGGCCTCTTGTCTAGTTATCCAAGTGAGTTGAAGCTGAGCTACGCTTCAACATAACTGTCGGGTCTACCATGCTCCGAGTCTTCATTCCGAATGATCCTCCCTGCACATCCCCGCTTACTTGCTTGCTAACTATCGATCCTGAATAGCGCGAATCCACGTGCCCCACACAATTACAAGCTTGGAACCTTTGTGTGTTCTTTGCAACCCATCGCATCACCGTTCTAGATCCCGCTCCCATGTTGGCCAAATTGGCTCCGCGTCGGCCGACTTCATCACCCAATTTTCTACCAACATACCGTTTAGTGAAATTTCTCCCACCATGGCGATCTCGGCCACCACCATTCATCATTGGGATGCGCCTTCGTTTCCCCCAACGACTCATGTTGCATGTGGTATACAACATATTTTCCACGCCGCCACGAGCCACCAAGCTAGCTCCGCGGTTTACCTTCCACGTCCCACAACCGAAGGTCACCACACAACCCTCTTTATCAAGTTGCCTTATGGAAATCAAGGTCCTCTTCAAATCCGGAATATGTCGCACATCACGTAGCCGCAAAACAGTCCCATCCGTTGCTTTGACCCGAACAACCCCTTTTCCAATGACCTTGACAGGATTATTGTTCCCCAAACGAACAACCCCAAAATCACCCGGAATGTACTGCTCCATTCTTTCTGCACTGGTGCATGAATGAAACGTCGAGTCCGAATCCAAAACCCACGAATCTGTTGAACTGCTCCCACCCAAGATTAATGCATCCGCTATCTCCTCAGCAACATTCAATTCCTTCGCTCTGCCTGACCACTTCGGACAACTTCTCCTAAAGTGCCCCTTCTCCCCACAATCATAGCAAGTAATCACCTTCTTGCCACCCTTACTCTTTTCACCGACATTTAGTGCTATCCCCGATGTCCCACCCTTGCTCTTCCTACGAATTTCTTCGCCAAGAATCACATCAACGACATCCGAAAACTTCAACTTCACTTTTCCTGTTGAAACGTTAACTGCTATCGTAGTCGTATCCCAACTTTCCGATAAAGAAGAAAGTAAAATCAACGCTAGTACCTCGTCATCAAGAGTAACAGCCACGGAAGACAGTTGGATCGCAGTAGATTTGAATTCACTTATATGCTTTGTTGCCGACATGCCTTCCACCATCCTTATGTTCAACAACTTCCTCATTAGATGAGCTTTATTTGCCGCCGATGGTGTCTCATACATGCTCGCCAACATCTCTAACATCTCCATGGTAGTCTTCGCCTCCAAAACATTCTTCGCCACATCCTTGGTCAACGTTTGCCTAACAAGCCCTAACGCTTTCCGATCCAAGATTTCGAATTTTGCTTCCTCTATGTCCGCCGGCCTTTCTTTTAATGGTAGATACAAATCCTTGTTCCACAGAACATCCTCGATTTGTGTCTTCCAAAAATTGAAATTCGTTCCATCAAACTTTTCGATCAACACCTTATTACCATCCTCCAAAGCTCCCAAGAAATCCATAGCAAAAGACCAGCCAACCAATGATTCGACAAAACCAAAGCTCTGATACCAGTTGTTGTGAATTCACGCAGCGGAACGGCCCAAGCTTGGAGTAATAATAAGAGCAACACACACGAAAAGTAAATCACACACAAAGGAACACACAAGAATTGTTAACCCGGTTCGTTGCAACAACAACTACGTCCGGGGGCGCTACCAAGCCAAAATATTCTCTCTAATATTTTCAGATGTTACAATTTGTTTCTAGGCTATCACATGTATTTATAGGGAACAATAAATCAAATCCTAGTAATAAAAGGATTCCTACTCAAGAAAGTAATCTTCTTTCTTCACAAGTCCTTCCAAATATTACTACCAAAAGGAATCACCAATGTAGGAGGAGATCTTGTCCAAATAGGAAACCAATCAGCTGCAGAAATATCCTCCTCGTCACGTGGGCGGTCGCCCACCACGCCATGGGCGGTCGCCCAAGTGTAAATTCCCACGAGCCCAATCCTTCTGTACATATGGGCGGTCGCCCACCACCACCATGGGCGGTCGCCCAGTCCAACAGACCCACCTCCGGATTTTTCCTTTTTCCATGGTTTTGACTCCACATCCCAACAAAGGTATGGCTTTCTATAATTTATTTCCTTTTCAGTGGTTTGTGTGGAACAAATCAGCATGATCAGTATTCTCGTAGTCCATATCTCTTGCAACTGTCTTTCACAGTAGTGCTTTTGCTGAATTTGTGAGGGTAATGAGGGAAAGAAATACAGTCTTGAGCAAATAGAAAATGAGAAAACAGAGAAAACATGAAACATCAGCTCATACCCTCTAAATATTTTACATCGCAACTACTACAATTGTAGTTATTGAAAAAATAGTAGTGATTTTTATTGAAAAAATAGTAGTGATGCATCAGATATTGAAACTTCCATGGGTATAAATAAATGTAAGATGGAAATTGAAAACTACAAGTATGATTGCATTACCCATTTCATCTCTACAAAAACATGTTAATACAGCCCTCAAGTCAATAGGGTATTTGCTTATTTCTTGAATTACCCATTTGATACTTTTATTAACAAATATCCCACAATGACAGCTACTTATTTGTTTGGTTGTGAGGCAAGCCAACCCCTAGACTTCTGCTTCTGCTTCTGCTTCTGTAGCGTAAAATACATAACTATCTATCTGCCTATGCCTATCCTCTTCTGGTATTTATCCCCTGTTTAATGCCTTTGGGTACAAGAAAATCATCAAAACTTGCTCTTCCCGGAGAAATGTGATAGTCATTGCAGAAAAGAAAACCATTACTGAGAACACATCTTTTATCTGAGACATCAAAAGATGGAATCTTTATCATTGTACCGTTGCTGTAGAGTATGTTTACTGTGGGTGGAAAAACTCATGAGAGTGGCTATTTTAAAGCCATTTTTGTGCTTTTTTTATTGAGGAAATTTTTCGGATGCATTTTGGGCTGATTCTTTATACAGCAATGGTTGATCTTTCTTCAGACAACCTGGTACTAGTTTGGATCATCTGGATACTGGCTAGCTACCACTTGTATATCAGAGTTATGTACATTTCTGTTTGCTATATTCAGACAAGGATTATTATTTGAGAATATTTGAGATTCGAGATTTTGAGCTTAGGTTTTGAAGGTTGGGAGCAGAGCAAGCTTTGTTGGAGCTTTGACTCTCGTAAGATAAAACATATGAAGAACATGTATGAAAACCTTTATGTTTTGGGTCTTATTATTTGATTCTTTTCAAATTAGATAAATAGTACTCATTCCGTCCTTAAATAATGAATATCCATTGATCGCGCAGGAAAGCGTGTGGGCTCAGTTCTTTGTATCCAGCAATGAGTGAGCTAGCTTTGGATCTGCACAGCACAAGAAACAAGGGTGAAACTGCGCCGGGGGTCTTCCGACAAGCCCCTCCGGCGTGAGAGTAAGATGATGGACTGGAAATGTGTAGATAATATGGTATGTGTGAGGGTACGTAAATGTGTAGTAGAACCTTACCTGCGTCCATGTTATTACTCTCTTATTTATAGTGGAAATAGTGATATTAGGGTTTTCACCAGAACCGTTGGATTGGATTGATGCCAACCATTGGATCAGCTCCATCTCCTAGGTGCACACGTGTCATGCCGGGGTTGGTCCGCCTATGTAAGGACACTGCAGCATCTGACATCCGATAAGTAGTTTTCCTTATAAAGGAAAGTCAACCTGCACGCCTTTTGTTGTTATTACTGGTGGCATGATTGCACGTGTAACAAGGCACTGTAGCAGGTCTGACATTATCCCAATTTAGCTAATTAACCAAGCTTGTTGAGGAAGCTTAATAGAAGAGACGACCTGGAGCTGTACGTCCAGATGGGTCGTCTCCTTGAGGTATGACTCGACGAGAGAGAGTTAGTCGTTCAATGGCGACGCTCACTCTTGGACGAGTGCCGGTTGGAGCCGAGGGAAGGCTCGTCGTTAGATGGGCCTAGCCCATTGTCGACGATCTCTTCTTGGTGTATCGACGGGCTAGAAGTTAACCCTTTCCTTAATGGTACAATGGCTCGTCGTTTGGATGGGCTCGGTCGCTCAGTGGCGACGACTGCCAACCAGTGTTGGACGGGCCATGACCCAAGGCTTTGATCTGATCCTTTGATGGGCCTATTGGGCCCCCAGGCTCGTAGGAAAGTATTGGGCTCGGCCCATCACAGAATATTCCGTTCAGTGGCCCCCAACTCATGGTCGTCTTGACGGGCCGGGAGTTGTCATTTTCCCTCCAACATAATCCGTACGACCTTCAATTTGAATTTTGAATTATGATGATGTCAGCGTCGGTGACGTGGGCGGCTGAGATCTCTTCTTTGGTTGACACGTGTCCCTTGATGGGACATTCTCCTCGAAAGTTGCAGAGGGTATTTAATGCCCCTCATCATTCCGCCTTTTGGGTTCCCCAGGAACAAACTGTTCATCTTCTCCCCATATAAAAGCTTTCTCCCCCCATCATTTCAAACTTTTCTTACCCTTGATCAGTGAGAGCAAAGTAAGAGAGGCGATTTCCGGCCACCATCAAAAAGAATTCCGGTAGCAAGGATCACTGTCTCCGGCAACCATAACCGCTCTGGCAACTCCGTTTGTGAGGTATCTAGGCGCCTGGATAAGAGATTTCTTTGAACTTCCGCCGGAAAACTCATCGGAAAGAGCATCTTCCAATCCATTACCAGGTAATATCTTCATCTGTTCTTCATTTTCTGGGTTTTTTCATTGGGTTTGTAGAGGTTAGTCAAATGGGACCAAGAACCATCAGTTTCGAGAGAGGTGTCAAGTTTGGATTTGGGTTGAATCAAAGGGTTTATAAATGTGCCAAGGGGATTTGGAGGGAGATTCCTTTATCTGAGTGTTCTTCAATCTTGGAGAAGTTCAACTTTGAGAATGAGCCCTTGGGGTTCCCGGAGGGAGATATCTTAGGGGATTTTGAGGACGGTGACCCAATGATAACTCCCTTCAGGTCAATGAACGATCTGCCCACCCATATTAGGACCCACTATTCTTTGTTCCGTCGTGATTCAATTAGGGCTTTGGTCGTAGGGGAATCTAGGTCGCAGCTAGGTAGGTCGTCGCCTACGGATGTTAGGATTGATTCCCCTCTCTTATCTCCTTGTTTTGTAGAAATGGATCACGACGGGCGTCCTAGCCAGCCGGCCCTAGAAGTAAACGAGGCCAGCACAAGTGCTGGGGGTGATCAGACGGCTAAGGCCTTTCACACATTTGTACAATTTGGATCAAGTGACAGCGACTTTGGAGGTGGAGCAGGAGGGCGATGGGCTATTCCCAAGATCGAGCTTAAGAAATCGGATGTGGGGAAGCAAATGATCGACGCTCTACGAGGGTCATTCAGAGTCCAAGCTTCGACCTATAAGCTGGAGCATCTCGGGCCCAGCGAGTATGGGCCTCGTCGTCAATCCTTACTGACCAGCAAGGAGAAGGTGGGCTTCTTCTATAAACAGTTTGAGTTCGGTCTAAGATTGCCTTTAGACCCCTTCATCAATGAATTCTTGGAGGACTCCGCCTGTGTGCCCATGGAAGTCAGTGCCAATACCATCAGAATTTTGTCTGGCTTTGCCGTCGTATGCAGATTCCTTGGCTACGAGCCATGCAACAAAGTATTCCGTCAATACTATCGGACGACCCGGAATACTTCCAAAGGGAAAACGACGGTTAGTGTGTCTTCGATCAGGAACGCACGGAACTTTTTCTTGGATATTCCTAATAAAGTGTATGGATGGGAGAACCACTTGATACTGGTGGAAAGCCGAGTGGGGTGGCAATTCCCTTTTCCAGAGGGCAATAAGCCAGTTGATGAGAAGTACATCTTCCAAGCTCCGTGGGCCGACGAGCTAAAGAAAAAATTGGATGATTTGTTGGATCTCGGATGGGTCTCGTACAAAGACATAGAGGCCTCACAATGGAGATATATCAGGACCGGCATGATGTCTAAGCCGTTAATGGGGCCTGAACTTTTAGTGAAGATTGACCTGGATGCCCGCTATCCTGACTGGGTCGTCCACAAAGAGTTTGTTTTTAAAGATAATTGTGTGAACTGTGCGACGGCACGAGCTGGTCGTATTGAAGAGAGCTGCGACCACCTTGAGATGAATGGGGGTTGGGCTCCTGCTATCTTTTTAGTTTTGATCATTTCTTGTCTCGTCGTGAGTAAAGACTAATCTCTTTTTACTTGGTTGTTTTGCAGTCCTTACCCAAGAAGACGTAGACAGAATTGAGAAAAGGATAATGGACGGAGCCATCAGAGCCAGTGACAGGGGCACCAAGAAGAAAGAAAGGGCTGCGACCCGTGCCATACTTGATCGTCAGGAGAAGCAGACGACGAGGAATGAGCAACTTCCCAAGGATCCTATGGGTGCCATCCCAATGATTGAGAGGGAGCCCGTCGTTGAGGGGCTGAACACTGGAGGTCGTCAGGCCATTGTTGATGCGGCTGAGAGAGCGGTAGGGATGGAGATTGATTCTAATGTGGAAGCCAGTGGAGCCCGAATGGCCGTTGCCAATGAGGCCGAGCATATTGAGGTGGAGAGCACGGATTCAAACCCCGAACTTCGTGAGCCCGATGGTCGTGCCTCCAAAAAGAGAAAAGGGCATCTCGTCGAACCTCCTAGCATGTCGAACCCCTCTACTCCAAGGGCGGATGCTCCAGGCTCGTCTTCAGCGGTCTTGTCTAAGACCAAGGCCAAAGAGATGGCGACCTCAATTGCTAAAGCCTCTCATATAGCTGGGATCCCTTATTTGCAGAGAAATGGCAATGCGCTCCTGCTGGGGACGGCTCTGACAAGGCGAGGACGGGATGTTGAGTTGACCCGTCGGATGAAGGAGGCTAATCTTACCCCTGAAACCTACCATGCCCGTCTGGGGCTAATTCAGACTGAGGTACTTCGAATTAAAGCTTATGTTTTTCTCTGTCTCATTGTACTTGTGCTAATAAATTAACTGTTGCAGCTGTTGTCGATGATGGATGCCATGACGTCGGGTTATAGGGAATGTCTTGATGCCGAGCTTCGGGGCAACGAGCAGCTGATGAAGGCCGTCGGTGATAAGGGGACGGCTGAGCAGAAGTTGAAGGAGGCGGAGACCAACGTCGGCGAGCTCACTCTTGCCCACGAGCTCTTGGTGAATGAAAAGGATAACCTTTTGAAGGAGATGGATGCCTTGAAGGAAGGGAAAGCCAAAGCTGAGGCTGACTCGAAGGTGTTCCGGGACGGTCTTCGCGTTTGTGAGAACAAGCTTCAGAAGGCGACGGCTCAGATTGAAGCGATGAAGACGAGCCGTGATGCTGAGTTGGCCCAAGCCAGGCTTGATGTCGTCAATGACTTCCAAAAAAGCGCCGAGTGCCTTCAACTGGTCACCAAGCATGCTAGTGGGTTTTTCAAAGATGGGGCTAAGCACATGGCCAGGCGGCTTTTGTTGGACCCTGCAATAAAAGATCTTCTCTCCGTCCGGAAGTTGGCCGACCTTTGCACGGAGGAATCTCACGACGACGAAGCACGCTCGGTCCATCCCCTCGTCCCCTATACTGACAATGATTTCCTTATTATAAGGGAGGACGACGCCAAAGCCGGAAAAGACGAGTGGCCTATCCCTGCCGTCGTCCCAGGGAACTTCGATGCCTATTACAAATACTTCGTTGAAGACGGCCCCGACCCTGATGCAGCTCCTTCAGATGCCGGCGGTGCTCAGTAGTTTATTTCATTAAAAAAGTTGTGATGTTCCTAAACAATGTTTAGTTTGATTTGGTTGTGGTTCCAAACATTGTCTCAAAACAATTTTTATTTTCTGTAATGTAATCGGCCTGTTTCCTCATTGTTTAGAGGGGGTCGTACGTACAATATTTGCTTTATGTTTAAGTTATTCAATGCCTTTGTATTCTGTTAGTTAATCTGTGTTAACGTAGATGGTATGTGATAACTTGTTTGACGAGTAAGTTTGAGTACAAGTATGGATGGTCGTTGTTAGTGACGACTAGAAATTAGGTCGTCCTAATGTGGTCGACACTTGTTCAAACTTGTATTTTCTCAACTTCTCAATGGCTCGTAGGAATAGTACGAAGGTTCATAGGTTTCTTGCTCGTAGGTAAGATTCTATGGACGAGTCGTCTTATTCCGTTATAGCGTTCGACGAAGTCTGGCTTCGTCTAACCTTTATACTTGGCTAAAGTGAGTGTAAGTGTCGAAGTCTTTGCTACGACTGATCTTTATACTTGATCAAAGTAGTTGTAGGGGTCGAAGTCAGGCTTCAACCGCCTTAAGCTTTGGTTTGCAATGAACGAGGTTCGGCGAAGTGGTGAGTTTCCATTGATAACTTCTGACTAACAACTGCGATTGACAACTCATTTACTTCCTACGACCTGGGGACTTACAGGTTATCCCTTACAGACTTCAAAAATTAGACCTCAAAAACTTCTTACAAAATGACAATCAAAAATTCAAATTGAGAACCACAAAATGGGTGCCCTGAGGGCGCTGAATGTTATCGACGACGACGATCAAAAGTAATACTTCATCAGATGATTGGCGTGCCATGGATGCTTGAGATGCTCACCGTTGGGCTTAGCTAGGCGGTAGGTTCCTTCTCTGACCACACTTGTGACAACGTATGGTCCTTCCCAATTGGGGGAGAGTTTGTTTTGGCGGGCCTTGAGTCCCGTCGCTTCGATCTTCCTGAGCACATGATCACCTACTTTAAAGAACCTTCTCTTCACCTTCTTGTCATGATAAGCCTTGGTTTTCTTTTTGTAGTTCTCCATCCTTAATTGGGCGTCCAATCTCCGCTCGTCTACGAGGTCCAGATCGACTTGTCGGTTATGGATGTTCTTTTCTACCTCGTATAAAGCAACTCGGTCCGTCGGCAGCTGAAGTTCGGCGGGAGCCATGGCTTCTGAGCCGTAAGCCAAAGCGAATGGGGTTTCCCCCGTAGGCCCCCGGGTGGTTGTGCGGACAGCCCAGAGAGCCGAGGGTAGTCCGTCCAACCATCTTGTATCTCTTCCCTCCAGATTTTTACACAAAGCAGACAAGACAAGCTTGTTTGCCGCTTCAGCTTGCCCGTTGCCTTGGGGATAGGCAACGGACGACTTGGAGTGTTTGACCCCCATCCTGTTCAACTCTTGCTCGAACTTTCTTGAAAACTGCAGGCCATTGTCTGAAACGATCACCCTTGGGATTCCGAAGCGACACCATATCGAATCATGGATGAAGCTTAGGGCATTGTTTTCAGTGATTTTGTTTAAGGCCTTGGCCTCCACCCACTTCGAAAAATAGTCAACCGCCACGATTACATACTTGACTCCTCCCTTGGCGGTGGAAAATGCCCAATCAAGTCAACACCCCACATATCAAACGGCCAAGCGGCAATGACGGGGTTTGCTCGGTAGTTGGTAGCTTGGGAGGTCGGCGAAACGCCGGCAGTATCACACTTTTTCACAAACCTGCTTTGGCGTCTTCACGGAGGTGGGGCCAAGAGTATCCCATGGTAATGATCTTATCGCCCAATGTGCGGGCCCTGTGGTGTCCCCCGCATTCTCCTTGGTGTACCTCGAACAATAATTGAACGACCTTGTCGTGGTGGACGCACTTCAATAATGGTGCAGTAATGGATCGTCGGTAGAGCTCTCCCTCTACGATCGTAAATCTGGGGGACTTTCTTTTGACTTGCCTTGCCAAAACCTCATCTGTTGGCAACTCATCCCGTTCAATAAAAGCTTTTAGCTCGTCTATCCAGCATCTTGGACCGTCGACGCTGCACATGACTTCTACTCGCTCGTAGGCTGGTTGTTCTAAGTAGGCTAGGTGATGGCCATGCTCCTCCTCTGGGAGTTGGTCCGTAGCCATCTTTGAGAGCAGGTCGGCGTGCTCGTTGTTTTCACGATCTATCCTCTGTATGGCCCAAAATTCCAACCCCTAGATCAATTCTCCGACCAATGAATGGTACTTCTGCAGGGTGGAATCGACGACTTGGTATTCTCCCATTACTTGATTCACGATCAATTGAGAATCACAATAAGCTGCGATTTTGGTAGCTCCAAAACACTTTGCGTACTCAATGGCCGCTATGAGCGCTTCGTACTCGGCCTGGTTGTTAGATGCTTGAAACTTGAACCTCAATACTTCTTCAAAAACTGTCCCGCTTTCTGGTTCAACAAGAACGATCCCTGCTCCGCTCAGATTTTTGGTTGCTGACCCGTCTGAAAAGATCTTCCAACAGCCTACGGGCAAAACTAACTCCACTGGCTGTTCGATGACCTCCTTTCCTTTGCTTGCTTGCCGTAGCTGCCTTTGATCGTCGTCGATGGTGAACGACGTCTCAACTAGAAAGTCTGCCAAAGATTGTGCCTGTAGGGTCTTTCTCGTCCTATATTCAATATCGAACTCAGTCAGCTCAATGCTCCAGTTGAGAAGACGACCAGAGCTTTCAGGACGGTGCAAGATCTTGCGCAGTGGGGCATTCGTATAAACGACGATGGGGTGAGCAGAGAAGTATGCTCGTAGCTTTCGTGCTGTGATGACGAGAGCGTAAGCGATCTTCTCCGCGTTGAAGTAACGAGTTTCCACATTCGATAAAGCCTTGCTGACGTAGTAAACTGGCCTCTGGGTTCCACCTTCCTCCCTAACCAATACGGCGGCGACGGTCTTATCACTCGCCGAGAGATATACGTAAAGGTCTTCTCCTGCTACGGGGCTTTGGAGGAGTGGTGGGGAGCCAAGATACTCTTTCAGCTGTTTGAACGAGAGAGAGCATTCATCCGTCCATTTGAAATCCTTTGCACCTCGGAGAGCTTTAAAAAATGGAAGCGACCTCTCAGCAGACTTGGCAATGAAACGTCCTAAGGCCGCTACTCGTCCGTTTAAGCGCTGAACTTCCTTGATGCTCGCAGTGTTCGGCCATGTCTATCAAAGCCTTAATTTTTCAGATTGGCTTCAATTCCCGCCGAGAGAGCATGAATCCTAGAAACTTTCCGCTGCGACTCCGAAGACGCATTTAGCCGGGGTTGAGGACCATGTCATTGGCTCGTAGATTGGTGAATGTTGCCGGAGGTCGTCGACATGCTTTCTCTTTCTACTTTTGACGACCATATCATCAACATACGCCTCTAAGTTGTCGCCGATCTGGTCTTTGAATACCTTGTTTACCATCCTTTGGTAAGTGGCCCCGGCGTTCTTAAGCCCAAAAGGCATCTTCGTATAACAATAAGTTCCCCTGCGGCTGGAAGGCCGTCTTCGAATGTCTTCTTCACCATCTTGATTTGGTGGTAGCCATAATAAGCATCAAGAAAGCTCAAAGTAGTGTGACCGCCACTGTAATCGACGAGCTTGTCAATTCTGGGCAAAGGGTAACTGTCCTTGGGGCACGCCAAGTTTAGATCGATAAAGTCGACACAAAGCCTCCATTTTCCATTTGGTTTTTTCACAAGGACCACGTTAGCCAGCCAAGTTGTGAACCCAGCGTTCACAATAATTCCAGCTCTCTCAAGAACTTCTCGATCTCTTGCTTTATAGCAATCTCTTTTTCTGTTGAAAAAGTTCGACACCTTTGCTCCTTGAATTTCATGGTGGGGTTCACTCCAAGCCTATGAACTGCCACATCCTCTCTGATCCCCTTCATATCTTCCACCTTCCAAGCAAAAACATCGAGGTTCTGTTTGAGTAGGGAGATTATCTCTTCCCTCTCCTCAGTGCATAATCGAGACCCCACTTGATTTTCTCGCTCTGGATAGTCAGGGTTAATGACCAGTTCAATTAGCTCGTCGGCTGGCTTCATCTCATGGGCGTCGTCCCTAAAGTCCATGGATTCAATGACGATCTCTTTAATTTTCCTTCTTGCTTTAGGTGTCAGATCTGGTACCTCGTCGTCAATCAATTTATCCAGCTCGGCCCTCGATTCTTGGGCGGCCAAAAGTTGTGGTTCTGCAGCTTGGTCGTTCAAGAATTCCTCAGCAGGGACCTCTGGATATTCTATGCACTTGATTGTCGAGACGCCGGTGTACGAGGTCGTCGTTTGTTTGACAGATTTGGAGAGCTTCACCTTGTGATCTGGATCGTCGATTTCAATAGTCCGCTTCGCCTTTAACACGTGCTCTAGGAATTCTGGGGCCGTCCCCAACACACATCCGACTCCAGCATGCGAAGGAAATTTTACTCGTTGATGGGGAACTGAGGCGACGATCCCCAAGGAGGCTTGACCAGGTTGGCCAAGGATAGCATGGTAGTCACTGATGACGTCGATTACAATAAATGTTACTGTTTTGATTGTTCTCAATGGGTGTTCCCCGATGTCGACCGGAAGATCGATCTGGCCTTTTGCATCTACCCGGTGATTGGTGAATCCTTCTAGACGACCTAAGTAAGGACTTAGACGGCTATCAGGTAGACCCATTCTCTGGTAGACGTTGTAAAACAAGATGTCCTTAGCCGCTCCCGTATCGATCAAAATTCTTCTTGATTCGCAGTTATCGATGAATCCAGGTATGACTAGAGTTTGTTGACGAGCTAATGGATTAGCTGGTAGCTCGTAGGGAAAGAAACTTATCACGTCGTTTGGGGTTTCTGATTTTTGGGGGACATGTGGGGCCTTCTTCAGATGGTAGATGGCGCTCTTAATCTGATTCTTGCTCGTCTCCTCGGAGATTACTAACACCATTCTTGGATTTCTCTGTGGAGGGTCTTCGTTAGCAGCTCGTGTGTTGGCCGCCTGACGATCCTTTCTTACATACTCTCCAAGTCGTCCATCGTCGATCCATCTTTGAATAATCTTTTTCAAGCTGAAACATTCCTCGGTATCATGTCCTTTATCTCTGTGATATTCGCAATACTTGTTCATGTTTTTCTTCCCCTTTCCGTTGGGATTCATCTTTGGCGCCGGGCCAAAATCAACGTTGCTCAAAATTTCTGCTCTAGACACGGTAAGCGGAGTGTACGACTCCGGGACTTTTTCTGCCTTCATTTTGTTCTTTCCTTTCTCTCCGACCTTATCCTTCTTGGATTTTGTCGCTTCAACCTCGTCGACGGCCTTTCCCTCTCTTTGCAACTTTCTTTCTTCAGCCTCGGCGACAGCGTACGCCTTGGCATAGAGGTCTTTGCGGGACTTGGCCGGGTGGACTTGAAGCTCGTAGTCTAGAGTGGGGGAAATGACACCGTGCCTGAAGCAATTAATGATTTCCCTGTCTGTTAGGTCTTCATCAATCCGATCTACCGCTTTCTTGAATCTCTTGAAGTAGCTCATCGAGCTTTCGGCGCTCCTTGGGATATGTTGCTAAGGTCGTTGACAGCCTTACGACGCTCTCCCGCCGTAGCAAACCTTCCTAAAAACTTCTTTCTCATCTCGCTTCCATGATTCTATACTCCCTGGGCAAGCCTCTAAACCACCTCAAAGCCGTGTCGACCGCCGTGCTCAGAAGAGCCTCGCATACGATGTCGTCGTGGCCCGAAGCTTTTGCCACTACGTACATCCGTGCCTCAAGGTGTTGTATATGGTCGATGGCGCTCGGTAGAGCCGTCGTATGGTTTAAGTTCGGGTAGCTTAAAGCCCGGTTCTGGGGGTCCTGCTTTCCAACATCCAAGGTGCAAGAGGATTCATAGTGCCGCCATCGTCATCAGAGTCGTCGCTGTCCGTTTTCTTTCTTTTGTTCGTCAGTTCCTCCACTTGGCACCTCAGCCTCAAGAACTCTCTCATATCCACCCCTCCTGTTGGGCCGGCTTGGGGAATCCTATCTTGACGGGGCCCCCGGGTAACGGTGTTAGACCGTTGCCTCTCGGTGGGGGCAGGTCGACGTGAGATGGATCGCTCCCTGTAGCTAGGAGGGGGAGACGGCCTATAAGATCTTGACATTTCTCATTCATGACGAGGTGGGGTACGAGTTCTCTCTCTTTGGCTCTGCGCTCGTTCATTTCTTGATGACGGAGTCTGTAGATGACCACAGACAATTTGATTCTGATTTGCTTCAGGATTCTCGACGGCTAAAGCTCTACGAGGCTCGCTTCCCACTCGTCGTTGCTGTGACGGTGCTCCTTGGCTCCGTCTCTCATTAATGTGATCCCTTAGGTCAAGCTGTGGTACAACACGCTCATTCCCAGTGGCAGTCCCTTCACGACGACCAGCATTCTCTCTCTGGTTTCTTCTCCTCCTTCCTGACGAGATTGTTTGGTGGGATGCCTGGGGAGCTTGAGGAGCGGCCATACGAATGAGCTCATCTTGGATTTGCAAAAACTCTTTGAGGGAGTTGGCTCTTTCGACGAGGAAAGCCGCTCTGTCGAGATTAGGGTTAGAGGGACCTCCTGCATACCTTGTCGTTGTCTCAGGCCTCCTTTCCAGTGGAGGTCTCCTCCGGCGCTCGCCAGGAGCCCTTTCTCTCTTCTCCTGGCCGTTTGAAGGCCTGTATCGTCAACCATCCCCTGTGACCTGGTAACCCTTAAGTTAGGGTTCCTAGGTGGTGAGGGTGGCCTAGGGTTTTCTTGTTGAGGAGGTACGCCTTCATCTGCTGTAGACTTGCTGGCCGTATGGCCATCTGACACCATTTTCAAACTCTTTTGGCTGTATTCCTTCTACTGGAGATCACTAACACCTTTCCCGGCAGTGGAACCAATCTGATCACGCAGGAAAGCGTGTGGGCTCAGTTCTTTGTGTCCAGCAATGAGTGAGCTAGCTTTGGATCTGCACATCACAAGAAACAAGGGTGAAACTGCACCGGGGGTCTTCCGACAAGCCCCTCCGGCGTGAGAGTAAGATGATGGACTGGAAATGTGTAGATAATATGGTATGTGTGAGGGTACGTAAATGTGTAGTAGAACCTTACCTGCGTCCATGTTATTACTCTCTTATTTATAGTGGAAATAGTGATATTAGGGTTTTCACCAGAACCGTTGGATTGGATTGATGCCAACCATTGGATCAGCTCCATCTCCTAGGTGCACACGTGTCATGCCGGGGTTGGTCCGCCTATGTAAGGACACTGCAGCATCTGACATCCGATAAGTAGTTTACCTTTTTAATATTATCTTTACATTTTCCTGTATCACTCAGTTCATTTCTTTTTCACTTTATTCAGGTACTTGAATTCTAGAATGTGTTTCACTAGTCTCTGGTGGTTCGTCTGATGCTAGCACAGAAGGTCCTGCAAAAGTGTTCTTGGCGGAGCACTTACTTCTCTCGTGCTTTCTTTTTAATTCCCGTTGTCACATCCAATTTTGCAATGTCTAGTCTCGAGGAGCCTCTTCGTCTGATGCTAGCACAGTAGGCTGATGTATTTTCTTGACAAACCTAGTTTCTAGGAACAAGTGTAAGTTGATTGTTTTTTTTAGATTAACTTGGTAGGATGATACATTTTCTTGATAAACCTAGTAGGTTGATTATTTTTTGGATTTTGTAACGATGATTATGATTCATAATACAGTGTTAAATGCAATAAATTTTTTAATTTTCATGTTATGCTAATCAACCTTTCTTTAATTTTTATTCAATTATTAATTATAAATAGGGCCAGTGAAATGGAAAAAAAAAATTTTAAGTACCTAAGGCGATTGCATTTGCCGTCTCCTTTTTCAAAACCTAAGACGATTGCATTTGCCGTCTCCTTTTTCAAAATCTAAGGTGATTGCATTTGCCGTCTCCTTTGCTGAGCTAAGGCGATTGCAAATGTAATTAAAATAATTAAATAAATAAAATTTAAAAAAACTCTTACGCGATGGCAAAAGCAATCGCGAAAAATAATTGACAAAGGCGACGGCTTTTTTCAGTCACCTTATCTTTTTCGCGACAAGGCTTTACGCGATTGCCATTGCGACGGCTTTTCCCGTCGCGTTAGCATTCCGCGACGGCTTTAAGGGTTTACGCGACGGCTTTTGGCCGTCGCGGAAGACCAGTTTTCTTGTAGTGTAACAAGGCACTGTAGCAGGTCTGACATTATCCCAATTTAGCTAATTAATCAAGCTTGTTGAGGAAGCTTAATAGAAGAGACGACCTGGAGCTGTACGTCCAGATGGGTCGTCTCCTTGAGGTATGACTCGACGAGAGAGAGTTAGTCGTTCAATGGCGACGCTCACTCTTGGACGAGTGCCGGTTGGAGCCGAGGGAAGGCTCGTCGTTAGATGGGCCTAGCCCATTGTCGACGATCTCTTCTTGGTGTATCGACGGGCTAGAAGTTAACCCTTTCCTTAATGGTACAATGGCTCGTCGTTTGGATGGGCTCGATCGCTCAGTGGCGACGACTGCCAACCAGTGTTGGACGGGCCATGACCCAAGGCTTTGATCTGATCCTTTGATGGGCCTATTGGGCCCCCAGGCTCGTAGGAAAGTATTGGGCTCGGCCCATCACAGAATATTCCGTTCATCCATATTTTTCACTTTTCAAAATTTAGTTTTTTATCTTCAAATATTTAGCTTTTCGTTATTATCAAAAAATGGGCATTCAATTTAGAAACATAGATAGATAGGGTGTACTATTAGATCTATATTCATGTTTATCAACCTGCTCTTGTTGCTTACTGTAGTGGTCCAATTATCTACTAACAGAAACAAGATTATTTGGTTATGAAATAAACAGTTATGGAGTTTTTGGTGTCAGTGATCTTATTGTGTCTTTAAGTTTCCCACTTTCTCATCAGTTGGCTATTTAGGTTATTCTAATGCATCAATGAAACCACTGTACTATTGATGGATCAGAATCAAGGTTTTATTCTAATGCATCTATGAAAATGATTGGTCAGTAGTAGTAATTATCAGATTTTTTTATTGTGTTTGTTCTTGTTTAGGTTCATCCTAATGCTGCCCCTTATAGGACAAGAATTGTTATTGACAACTGGGAAGACATTTGTCAATTGTTTGCTCAAGACCGTGCTAATGGTGACGGTGCTCAAACAGCAGCAGAAGTAGAATTAGAAATGGAAGCGAACCAAGAGTCTTTTGACTTAGAGGAGACCATTGGGACCACCAAGGGAAACGTGAGAAGCTTAGAAGATGATGCTATGCATTCACTCAGAGGGGAAAGTAGACAAAGAAAGTCCAATGCCTCATTATCATCTATTTCTCGCCCCAAAAAGCGGAAGCATAGTGGTTCCCAAGCATTATACGATGTACTCTCTCGTATGGCGGAATCTCTTGACCGCTTCATGAACTCTGGCGCTCCTAAAGCTACTACACAAATGGTGTTGGACGAGTTGTCTTAAGTGGAAGATTTGAATCAGACCAAGCTTTTGAAAGTAGTTGATCTATTCATGAATGATCAAAGGAAATTTGAGACATTGGCCGGCCTTCCAAATGAGTTGAAGGCATATTATGTTTTGATGCAGCTTGATCTTGTGTAATGGTGTTTGTTAGTTTATTAGAATTATGTGGTTCTTTATTTTCATGGGTAGTTAAACTTGTTGATCATAGTAACGTTATAGTAACGTTACTTGTTAGTTAAACTTGGTAGTAAATTTAGCTGTTGGGAGAATAGTAATATTGAACTGTTAACTTTTTATTTTATGTTTATGAAAATTGAAACTTGTTTGATTATTATATTTTTATTATTATTTGAAACATTGATTTTTTATTATATATTTATTTTTTATAATTTAGTTTTATATTAAAATGTGTTAATTTTTTGTATTTTATGCTCTATTGTAGGGAATATAAGAGGAAACACATATAAGTGACAAATTCATTTTCGTAGACTGCATGAGTATTCAAACAATAGAATTGGAATTGTAAATCAATTCTAATGGAATTCTATAAATTAGCCAAACAATAGAATTCAAGCTCTATGAAAATCGAATATGTTGAAATTCAATTCCATAAAATTGGAATTCTATAAATAAGATTTAAGTGTATTTTTTTCAAGTTAGGAATTCATCTTTGTTTGTGTACAAGTATAATGGACCTTCATAAAACCTACCCGGGATTGACCGAAAATTAAGCATTATGCATTAATTTAAAACAAACATTAAGAGCTAAGCATTAAGCTAGCGTTCAACGGTTAAGCATCGACACTATTATAAACATTAAGAGTTGTTATTGCGAGTGTAATAAGTGGGTCTTATTGTCTATTTTAAAAATACAGCAAATTAAGAATTTTATTTTGAAACAAACGAAAAAAGAAAAGTAAGAACCACACGGAGAAATAAGAATTAGAAATGGCTAAAGAAAGTTACAACAGATGGTTATATCTATCTTGTAAGACCTTGTTGCAAAATACTTCAAATAACCAAGTAAACTACGTGTCACCATTTTAGCTCCTCGACGCCATTTGAAGTATAAACTGGTTTGATCCATGTGCTAGATCGCGGCTCGAGCAATTTAAAAGGAGACGAGTTGCAATACTTTCCGTCATAAGAGCGATATTTTTTGGTTGAAAGGCAATATAAAACACCACTATTTTCTTTATCAAATTTCGGAAAATATATTTTATTTCCCATCCCTCTTGCAATGGTTGTCTCCAAGTAGGACGCCCCCTCACTTACATAGAGCATTTTATCGTTTCCCAAACTTTTGACATCTTCCCACATCTTTTTAGACAGATCAAACCTCATAACATGAACATGACGATGCTCGTGAGTCAAAAATACAGCCAACAATCCTCCTCCATCCTTGTCTACCACCAATGAAGTTGGATGAATTGAAGCACGCTTACGAGAAGACCAAGCCTTCCCAAAAACATGCCACCTATTTTTCTTGATATCATAGACACCAAAATTGCCGGTCTCTCCCAAGAAATACCACTTTCCACTAAAGAAAACGGGGCTACAAAAAGCACACATTAGGAACTTCTTTTTACCATTATTTTTGTTGTGGTATCTCCAAGCAGCTTCACCGCATTTAATTGTCTTAAATTCTGAAAATGCGTACGGACAGCTTGGATGCCATGCAATCACAAAACAGTCAGGTGAGGTTGGTGGAGACGAGAAATTAATGGTTGGCGAGATGTGTACCCACGAATTATTAGGAAGATCAATTTTCTCCTTGGTGAATGGATTAAAGAAAAATAAACTTTGATTTCCTTGAGTTAGAAGCAACCAACCATAACCAGATGATCGGATTCGAGCACCAGATAGCTCAGGAGTGTCTACCTTGTACGTGGCATTGTAAATCGGGTGGTAGAATTCGCATACGTTGTTGCGTAAAGTAACTAAACAAGGAGTGTGAGCCAATGGGTGGTCAATCGGGGGTAAAAGATCCCTGCTTCTTGCCGGCATAATTGATCGCCATGGTTTACAAATCATGTTGAAGGTAGTCAAGTCACCCGCAAGAAGACGAGACTTGATCAAACTCAACACATCTGGCTGAAGGTCGGACCATGATGACATCTTCTTGACGATATGAACAAAACCTGTGTCAAATTAGGAATATGAAAATAGTCACTATATTTTTTCGAGGCGGAGGGAGTAATATGTTAAAAAATATGGTGTTGTTACATACCTGAACCAAAGGTTTGATTTTGTGTCGGTCGGTCGGTCGGTATGCGTTTGAAGAAGAAGAAAAATGTTTGTGTGTAGATTTATGTTGTTTCAATGTAATTAGGGCAAGCTTATATATATAGGGATTGTAGTTGTAGATTTATATATTATTTCCTTCTTCTACTATGATTGTATTTCCTTCTTCTTCAACAAGAATCTATCTAGTTTCTTAATTAATACGGTTTTTCTTTTCTACACCAGAAGCGCACATGCTCATTAAATTAAAAAAAAATCAATACATTTATATATTTCTATAAATATTTATATTTACCTATATAAAAGAAAAATCGTATTAAGAAACTGGATAGATTCTTCTTCAAGAAGGAAATACAATCTTAGTAGAAGAAGGAAATTATTTGATAAAACTCACGGCTCCTCTTTCTAAGTTTAAAAGGAAAAGGATTAGCTACAACAACAACCCCTATATAAGTTTGCCCTAATTACATTGAAACAACATAAACCTACCCACAAAGATTTTTCTTCTTCAAACTCATACGGACGGACCGACCGACACAAAATCAAACCTTCAGGTATGTAACAACACCATATTTTTTACGTATTACTCCGGCCCTCTCGAAAAAATAGTTTTATTTTTATTTTCATAGTCAATTTAATCTCTTGTTAATTTGTAGGTTCGAAAGAATAGTTGAATGAGTAACAAGATCTTATAAGCTTATTCTATTCACTAGTTAGTCAACTTTATATATATATACACATATATATTTCTTGTTTATTTTGTTAAATTCTTATAATATCTCTCAAATAATTTCTTTATTTTTTAAAAAAATGGGACTGTTTTGTATGGCACGACAAAAAAATAAAAATAAAAGACGGATGTAGTACTGCCTTTGTAGGATTGTTTTCAAAACATTTATTTTTAGATACAAAATAAACCTTTAAGGTTTTCCTTATATTTATGTATGTAACGGTTTCTAATGAATGACTATTATTTTGTAGGAATTCTTGGACCTACAAGTTGCAGTTTATTGTACAAGAAGGTACTAGTCATTTTTTCAAATATGGAAGCAGCAACAAGCAATGACAAACGATTTAAATGTTGTTCCCCTCCTTTGATCCCTCAACCACATCCTTGGCTTGTAATTAGTCACGGAAAACACAGACAAAGACAAACTTTCTACAGCATATCAGAAGATCGCCACTACGTTAAGACCATTCCCGAGCTACGTGGTCAATCCATTCGAGCTAATTATAAAGAATGGTTAGTTCTGACATCCCTCAACTTGTCAGAGTCTTCACTTTTCAACTTGGTTACAATGGAAAGAATCCAACTCCCACCGATGCAATCCAAGTATCACAATTTATGTGTTATTACGTCTTCCCCCGATAACCCTGACTGCAAAATTGTTTTCTTTGACACAATGAGAAATTCTGGCGATGGTGAACTTTTTGGCAACACTTTTCTCATGTGCAAGCCTGGAGATGGCAAGTTTGATAAACACAAGCTGAACTTGAAGAAAGGCTTATGGGAATCTGCTATAGCTTTCAACGGTAACATTTATCTATTGAATACTAGTTTTAAATTGTTTGTAGTTGATTTTAGCCATCCAAAACCTCGTAGAAAAGAAATCACACATCCGGACAACATGCCTAAAAAATTGCCACCGTACATAGTACAAGACAATTCTTGGTTAGTAGAATCTTGTGGCGAGCTTTTGTTCATTACAATGCTATATTACGGTCACAATGTTAGAGAGGTGTACGGTTTTATAATCCATCAATTTGATTTCACCAACAAATCATGGGTTGAAATAGAAGGTATAGGTAAATCACGAGCCATATTTCTTGATCTGCATTGGGGAATGTCATATTCAGCGACGGAAGAATTTGGGCTAGAAGGAAATTCAATATATTTTGTCAAGAAACATGATCGATGTCTCTATGTATTTGACATGGAAAAGAAGATGATTTCATTTTCTTTACCTTGCCCAAATGTACATCGTTGTCACTGGGAAGAATTTCAGTCAGGATGTCGTCACTCCCAATTTAGCTGGATCACCATCCCGGATGTAAGAAGGAAATTACCATAAGACTAGTAGTTGATTGTTATAGTATGCACAATCACTTTTAATTTATTTGACATATTATTATCTTTTTTTTGTCTCCTTTATATATATTGGATAACTTCTCTTTTTTAATTCTCAATTTTTTGCCACTTAAATATATAATATCATTAGTTGTTTAGTTTCTAGATGTTTCTCTCACTATACCTCTAAATAAATCGAATTTTTTTTTCACAAACAAACCATTTATTATAATAGTCATCCTTACAAGATGCTTCATAGAATAGAAAAGAAAATCTAAATAATATAAACAAACCATTTATTAATCGTCCATTTTTAGGGATACAGTTAATTGAATTTTGACCAATAATTTTATTGATGATACTTGTAACATAATAGTGTATTATTTCTGAATCATTAGTTAAAATTTATTTAAATCAACCACTAAAAGGTAAATCTTTATAAGACGAAGATATTTATATGAATTCTTAGCCAACAAATTTTTGCAATGATTATAAAACTTAACTAAAGAAGATCCTACGATAACTTCCCATTAATTTGGATTGGAAAAAAAAAATTGGTCACTCAAGTACTTTAAGTCGGTTTTAAAATGTCCTCACCAACAATATACAATCAGATTCTCATCAATAATTTCTCCTAGTCTACTGCACTCTGTTCCACTTTTAAAATTCACTTTCAATAATTATAGTTGATGATGCCAACTTTTGGAGAAGGATAACTGATTTTGTGTAATTCAAATATGAACACAACACAAACAAGAAGGACCGTTAGAGATCAAGCTGGGTTTGATTCCGGCTCAGGCCCTCACGTGAGAATAAGATCTCTCTGATGTATTATGAACTGAGAAAAACTTTAGCATGTGCGTGTAGGCTTAGACAATTTGACATCTCTTGTCCAAAGGGGCAAGAGAAATATTTATAGTGTAGAGAGAGATCTATTGAGTAATTTGAGAAAGATGGTTACCTTTGTCTTATTTATGACATGTGGATGGCTCTGGTAGGAGAGTACAGTAAAAGGACATTGTTACTATAGTGGATGTCGTTAAAAGGACAAGGAATAGAGAAGCAGGTGACAGTTGGTTAAGCTCACATATGTTTCCATTTAATCGCAGTCTTTTGGTAACTCGATTCGAAAGTCTTGTGGTTAACCGATTCAGATAGTAAGTTCTTCGTACGAAAGCGATCTTAGGTCCAGTTGGAGATGGCCAAAAAGGGCCCAAATTCGTGGGAGGTCTGTCCGGACCGTTGCCCGTGGCCCGTAACCCGTCCAGCCCATCTTTCATACGGGACGGGCATGGATCAAGGAAGTCCGCACGGACCGGGCTTTGGCCCGCGGGTCAGAAGATCCGTTTGGTCCGCGGCCCGTTCGGCCCGTTATCAAAGAGGTCCGCGCGGACCTCTTTGTAAATGTCTAAAATGTCCTCAAATAAATCTGTTAATAAATCCGTTTGAGGGGTATTTTGATCTCATTTACACAACGGTCATTTATCATAGAGGTCCCTGCGAACCTGTTTGTGAATTATATACTTTCATTTCTTTAAAAATTCTTAACTTTTTTTTATAACTTTTTATAAAAAATTTCACAGATAACTAACATCTCAAATAGTTTTATATATTCAAAAAAAAAAAAATTAAAAGGTAAATGCTATTTTCCGTCCCTCTTTTTTTCTATTATATACTTTCATTTCTTTAAAAATTATTAATTTTTTTATAACTTTTTGTAAAAAAATCCACTACTGAATAACATCTCAAATAGTTTTACTTATTCAAAAATATATTAAAAAAATTAATGTTATTGTCCGTCCCTTTTTTTTCTATTATATACTTTCATTTCTTTAAAAATTATTGAATTTTGTTAAAAAAAATTCATACTAAATAACATCTAAAATAGTTTTATTTATTCAAAAAAAATTGAAAAAAATTAAAAAGTAAAAATGCTATTGTCCGTCCCTCTTTTTTCTGTTATATACTTTCATTTCTTTAAAAATTATTAACATTTTTATATAAATTTTTGTAAAACATTTCGCTACTAACTAACATCTCAAATAGTTTATTTATCCAAAAAAAAAAATTAAAAAGTAAATGTATTTGTCCATCCCTTTTTTTTCTATCATATACTTTCATTTCTTCGAAAATTATTAACTTTTTTATATTACTTTTTGTAATAAATTTCCCTGCTAACTAACATCTCAAATAGTTTTATTTATTTAAAAAAATTAAAAAAAAGTAAATGCTATTGTCCGTCACTCTTTTTTTCTATTATATATTTTTATTTCTTTAAAAACTCTTAACTTTTTTATATTAATTTTTGTAAAAAAATTCACTACTAACTAACATCTCAAATAGTTTTATTTATCCCTAAAAAATTAAAAAAAATTAATAAAGTAAATGCTATTGTCTTTCCCTTTTTTTTTCTATTATATACTTTCATTTCTTTAAAAATTCCTAACTTTTTTTATATAACTTTTTGTAAAAAAATTCACACTAACTAACATCTCAAATAGTTTTATTTATTCAAAAAAAAAATAAAAAGTAATTGCTATTGTCCTTCCATCTTTTTTTCTATTATATACTTTCATTTCTTTAAAAATTCTTAACTTTTTTATATAAATTTTTATTAAAAAAAACACTACTAACTATCATCTAAAATAGTTTTATTTATCCCAAAAAAAAATTAAAAAAGTAAATACTATTGTCTGTCCCTTTTTTTTCTATTATATATTTTTATTTCTTTAAACATTCTCAACTTTTTTTATATAACTTTTTGTAAAAAAATTTCGCTACTAACTAACATCTAAAATAGTTTTATTTATCCAAAAAAAAATTTAAAAAAATTAGAAAAGTGAATGCTATTGTCCTTCCCTCTTTTTTTTTTCTATTATATATTTTCATTTATTTAAAAATTCTTAATTTTTTTATAAAACTTTTTTTAAAAAATTTCACTACTAACTAACATCTCAAATAGTATAATTTATTTTTTAAAAAAATTAAAAAAGTAAATGCTATTGTCCGTCCCTCTTTTTTTCTATTATATACTTTCATTTCTTTAAAAATAATTAACTTTTTTTATATAACTTTTTGTAAAACATTTCGCTACTAACTAACATCTTAAATAGTTTTATTTATCCAAAAATAAATTTAAAAAGTAAATGCTATTGTTCGTCCCCCTTTTTTCTATTATATACTTTCATTTCTTTAAAAATTATTAATTTTTTATATAACTTGTAATAAAATTTCCTACTAACTAACATCTTAAATAGTTTTATTTATTTATAAAAAATAAATAAAAAAAATGCTATTGTTTGTCCTTTTTTTCTATTATATACTTTCATTTCTTTAAAAGATCTTAAAATTTTTAATATAAATTTTTGTAAAAAATTTCACAAATAACTAACTTATCAAATAATTTTATTTATTCAAAAAATCTTAAAAACAATAAAAAAGTAAATGCTATTGTCCGTCCCTCTTTTTTTCTATTATATACTTTCATTTCTGTAAAAATTCTTAACTTTTTTATATAACTTTTTATAAAAAATTCACTACTAAATAACATCTCAAAAAGTTTTATTTATCCCAAAAAAATTTAAAAAGTAAATGCTATTGTCCGTACCTCTTTTTTTCTATTATATACTTTCATTTCTTTAAAAATTATTAACTTTTTGTATATAACTTTTTGTAAAAATTTAACCACTAACTAACATCTCAAATAATCTAATTTATCCAAAAAAAATAAAAATAAATAAAAAAAGTAAATGCTATTGTCCGTCCCTCTTTTTTTCTATTATATACTTTAATTTCTGTAAAAATTCTTAACTTTTTTAATATAACTTTTTGTAAAAAAATTCCCAACTAACTAACTTATCAAATAGTTTTATTTATTCAAAAAATAAAATTAAAAAAAAAATTAAAAATGTAATTGATATTGTCTATCCCTCTTTTTTTCTATTATGTACTTTCATTTTTTAAAAATTCTTAACTTTTTATATAACTTATTTATAAAAAAAAATCACTACTAACTAACATCTAAAATAGTTTTATTTATCCAAAAAAAAAATTAAAATTGTAAATGCTATCGTCCGTCCCTCTTTTTTTTCTATTATATACTTTCATTTCTTTAAAAATTCTTAATTTCTTTTATATAATTTTTTTTAAAAAAAAATCACTAGTAACTAACATCTCAAATAGTTTTATTTATCCACAAAAAATTAAAAAAGTAAATCCTATTGTTCGTCCCTATTTTTTTCTATTATATACTTTCATTTCTTTAAAAATTCATTACATTTTTTATAGCTTTTCATTAAAAAATTCACAAATAACTAACATCTCAAATAGTTTTATATATTCAAAAAAATAAATAAAAAGTAAATGCTATTGTCCGTCCCTTTTTTTCTATTATATACCTTCATTTCTTTAAAAATTATTAAATTTTTTTATATAACATTTTGTTAAAAATTTCCTACTAACTAACATCTCAAATAGTTTTATTTATTAAAAAATTATTCAAAAATTAAATGCTATTTTCCATCCCTCTTTTTTTCTATTATATACTTTCATTTCTTTAAAAATTATTAAATTTTTTTATTACTTTTTTTTTTAAAAATTCACTACTAAATAACATCTCAAATAATTTTACTTATTCAAAAATATATTAAAAATTAAAAAATTAAATTTTATTGTCCATCCCTTTTTTTCTATTATATACTTTCATTTCTTTAAAAATTATTAAAATTTTTATATGAATTTTGTAAAACAATTTCATACTAAATAACATCTCAAATAGTTTTATTTATTCAAAAAAAATTAAAAAGTAAATGCTATTGTCCGTCCCTCTTTTTTTCTATTATATACTTTCATTTATTTAAAATTATTAACTTTTTATATAACTTTTTGTAAAACATTTCGCTACTACTAACATCTCAAATAGTTTATTTATCCAAAAAAAAATTAAAAAAGTAAATGCTATTGTCCATCCCTCTTTTTTCTATTATAAACTTTCATTTCTTCAAAAATTAATAACTTTTTTATATTAATTTTTGTAATAAATTTCCCTACTAACTAACATCGAAGTAAGTTTTGGGACGCCCAAAAGGGAAAGTGTGAAGTAAGTTTTGGGACGCCCAAAAGGGAAAGTGTGAAGATTGTTCCGGGACGGAGGGAGTATATATTTGAAATTGCTAACCACCTAATCTCAATTCTAGCTAGCAGGAGATATCAAACCTAAAACTTTTACGTCGAAGAGACTTAAACTTGCTTAAGATGTCGCTTAGGCACAAGCCCTTTGACAATACATTTTAATATCGACACTGAGAATTTGTAATACTATTAACATTTCCATTAATCTAAAATTCAATTTTTCTTATTGAATTTGTCTCTTTTATTCTATTAAAAAGAAAATGATATTTTAAAGAAACACTAGTTAAATTTAGTTTTTTTTTTTTTTTTGAAAAGGACACCATTAGGTTAAAAAATTGAATTTAAGGAGATTGAGAGAGAGAGAGAGAGAGAGAGAGAGAGAGAGAGAGAGAGAGAGAGAGAGAGAGAGAGAGAGAGAGAGAGAGAGAGAGAGAGAGAGAGAGAGAGAGAGAGAGAGAGAGAGAAATAGGATTTGAATATTTATTTTAAAAATGACTTAGAAGAGTTAGACTACTTCCACCGGTGACTCCATTGTTGGGTCATCACTAGGGTAAAAAAAAAAGTCATGAAAATGGGCAACCTAGGGCAGTCAGCCAACTCCCAAACTCCCAGGTTGGGTCTCCAAATTGTTCCCATATTTTGTACACATGTCACCCTTTTATTGGGTGGCATGTGTTTATATAAATATATTTTTAAAATTAGTATATTTTATATAATTATATAAAATAATAAAATAAAAAATATATCAAAATTCATAATTTTTTTATAATTGTATAGATAATTATTTTTAATAATTATACCGCTAATTTTAGAAATATTATTACTAATACATTATTTAAAAAAATAAAATAATAAGTATTTTAGGTAAGTTGGAGTAAAGAAAAATGAACATTTTATTAAAAGGTTGGGTTGCTGGTGGGAGTATAGTATAAGGTTGAGAGTTGTATACTCCCTCCGTCCCAATAAAAGCTTCACTAATTACCCAAAAGGGCGTCCCGTTAGAAGCTTCACCTTTCCTTTTTTGGCAAAAAATCTTTACTATTTCCTCCACTCATTCTCTCTCATACATTATTTTAATACTCACAACACAATTATAATTTACTATTCCCTCCACTAATTCTCTCTCCTATTTTCAAATTACACTCACAACATTTTTTTTCCCTCCCATTTCCATAATTTGCGTGCCCACCCAAAAGGGTGAAGCACTTATTGGGACGGAGGGAGTATATGAAAATGAAAGAAATTAATATTTTATTTGAGGTTTAGTTGGGTCACTGATTGGGATAGTCTTTGACCTAGTTTGATTTTTAAAATCAGCTCTTAATAAGAGCTTCAGGTCTGTGAGTCAGAGGTGAGAGAAATAAGAGCGTTTGTTTTTTTTTCATTTCAGAGCTGAACCCCTCTTAAAACCCACTTAGGCTCCGCTTGTTTGGGAGAAAATGTTTTTCGAAAAACATTTTCCCCATTTTTCGGTGTTTGTTTAGCATCGAAAAATGGGGAAAATGTTTTTCGAAAAATATTTTCCCCATTTTTCTAAGTAAAATGATTTAAAATTTTTTTCTAAGTAAAATATTTTCCGAAATATGATAACATTCTCACATACACACACACCCACGTTACCCACCCCTCCCCCCTCTCTCGTCGAGTAAAAAGAAATCATTTTAAATTTAGGTTTTTGATGAATTCTTTCTGCTTTCCTTTTGTTGAAATTCAATCAAACATTTTTCGAAAAGTATTTTCCTTATTGAACAGTCAAAAACATGTTTATCTTATTTTTTAAAAAATATTTTCATTTTTCGAAAAACATTTTGCAGAAAATCATTTTTCGAAAAATTTTCTAAACAATCTGACCTTAATTTTAAGCGACGGTGGAAGCGCTGAGCGCCCTCTCTGATCCGGGATTTTGGACAAAAATGTCCTCGTAAACTTTTCATAATGCCCATGTTACCTTTTTGCTTATAACATTGAGAAGAGGCACCGTTTCATTCATTCTTCCATTTCTGCTTACGATTTCTAGGGTTCTCCAGCGGCGCGGCGCTCAGCAGCAACGAAGAACGACGGTAAGCTCCTTCTCCCTCTCCTCCTATCTTCGTCTTCGTCTCCATATATATGTGTGCGCTCACAACTCTTATTCTTCTTGGATTTTGGTAGCAATTGTTCTCTTTGAACTAAGATCGAGGGTTGTTGGGGTTTTGCTTTTTGGAGGAGAATTGCCAGCAAAGAACCCTTAGGTCTGTGTAATTCTTAACTAGTTTTGTTCTTATTTACTTTTGCTTCTTCAATTTGATGATTGCTGTGTAACTTGGATTAGGGTTCTTGTTTGTGAAATTTTTCTCTATTTTTTGGTTGTTGCAGTTGTTGGATCTGGGTTATATGTATTAATATAAGTATTTCCATTTTTTAATTTAGGTTTTTGATGAATCTTTTCTGCTTTCCTTTTGTTGAACTTCAGTACTGTAAGGGGGGTTTTGAGTATTGGAAATCTTCTGGATTGGTTTTGACATTCCACATTGATAATTTACTCCCTCCGTCCCGAAATGGTCTTCCTATTTTTATTTTTTTTTGTTAACACAGTTAATTTGAACAATAATTTTAAGTTAGTTTAACTATCGAATGAACATCTGAAATTTGTTACTGAATAACATTTATAATGGTGTATCAATAACATATTTTATTTTTTCATTAGTATAATCCAATTAACCTAATTTTATTGCTCAAAACACCTTTTTATTGACAGCAAAAAAGTGGGAAGATCATTTCTAGATGGAGTATGTTGGTGTTATACTACAATTTTGGTGTCCTGAAATTTTCATTGTTAGCTTTGTTGGTTGCATTTTAGGGTTTAATGGTTGTTGTTATGTCCATCAAGGGTGAGGGGGTGAAATTTAAGTAATTATTGAGTCATGAGAAATTGAAGTTGTAGCTTCCAAATTTCCCAATGTTCGTCCTTTGAATTTGTCTTTCAGTTCATCCCTTACGAACCCCTTCGAGTGCCATAGAAAACTTTCGCTACTGTTGTTCGGATGGCATTTTGAGTGAAAGAGAAAACAAAGTTCTTTTGGTGCTTAAAGTCAATTGTTTTTCTTTTTCAGGAGGAAAAGTTACCTTATACTTTCTATATATCTGATCAAGAGCTTGCTGTGCAACTTGGAGCCTATTTGCAAAAGAACAAAGGTTATTTAGAACTGCAAGATGCTGACTCCGAAATTCTAGCTTAGGCTATTTAGTCAGCTGGTTAAAGTTGCTGTACTTTGTAGTTACTAAATTTTGATGCATTGAGTAATTTTTGCAGTTTCTGTGGAGAAGGTACTCACTATAGTGTATCAGCCGCAAGCGGTCTTACGAATCCGTCCTGTTAGTCGTTGTTCTTCAACAATTGCTGGTATATATTCAATTTCATCTCTTCAAAAAAAAAATTACTGATGCACTTTGTGACCAACTGACAATGGAGCCTATTTTTGTGGATGGTATACCAGAAAGACTGCAAGGCTTTCGTTATGATATTTTCTGATGTTGTATTCTGCTGTTGGCAGATTTCGCTTTTAGTGGAAAGATCATTAGTAAACTATTTGTAGAATTGTATAATATAAAATGTTTTCCTTGTAGTTCTTTTCATTTTTATTTTTTTTAAATAAGTGCTATTTTGACACTTTTACTGTTTATTACCAAGTTTTCTATATTTTCTCCTGCTTGAGAAAAAATGTGTTCATAACCTAAGGCTTCATCGGATGGCTTCTCGAATCTCACCCGATCTATTTTTCTAATTCTACAGATCTTAACCCTCTCTCCAATGGCTTCTCAATCGATTGATTCAAGAAGTTCCCCCAAAAAAAGATTTGCCTTCAATCTCACGTCAATCGACCCACGAAAGGTTAGATCTTTACCCTCTCTTCTAATTGATTTCTTATTTCATATATACACATATTTTTTTTTTGATTTATGAAAACTTTAAAACCCTCAATTTATTCATTTCAAGATCCAATTTTTACTCGTAACCAATTTTCTCTAATTTGAAAATTAAGATGAATTTGACATTGAATCTTATACTCCTAATTTTTATTCAGAACCAATTTTCTGGATTTGATCTTTTATTTATTATTATTTTTTTTTTACCATTCAGATTTGGAACTGCAACAATCAAATTTACTGCAGCGCTCCAGCACATGTTAAACATTTCTACTACTTGTAAACATACCACTACAAAATGTAAAACTTTTGTAGTAGTTGTGATATAAAATATTTTCATATGATCTTTTATTTACGATAGTGCCACCCACATCTTCTAAATATTTTACATCACAATTACTACAAATGTTTTACATCTTGTAGGGAGATTTTTACAACGGGAGGAGCGCTACAACAAATTTTGGCTGCAAATGTCAAAATATGTTTGTTGAAAGATTACATGTTAGATCTTTTACCTCCTTCCCATTCATTTTTGATGGGGTATATATGTGTGTTAATTCTGTTATGCTATGTGGGTATATGTTAAATTTATGAGAAATTTGAAGTCACCTGATTAGTTCCAAGATAGTTTTTTTTTTCATCCTTTCACCCTTGATGGGTATGTGTAAATCCGCACCAAGTTTTTTCTTTATAGAAAAAGAAGTTATATTAGATGGAGCAAAATTACAAAGAGTAGAGGACAAGATGTCCTCTGTGAAGAAATATAAACTACTCCCTCCGTCCTGGAAAGTTACTCCCTCTTTTTCCGTTGTTAGTTTGAATGAACTTTTATATATAATTTAGGTTATTTTTAAATTTCCTAGTGAAAATCTAAAACTTGTTCTTGATATACCATTATAAATCAATAACAATTTTTAGATTCTCATTAGGATAATTAAAAGTAACTTAAATTATTGATAGCAATTCATTCAAACTAATAATGTAAAAAGAGAGACTAATTTTCCGGGACGGAGGGAGTAGTTCTCTCATCAAAAAAATATACTCATTCCTTCCTGGAATGATGTTCTCACTTTTTAGTAGTTACTTTTAATGAGTTTTGAGTAAGAATTGTAGGTTAATTCAATTAGGCAAACGAAAATCTAATAATTGATATTGAAAATACAAATTACATCCAAAAACACATAACATTTGAGCACACATAACATCTGAAAGTCTGAAGACACATAATATCTGAAAGTCTGAACACACATAACATCTGAACACACATAACATCTACACGCATAAGTCTGAACACACATAACATCTACACACATAAGTCTGAACACACAACATCTGAACAAACACATATAATGTCTGCAAATGTCTAAACACATATACTGTTTGCAAATGTCTAAACACATGCTGTCTGAGATATAGTCTGCGAACACGTACTAACAACAAGCGAGGGCAATGATCATCATCGTCACATGAAAGTTGGCAACATAGAAATCATTAAGATGTTGGGGATATATAGTGGGGGTGGGATGCAGATTAGCTAACACTAGAGAAAGAGGAGGAATTGCAGGAGAGGGTAAGTTGCATATGAGTTTTTGTAACCCTTGTAAATAATAAAAAGGATTGTGCCATAGTTGTCAAAGGCGGCCGCCCGCCTTGCCTTTTTGGCGCCTTGGGGGTCGGTCGCTTTTTTGTAGCCAGGCAGGCGGATGTGCGCCTTTCTTCGCGAGGCATACGCCTTGCTCGCCTTTTTGGCGCCCGCCTCTCGCCTCTTTCTTTTTTGCACTTTTTAACTTTTTTCCCCGTCCCTAGTGGTTCAACTTCTCTCGGCTTTTTGACCTCCCTCATCACTGCTCAGAAACATTCGAGCCCTAGAAATACATTAATTGAGCACAAGCTGGCGTTTCAATTCCGTGCACATAATCTAAGTATAAGGATTTGTATTTTAGGATGTAAATTTTTAGAAAGGGCTGGCTGGTGTATAGTGGGTCAGTTGCTTTTTTAATAAGCTGTGTTTTCAGGCTCGAATGTTTCTGAGCAGTGATGAGGGAGGTCAAAAAGGCGAGAGAAGTTGAACCACTAGGGACGGGGAAAAATTAAAAAATGCAAAAAGCGAGAGGCGAGAGGTGAGTGCCAAAAAGTCGAGGAAGGCGTACGCCTCGTGAAGAAAGACGCACATCCGCCTGCTTTGCTACAAAAAAGCGACCGACCCCCAAGGCGCCAAAAAGGCGAGGCGGGCGGTCCCCTTTGACAACTATGGCACAATCCTTTTTATTATTTACAAGGGTTACAAAATCTCATATGCAACTTACCCTCTCCTGCAATTGCTCGTCCTTCTCTAGTGTTAGCTAATCTGCATCCCACCCCCACTATATATCCCCAACTGCTTATGATTTCTATGTTGCTAACTTTTAGGTGACTTAAATGATCATTGCCCTCGCTTGTTGTTAGTACGTGTTCGCAGACTATATCTCAAGACAGTATGTGTTTAGACATTTGCAGACAGTATATGTGTTTAGACATTTGCAGACATTATATGTGTTTGTTTAGATGTTGTGTGTTCAAACTTATGTGTGTAGATGTTATGTGTGTTCAGACTTATGCGTGTAGATGTTATGTGTGTTCAGATGTTATGTGTGTTCAGACTTTCAGATGTTATGTGTCTTCAGACTTTCAGATGTTATGTGTGCTCAAATGTTATGTGTTTTTGGATGTTATTTGTATTTTCAATATCAATTATTAGATTTTCGTTTGCCTAATTGAATTAACTTATAATTCTTACTCAAAATTCATTAAAAGTAACGACTAAAAAGTGAGAACATCATTCTATGAAGGAATGAGTATATTTTTTTGATGAGAGGAACTACTCCCTCTGTCTCGAAAAATTAGTCCCTCTTTTTACACAACGGAAAAAGAGGGAGTAACTTTCCGGGACGGAGGGAGTAGTTTATATTTCTTCATAGAGGACATCTTATCCTCTACTCTTTGTAATTTTGCTCCATCTAATGTAACTTCTTTTTCTATAAAGAAAAAACTTGGTGCGGATTTACACATATATACCCCATCAAGGGTGAAAGGATGAAAAAAAAAATTATCTTGGAACTAATCAGGTGACTTTAAATTTCTCATAAATTTAACATATACCCACATAGCATAACAAAATTAACACACATATACACCCCATCAAAAATGAATGGCAAGGAGGTAAAAGATCAAACCTGTCATCTTTCAACAAACATATTTTGACCTTTGCAGCCAAAATTTGTTGTAGCGCTCCTCCCGTAAACTTACACTACCACATTGTAAAAATCTCCCTACAAGATGTAAAACATTTGTAGTAATTGTGATGTAAAATATTTAGAAGATGCAGGTGGCACTATCGTAAATAAAAGATCATTTGAAAATATTTTATATCACAACTATTACAAAAGTTTTACATTTTTTAGTGGGATGTTTACAAGTAGTAGAAATGTTTTACATGTGCGGGAGCGCTGCAACAAAATTTGGCTGCTGCAGTTCCAAATCTGAATGGTCAATTTTTTTTTTCTTGTCACCCAATATCCTTCTAACCCCGTTTGACAACACGATCCTAGGAAGAACTTGACCTTGGTTTACTTCCCGAAGACCTCGCCAAATAATGAAAATGGAAATCCATGACCCGCTCTCTATAAGACGATCATGATTTTTATCGATACAAGAAGTGCAACTATAAGACTCGAAGCACTTTACGGCCAGTGAGTCTTGCAAAACTCAGCGAGTAAGACGGTCGTGATTCATGTTATACCATAAGTTCTTAGCTTGGATAAGTCAACTTCAAGACTTGAAATATATGCTAAAGAAACTTGGTGGATAGTTAAACACATTACAAAGACTACTAATGCATACTATGAGACTAAAAGAAAATAATAGCATTTATTTGAAAAGAAAAAAATGAAGAAGACTGAAAATAGACCGAGGCCAAATCAAATTGAAAGGTACAACTATTTTGAGGCTGGTGGAGAAACATTGGATGAGCAATCACCACTCTAACAAATCCTTGAAAGGTATATGTTAAAAGGAACTGGTAGTTGTCTTATGTTAATTGAAATGATTGGTTTTAGGGCTGTAAACAAGTCATGGCTAGCTGATCCTGCTTATTAGTTACTGGAGACCTTTACATGAATCTTTAAAGGAAAACATAATAACTGAACTGCTTGACAACAATGCAGGACTTAATGAGGGAGATCCTATCCTCTGCCCCCAATGATTAGAAATCCCCTTTCCTACTAACCTTGTAGACAGCAAGATCTCAGGAAGAGATTGATGTGCATTCCCCTGCACCCTGCAACCCATGAGTGCTGCAAAGTGCAAACCCAAAAAGGCATCCCGACTTCTATTGATACATTATGTGCTCGTCTTGGATAAATCAACTTTTAAGACTTAAATTATGCTAACATAAAGGTTAGTCAACACATTACAAAAGGTTAGTCAACACATTACAAATACTACTTACACTATCAGTCTGAAAGAAAATATCATCATATCCTTGAAAAGAGAGAAGCAATTGAAAATGAATTGTTTGAAGCTTGAATTTGTAGAAATTCAGCTCTTTTATCATTACACCAAATCAAATAAGTATGACTGTTTTGGGGACAGATGGAGAAAACATTCAAAAGATCAATTACTTCATTATGAAAATCCTGAATGTAATGAGCTAAAAGCAACCAGTAGTCACCTTATGTTCATTGAAATGATTGGTTTTAGGGGTGTAAACAAGCCAGGCTGGGACCGGCTAGCTTAATCTCGACTTACGAGCTTGAGTCGAGCATTAGAAATACATTAATTGAGCACAAGCTGGCATTTCAATTCCGTGCACATAATCAAAGTATAAGGATTTGTATTTTAGGATGTAAAATTTTAGAAAGGGCTGGCTGGTGTATAGTGAGTCAGTTGCTTTTTTAATAAGCTGTGTTTTCAGGCTCGAATCGTTACAAAAACATCAAGAATATAATAAGTCAATAATCAAGAGCATAAATGCGTTGAAAGAATTGATGCAAGTAGATCATATTAAAAAGAATACAAGGGTAAAAGCAACCAAAATTAGAACTGTATATCAATGTGGAAATTTTGAGTCATTAAAAAATTCATGAGCGCAATGTCTTAAGAGCAGGACTTGCAATAGCTGGAACATGATCAACAAGCGCCTAGAATATGGTATTCGAATATGGGTGGTTCCGACAAAAAGAGAAATAGCTAGAACATGAACCCTCAGCTGAGTAACTTGGTGCCGTCTTTTTTCTGTTTCCTGAATTCTGTATCATTTATTGTGACTTAAGCAATAAAGAATTTCTTGTATGTTTAATATACTAACAGGAAGAATTTGTATCCCGGTGTCTATAAGTACAAGGGATATTTATTTGGGTTCTATAAATAGAATGTGCTTAGGGTGTGTTCGAATAAATGGAATTAGAACTTGATGAGAAATTAAATTCTGCAGAATTCAAAATTATAGATTATCAACCGATCTATTTTCCTGATTATACTACTGGATTTGTTTTTTTATTTTTATTTTTTAATTTCTTTTGAAGGCAGTCAGCAGAAAAACAAACAATTGATTTGTTTCTTGAAGAAATTTCCCCAAAAATGGTGGAGCGAAAAATAACACAGATAGGTCTTCGGTCTATGAATGTTGAGGGGAAAATTATTTCAATTGACCCACCAAAGGTTAGATCTTTATCCTCTCTAAGATTAATTTATCATGCCATATATATATATCTATCTAAAGTAATATAAAAACAGAACAGCCTTGGAGCCAAAATGCCAGGGGCATTTTGGTAATTTCACACGGTGGCATTTTGGCAATTAACAAGGCGGTCGAAACACGTGGCACGCAGGGATTGGGTGCGTGTGCCACACGCGCCTACAGAGGCGCGTGTGACGCGTATCATTTTTTTTTTTTAAAGCCTCGACACGTGGCGCGCTCTAATTGGCTGGTTTATTTTCGGATTTTTTTTTCCTCCCATTTTTTTGACCTCAATTATTTTATAAAAAAAAATTTTTTTTAAAAAAAATTTTACACCAAAATTCATAAAATTTTTTCCTCTTTAATTAGAGACTAATTTCATTAAATTTGGACAAAAAAAAAATTCACTATTTTTTAAATATAAATTTCTTAATTATCCTATCTTAATTTTTCTTTTTTATTTTTCAATATCTTTTTTTTGCAAATTAATTAAGTGTGAATTATATATTTTTATTATAAATGATAATAATAATAATCATAATGTTATTTTTTAAATATACATTAATGTTTGTAATGTTATTTCTTTCGTTTCAAAATTTTACATTAACTTTTTAAACATATTAAGTACTATTTTATAAAATATTCCTTGGTACGAATATATTAATTTATTTTTTTACCCGAAGTAGTATTATTTTGTAAAAATTAATGTTTATAATGTGCGTGTCTTCGTGTCAGAAAATAAATAATAAATTTTGAGACAAGTAAATTTATTGAAGCAAAGGACGGAATTTTTTTTTTTTTGGATATAGAAAGTAGTATTAATTATGGGACTAACGTAATATTCATTTTTAATTGAAGTAATTTTTTTTTCCTTAAAAAGTCAAAAAAAAATTTATGTCCAAGAAAAATTAACATTGCTTCCTTTGGCTCAATGAAAATTTTAAAAAATAATACGACTTTATTCGCCAAAAAAATTAATGTTATATTTTGTGACGAATGCACTAACATTACAAACATTCATTGCAAAGGCGAATGAAATAGTATTAGTTTTTAAAATATTAATTGGGATGAAGGAATAATGCTTATTTTTTTGGAAAAAAAATGTAGTATTATTTTTGGGTTATTCATTTTGAATCAAAAGTAATATTCATTTTTGAAATGTTGTAATGTTAATGCCTTTGTTTCAAAATATGACATTAATTTTTTTAACAAATTAAATAATATTTTATAAAATATTCATTGGGATGAAAATAGTATTTTTTTTTCTTTAGCTAAAGTAGTATTATTTTGTAACAATTAATGTTTATACTGTTACTGTCTTCGTCTAAGAAAATAAATATTAATCAGTTATTTGTTAGTAACTGTCCGTGCATCGCACGGGGGTCAATCTAGTATATATATATATATGTGCAACTCCCTTTTTTGTTTCGTGGATGTGTAGTTATTTGTTTTATAAAAGAATGAAAGTCCATCTTAATGGTTCTAAGATTGGATTTTTATTTGAAACTTTTGAATCAATTAATCATTTTTTTTTCAAGAACCAATTTCCTTGAAACTTAATGGGTTTATTGGCCTAGAATAGCGACTTGCTTGCCATACTACTCACATGGTTGCGTCTTGCACTAATACCAACACTAGACAATACAAAATACGAATTGAATCATATCCCGTAATCGTTGTCAACAAAAGAGAGAGCAGTGAAGTGATGCTATAACTCACCTGCAAATAGGGTCCTGTAAACCACAAGCACCGCATTACCTATAAGAGAGAGAGAGAGAGGCAAAATCTCACTACAGTTCATTCTCTTCCCTTCTACCAAAACCCTACATTTCTAATCTAAAAAATCTTAGTATGCGGACAAGCCTAAGACTTATTAGATATTGAGAATAAATGGCCCCACAAAAACCAAGTGATTTCATATTTATAATGAAGAAAGAGGTACAAATTCGTCTTGCTTGCTTCAATGAAAAGTATAGAAATATTCGATTTTGGTGCGTCTAGGGTGCCCAATGCCCATGTATGTCTGTTGTCTTAGTATTTCGTTTGCCATGAATCATCAATGAAGTGAACTGATGTAGCGGAATACGACAAGATAAGAGAAATCCATCGAAGGGAAGTCTCGATGAAAAAATCTACCGAAGATAATTCTTCAAACAATGACTTAGGGTTTTAGCGCACAAAGTGTGACTAGAACTATGAAATAATATTAATCAACTTGTGTTCAATGAAACCCTAGCAAAGTATTTGTACCCTAGATAAAATACTAGAAAACAATAGAAGAAAGTAACCCTAAATTAAAAGTTATAAACCGACAAGGAAAAGAAAACAAAAACGTAAAAATTTAACCTCTCAAGATTATCTCCTGATCTTCCTCCGACCACCTCTCCACCATCGTCTAAGGTCCTTCCCGCCATCAACCTATTCTGAAGATCCTGATTAAGATTTTGATTATGTAACTGACACTGTGCCCAAACTTGACGCAGATCGAATGGCCAGTGAGATTGATCCGCAACCTTGGTGAGATTGATCCACAACCTTACCATCATCAATATCCGTTGGGCATGACCCCATAATCGTACTTTTGTCTTCATATATTTGCAGTTAATAACACAGGTTACCAAAAGTGATTGGTTTTAGGGGTGTGAACAAGCCAGCCTGGCATTGGCTAGCTCACTCTTGGCTTACGAGCTTGAGTCGAGCTTTAGAAAAACATTAATTGAGCACAAGCTGGCATTTCAATTCCGGGCACATAAACAAAGTAAGGATTCGTATTTGAGGATTTAAATTTTTAGAAAGGCTTGGATGGTTCATAGTGGGTCAGTTGCTTTCTTAATAAGCTGTGTTTTCAGGCTCGAATCGTTACAGAAGCATCAAGAATATAATACGTCAATAATCAATAGCATAAATGCGTTGAAAGAATTGATGCAAGTAGACCATATCAAAAAGAAAATACAAGGGTAAAAAAGCAACCAAAATTAGAGCTGTATATCAATGTGGAGCTTTTGAGTCATCCAAAAATTCATGAGTGCAATGTCTTAAGAACCGAACTTGCAATAGCTGGAACATGATCAACACCGCCTAGAATATGGTATTCGAATATAGTTGGTTCAGACAAAAAATAAATAGCTATAACCTGAACCATCAGCTTGAATAACTTGGTGCTGTTTTTTTTTTCTGTTTCTTGGATTCTGTGTCATTTATTTGACTTCTGCAATAAAGATCTTCTTGTATGTTTAATATACTAACCGGAAGAATTTCTATCCCAGGCTTGGAGAGCTCAATCTCAGCTTACAATTGGGTCAAGCTAGGGAAGGAGCTCGAGTTTGGTACTCGAGTAGGCTACCGTGATGCTGTTTCCAAGTCCTAGCTAGTAACACAGGTAGGAATTGATCTAGGTCACCGGATAAAACTAATTTTATTTCTTTCCAGGCATTAGGCCATCATTTTTACATCATGTGAGCCTTCTAAATGTAATGCTGTTTATGGCCATTCAGAAATTAGCAAGGTGATATCGAAACCGAGGTAAATGCTTTCTCTACAATTGTGTTATCACATATGATTGATGGATCCTAAGATTCAGAGTTTTTGGTATCAGAATTAATGGATATGATTTAGGGCTTTTGCTATCGAAATCATCACATAATCCTAAGATATAGGGCTTTCAAAACCATGGTCGCAGTTTACTAGTCACATTTCAGAAAAAAATAATAATAAATAAATTGCTGGACATGAGAATACTTCATGATTGTTATATTCATACCTAGTTAGGGTTTGCTCGAGCTTGAGCTCGAGCAGCAGCTTCTTTGCGGATCCGCTCGTTCTCACGCTGAAATTGAAATCGAAATCAGATTTAGCTTTGATTAAAGCTGAACAATTAGGGAACTAGATAAGAATTATTTCATGCCATTGTCCGTGCTTAAGCCGCCAATCCTGTCTGATCATTTCGTATTCCTTATTGCATTGATGACATATGTAATTCACCCCATGTCTTGATCGCACGTACTTTGGCATTTTCTCAGGCTTTCCCATTTGATCGACTGATAAGCGAAGAACAATCTGATTGCGATTTGGTTTTGTGAAATTGAATCTCAGCCACTCTTTGTGTGGTGGTTAAAACCCACAAGTATTGTAATATAGATGTTATACTAAATCAGATTGTTCTTCGCTCATCCTGATCAAATGGGAAAGCCTGAGAAAATGCCAAAGTATGTGCGATCAAGACATGGGGTGAATTACATATGCCGTCAATGCAATAAGGAATACGAAATGATCGGCCAGGATTTTGGCGACTTAAGCACGGACAATGGCATGAAATAATTCTTATCCAGTTCCCTAATTGTTCAGCTTTAATTAAAAGCTAAATCTGATTTCGATTTCAATTTCAGCGTGAAAACAAGCGGATCCGCAAAGAAGCTGCTGCTCGAGCTCAAGCTCGAGCAAACCCTAACTAGGTATGACTATAACAATCAAGAAGTATTCTCATGTCCAACAATTTATTTATTATTATTTTTTCTGAAATGTGACTAGTAAACATCGACCATGGTTTTGAAAGTCCTATATCTTAGGATCATGGGATGATTTCAATAGCAAAAGCCCTAAATCTTAGTATCCATTAATTCTGATACCAAAAACCCTGAATCTTAGGATCCATCAATCATATGTGATAACACAATTGTAGAGAAAGCATTGACCTCTGTTTCGATATTGCTAATTTATGATTGGTCATACGCAGCATTGTATTTAGAAGGCTCACATGATGTAAAAATTATGGCCTAATGCCTGGAAAGATATAAAATTAGTTGTGTCCGGTGGCCTAGATCAATTCCTACCTGTGTTACTAGCTAGGACTTAGAAACGGCATCACGACTGCCTACTCGAGCCAGCTTGTGCTCAATTAATGTCTCGTAAGCCGAGAGTGAGCTAGCCAATGCTAGCTTGGCTTGTTCACACCCCTAAAACCAATCACTTTTGGTAACCTGTGTTATAAACTGCAAATATATGAAGACAAAACTACGATTATGGGGTCATGCCCAGCGGATATTGATGATTGGTAAGGTTGCGGATCAATCTCACTAGATCTGCATCAAGTTTGGGCACAGTGTCGGTTTATGTTTTATGATCAACCCTGAGACTTTTGGTAATATTGAAAATAGTCGGAAATGCTACGGTAGTAAAATTAAATATAGTACGTGGCTTTGTTACACCATAGTTTATCCATCACACAGGAAAGGTAATGGTTTTCGGTCTATATACCAAGTCTTAATTAAACTTTATATTTGTAACTTTGTATTTGTACACATAAATATATCATGCATTATAAGGAGATTGAGAGATGGTTGAATACTTTGTATTGATTGTTGACGGTTACAGTAATAGATGGTTACAAAAATAAAGATGGAGGATTTGTAGAGAGAGAGAGAGAGAGAGAGAGAGAGAGAGAGAGAGAGAGAGTTCCCTTAAATTCACTATGCCTAAACTGAAGATGGAAATCCGTTTATAAAGACTACGGATTCTAAATATTATACATTCTTATTTATTTTTTATCATCGGGTCGATGGTGGATGAGGGCGGTTACTTTTGAGCCGGCTACTTTTGACTTTTGTAGCTGGGAGCTGGTAGACGAGGGCAACTACTTTTGCGTTGGCTACTTTGTATCAGTTATTTGTGCTTTTGTCATGTGTCAGTCAGCCAGTTAATGCTTTATTCTGTCGGTGGATGCTTTATTCTTTTGTCTTTGTTGATAATGGAGTTTGTTGTTTGAAGTACCCGTGTTGGCTGCTTTTTCTTTTGTGATGAGAGTCCGCTGGTCATATCTCAAGTTCTGCTTGGTGTGAAGAAATCATCATTTGGAACTGTGTCTACGTCATTCATTGTTGCTGATTTTGTTGATGAAGAGCTTCCTTCTTCGCTGAGCTGGAGCATTAAGTTTTCTAGGTCGATGAGATTTGTACATTGAGCCATTTGAGTCATGTTTTGTTGTTTTCTGCGAAGGAATTCTTCATTCTTTTGTATTTGTTTTGACTAAGTATCTTTACTGAATTCTGGTATTTGGTAAAGTATTTTGTAACAGCATCAGACCAGTCGGAAAGATTTGTTTTGTCCCACCATTTGATCTTATATTTTCGGACCGAAATTGGCAAGATGGTCTTTTGCACACGCACACTTTTGTTCCATATTCTTATATACACTCACAAATTTGTTTTTCCATTAGGACAAATTCAGTCATAAAATCAAAGAAACTTGAAAATTATGACAAAATAAAGCCTAAAGGGGAAATTGAGTTATGTGCTCGGGATATTTAATTTTGTTGATCACTGGTCATAAGCGTTTTGAACACACGCGGGGACAATGAATTTGTTTAAGCCAAATGAATTTCACCAATAATGGAACCAATAAGGAGTGGGGTAAGGGAATTTGGGACAGTAGTATAAGAAATACGAGAGGGAAAGGATTTTGTTTTGTTTGAAAAATGCCCGTGACCATAATCCCAGTAATTAAAGAGATATGAATTGATTGAAAAATGCAATTCTTCTGCCTCGGTTGGGTTTTTGCCCCAATCGAAAATGGAAAGAAATTTCATAATTTTTACTTTGCAATATCGGATTTTAGAGGAATCCGAATGGTCTGCAGAATATTGAAAGGTGGCAGACTTTGTTTGAGTTAAAATGTGGTCATAATAAGTTTGAGATTTTTAAAAATTGTCAGGTAGATAATTGTGTGAACTTGGTAAAAGAAATTCAGAGATCTGATAAGGATGCCAGTTTTTGTTCATTTCGAAATATTCTGGCTCCAGAACACAAATGAGATCTTCGTGTTTTTGTATGAATTAGGGCTTCTATCAGCGGTTCGGTTTGAACCGTGGTTCGAAACCGAACCGAACCAAACCACGTGGTTTGGTTCGGTTTTCTGTCACAAACGGTTCAGCTCGGTTTAGAAAATCAATAAACCATGCGGTTCGGTTCAGCTCACGGTCTGACACCCCGAAACTAAACCAAACCGAACTGAACTATTCAGATCGAACCGCGGTTTGGAAATGCGAAACCGAACCGCGGTTTGGAACCGCGAAACCGAACCATGAAACCACCCCAAATCGAAATCATAGCCATCCATTCTAAGTTTACATTTAATCTCCACCTTTGATTTTGTGTAACCCCTAGTTGAGTAGAGCATCTCACCCAGCCTCTCATTATTTTCATATCTGTTTCTCTCTCTTCTCTCAAAGCCACCACCATTGCCGTTTTCAAGCTCAATCTTCTCCTCCAAATCCCAACGAAACCAAAACTCAAGTTTAAGATTATTAATCGTAGCACATACTCTCTCCCCAAAACCCAAATTTCCACCTCTAATTGTCCCATCTCCTCACTCCAACACCTCAAGCGTTTTTCCAACCGCTTCAGCGGTCGAACCAATCATACCACCGGCGCTATTGCTTCCGTCTCCGCCACTACTGATAAAACCTAAATTCTCACTGGAGCGAACGAAAGACCGTAGCAGAGTGGTCAGATTGCCTGGAAGAAGCTCGTTTGGTGGTCTCGCTCTTGGCGTTCTAAAGCCAAAACCGATGTCCTTGAATGTACTAACAGGGTTATTATCTCCTTCCTTTGACAATGCAAGCCTGAGTTTTTTTTTCCTGCTTACTTTAGATAGTTATTACTTTATGTTAAAGCCAGAATGAATGTCTAATTTTCAGATCTGTTCTCCTTGATTCCCTTTTTTGTTTAACTATACACTCCCTTCATCATAATTGACTTCATTTATTCAGTTTTCATGACACAATTCAAGATCCCAGATTTTGAATGTCTAAATTTTCCACGATTTGTGGTTTGAACCACGGTTTGAACCATTTTTTAAACCGCGGTTTGAGACCGAACCGAACCAAACCGAGGTGGTTCGGTTCAGTTCGGTTTGAAAATTTCTACGGTTTGGTTTGGTTTGGGATTTCTCCAAACCGATTAGTAACAGTTTGGTCTCTAAATTCCTCCAAACCGAACCATTTACACCCCTAGTATGAATAACACGTTGGGGGTGTTTGTTTTGGATATGAACTGGGGACAATTTGTTTGGTAGATGGTTTGGGGATGGGGATTTTTTGAATGGAGAGCCGTTTTGCAGGTGGTTATTTTTTGTGGAATGGGGGAAGATGATGCGGGTTCATGAATGAGTGAAAGTGGCGGATAAAAGGGTTTTGCATCGGACGATAAAAATGCAAATTTATTCTCTGTTTTTGATGTTTTGTCAGGAATAAAGGTGGAGAGTTTTGTCAATGGTTTTGTAAAAAATAAGGTACTATTGTTCTATTCTTTCTTTGCGTTGCCTTTTGTTGATGAACCTGTAATCATTCTGGAAATAAAGATGTTAGTCTGAAAGTATTTTATTTTGTGGCATATATCCGGGATAATCATTAGTTATACATTTTAAAATTTGTTTTAGAGAAGAAATCTCTCCTCTAACGAAGGGTGCAAAGCGACGGGAAAAACTATATTCTAAAAGCTCTTCCAGGTAATAGATGTGGAATTTAATTCCATTGTTTTGTGAAAGGGTATTCTATTGCGAATATTTTTGCATTCTTTTATTAGAATATCTGTCTTTTGTAAACAATAATTTAAATTGTTTAAATGGATGATATTATTATTAATATCTAAGTCCCATATTGATTCTTGTTCAGATTGTGATATAAGAATGGTATCTGAATTAAGCTTTTCCATTTTTTTTTTTTTTGAGAAATTCTCTTGTTAAAAAATCAGGGATAGAATTGTCTTTTCCTGCAATGTGAATTATTTCAAAGTCAAAGATTGATAATAACGCTTGCCATCCGACAAAAATCTGTTTTGCAGCTAGATTTTTAACATCTTTTTGTAAAACATCTTTTGCAGCTTTGCAATAGACTTTGACTGTAAATTTTTGGTTAACTAAATCATCTTGGAAATTTGTTATGCATAGAACTATGAAAATAATTTCTTTCTTTATTGTTATTGTTGAATAGTTGGACTGTGTATTATTTCATTTTCCAGAATAATACCTAATAATATGATCTTTCCCATTTATTTGTTGGATTAATATACCTCCATATCCTATATCGTTTTTGGGGCTTTTGGATCACAGATTGTTAAACAAGGTAGTCTTTTAACGTGAATTTTTATTTGTTTCACAATGTATGTTCTTTTATCCATGATTTTGGTTCCTTTGGTCTATCAAAAAAAGGTTTGCAAATTTGTCTTAATTTTGGAAAGAAATGCGCGATGTAGTTTAATGATCCTAAAAATCTTTGTAATTAATTTTTGTCTTTTATTTCATCAGGAAATTTGTGTACAAAATCTATGGATCTTTGAATTGGTATTATGGTATTGTTGGTTATTTTATGTTCTAAAAATCTTACCTTTGTTTGATATAGTTTTATTTTGGCTTTTGATAAGACCAAAACGTTTCTTACCATTGCCTTGTATAATATATTTAAATATTTTTCGTGTTCTAAATTTGTACTAAAGACTAAAACATCATCTATGTAAACAGTAATGAATGTGTATTGGTTAAAAATTTCATTAATTATTTTCTGAAATTAATTTGGTGCATTTTTTAGTTCAAAAAGGCATGATATTCCATTCGTATTAGCCAAATGGGACTGTAAAAGCAGTTTTGTATTTGTCTTCTTCTGTTATTAGAATTTGCCAAAAACCGGACTTCATATCAAATTTCGAGAAGACTGAAGCATTGTGGAGTCTTTTTAATAAATCTTGTTTATTAGGAATTGGATATCTAATCTATTTTTATGGCGTATTTAATGGTTTATAATTAATAACTAGCCTTGGTGCTCCTCGTTCGATCTCAGCATTTTTTGAGACATAAAAGGTAGAGCATAACCAAAGAGATTTGCTTTTCCTGATTAATTTTTTGTTTAATAAGTCCTGTATCTCTTTCTTGCAATATTCTAAAAGCTATTGATTCATTTGTATAGATCTTGCCTTAGTAGGTATTGTCTTTTAACTATAATCTTTTTCGTAAGGCAAGGTTATTACGTGTTTCTTTCGTTCCCAAAATGCTGATGGTAAGTTAGATCATAAATTGTTTTCAAAATTTTCTAGAGTTTTTGCAATTTTTTGTTGATATTATTTTAATTCTTATTTTTCTTCTATTTTTATGTGTTGTAAGTCTTCTTTAAGAAAAACAATTTGTTTTTGTAAATATTTATTTTTGAAATATTTGTCTTTTGTAGGTTGTTCACATCATGATTTAAAACAAGATACAAGAATATAAAAATTATTTGTTGTCCCAATATTCTTGTTTCTACTCCTTGTTTAGAAACTGAAAAAGGGTATAACATTTGTAAAAAAGGATTTTCTAGTGTAACTTTTGTATTTAGGTCTTCTACAAGCATTAGACTTATCTTAAAACAAATATTATTATTACATACGTGTGCATCTGGTATTTTGTATTTTACTTGTAATTTTGATGAATTAGCTTTCGAAAGGCTTTGTTTTGTTTTGACAAAATATTTTGAGGGTATTATCCCTTATTCTACATAGTTTAAATCGGCTCCAGAATCTAGCATGACGATTCCTTGATATTCAAAATATTTGATTTTCATATGTATAGTGGCATACAATTTCTGAAATTTGACTTTAGTTAATGTATATATACTATCTTCTGTAGAACAATTTATTTCTGTATCTGAGGAAGAATTTGTATTATTTGCAAAGGGATTCTGTAGAACAATTTGTTTCTGTATCTGAGGAAGAATTTGTATTTTTTGCAAAGGGATTCTGAAAATGTTTATCCAAATCTTTTTCTTTGGTTTTGGATGTTTCTCCTTTATAAGTTGAGTGTATTTGATTTTTGATTTCTTGTAATGTTAACTTTGTTTCTATTTCTTTTTATGTCTTGTAATTCTAAATTGTTCTGTTTTATCAATTTTATTTCTCGTTTTATTTCTTTAATTTCATTTTGTAAGTCAACCGAAGAAATTTGTTTCTTTTTATCTTGAAACATTTTTACAACGTCTTCGCATTGAGATGGTGACGATGTTTCTAGTTTCTTTTCATAATGATTTTTTCTAATTGTTTTAAGAATTTTCTTTTTATTGTTGGTTCCTTTATTTTTTTTTTAATTTTCTCTAATATTTCGTCATATTGTTCTAATGTTTTAATTTTATTGTTACACATGCATACTTAATTGTTGCAAGATTGACATTCTTCGTTGTCTGTATTGGATGAGTAGCCTGAGGAGTTAGAACAATTTTCTTCAGTAGATAGATCGAGTCTATCTTATGTAATATTTGGCCTATTTCTTTTATTTTTAGATTATTACAAATTTGTTGTATTTGTCTTTTTGCTGGACATATTTTTGCTATATGTCTGATTTTTTATATAGAATCTTATCTCTCTAATGTATGGTTTAAAGATTTTTTTATATTTCTTATTATTGTATTTTCTTCTATAATTTGTTTATTCTTGTTGTAATATTCAGGGGATCCTGTTGATATTGATATTCTTGTTTATTTTTCTATATTTTCTTCTGTAAGTATTATTTTTGTAATATGTAGTATGATATTGTTCATATTTTTTCTTTTTATATGGAGATTGTAATTTAGTAAAATCAAATTGTTCGCACCAGTGTCCTAATTCTTTTCGTGTTTGTGTACTTTCTTCTTTCAATTTGTTACTTAGTTTTTGATCTTGACATAATCTTAAGCCAGTAAGATTTACGCAAGTGATTAGATCTCCATATGTGAGTTCGTTGTAAGAGAGCTTTCCATACTTTTATTCTATTGTATCTTTTACTTTTTTTTGAGAATAAACCTGGTAAACCAGTAATAAATTTCTCTTTTCAATGATAATTATTTAGATTTGCTTGATTAAAAACTCGTTTTAGGAAATTTTCTTTATACCATTTAAGTTCTAATTTTCTGCATTTTAAGTTTTGTAATATTTCAGAATTTCTTTCTGTATATAAGTCTGTCTCCTATGAAATGTGTTATGATATTGAAGATTAAGTTTATTAATTGTGCTCGTGAAGGATTTTCGTTTTCTTCTATCAATGGTTGTCCTTGTTCATTTGTTTTTATAGCATTTAAAATTGCTATTTTTATTTCATTTTCTAATAATTTGTCCCACCAAGTCCGTAGTTGGCCAGTAAATTCTAGAATTATATTTTCTACGGCTTGTCGTTTTGTAATATTACAATTATCATTTCTTTTGTTTTGTTTATAATTTCCATTTAACTTAGTCCATCAATGTTCCATTCATATATATTTTTTGCATTATAAGCTTTTGTTGGATTTCCTATTATTTCTAGGTCATCTGGTTCTTTTTTGTAACTATTACATTTTTTTCTTATGGCTCGAATCGATATTGTTTTATCTTTATATTCTTGATTACTTGATTCATCGTCTATTGTGTCATATTCATCATAAGAAAGAGAGAAGTCCGAGTCTGAGGTTTTGACATTATATTCTGTTAATATCCTTATATTTTTATTTTCACTTGTACTTGATTCTTCTTTTACTTGTAGATGATTTTTTATTTTGTCCATTAGATCATTTAAAGGATTATGTAGATTTGGTTTAATTCCTGTTACTTCGAAAGGGTTTTGAGGGGGTGGTATGTCACGACCCTAAATCTAGGCACTAGTTTTATCACGTGTTGAGCACGTGTATTTGGAAAACAAATTATATTATTTATTGTTTCACATTTTAATTGTGGCAATTATGTGTTAGTTTAGCACTTTGATAATTTATATGATATTTTCAATATGTTAATAAATTAAATAAATTCCAAATATTAAAGTAGTAATTTTTGGGTAAGTAGCATTTTATTATGAGACGGAGGGAATAATAATAATAATAATAATAATAACAGAAATATGGGGCGGATAGGGTTGAAAGAAAATAAAATGTATTTTTCCTAAGTAATGGGCCATGTCATTCCTTGCTTTCATGGTGTATATTATACTCATTCTCACGTGGCCTTGGATGAGGTGTTCTCCTTGGAAATTCTAGTAGTATGACTCACCTTATTCTTCCTCATTTATTCATTCAGCCAAGGGAAAGTCAAAAAGCCATTCAGTCATTCCTTCTTCCTCAAAAATACAATCCATGGAACCTAAACCTTTACTCCTTCTTCCAAAAATTCTACGCTCTTCAATACTTCTCCGTTTTTAAATCCGTTCGCATATTATTGTTCGTGGTGACGAGGGGAACGCGTAGAGCCGGTCAAATAAATATTTCATTTCGCACTATTTTTGGGTAAGTTATTATGATTTCTTTCGTATAATTGTTCATTCACTATTTAAGATGATATGTTGTTGTATAAAAATGATTCTTGGTAGTTTAGAACAAATTTCATGTGAAATGGAAGGGTTTGGAAAAGGGTTGAACTAAGTTGGTTGTAGTGAAGGGTTAAGTAGAAGGAATGGTAGTATAATTGATGCTAAGATGATAATGGGTTAAATGGAATTGATGTATGTAGTTTTATTTCATTTTTCCTAGAGTTAGGAAGCTTGGAAATGGTACTTGGTTTCATGTAATTGAAAGGATTATGGGTAGGTTGTTGTAGTATCAATAAAAATGATTAAGATTAAAGTGGAGTTTGTTCATGAATTGATGGAAAGGGTTGCATGGAATCGAAAGCGAAGTCTTGGTAATAAAATGCCTTTGGGTGGTGTTGTAATATGTTGGAAGACGTATGAATTAGGAGTGGGGTTGTATTAATAATGTTTGGTACTGAATTGTTCATGTATATAATTGTTTTGGACTCTTAGAAAACAGAGGATGTAATAGTATGGACTTGGGTTTTGGTCAATTGCTGGTGTTCTGCTTCTGGTACCTGATTTTAGCCTTGGCACGAGTCGTGCCAAGGGGCACGAGTCGTGCCCAGTTGCCAGTCGTGACAACGACTCGTAGAAAATACCTAAGTCGTTCTGATTAGAATGGAGGGGAAAAGGCACGAGTCGTGCCATAGGGCACGAGTCGTGCCCTGCATTGGAAATTCTGAATCAACTTTGAAGGCTTAGAAACCTATTCAACTTAGAACATAATTGAACCCTCTTTAACTTAGATTAAAGTAGAACATTTTAGCTTTACAATGATGCCTTAGTTGATCAAAATGGAATGGTAGAAATACTTTAAATATTGTTGTGAAATTGCTTTGTAACTTTGATTTGTTCCTTAGCCAAAGTAACTCCAACTTGGTAAATGGAACTTGAACCTTTATAGAGGTTATATATTATTGTATATTGACTATGTAGGAATAGTTTATGATACCTTCCTACCTTATTTGAGTTCATATGCATTGATATTATTATACATAGCGTATGGCATGCATGTTGCACTATGGTATTGATTGAACATGAGTATGTTTACCATGTTGTTATATTATTATCCCTTTGGGTGGATTATTTTCAAGTAACTATTATGTGCTTGAATATGTGTTAATCAGCTGATGTTTGGGAGTATAATGGAATACGATCACTTATGAGAAATTGTTCCATAAGGTGCTCAGATTACATTATATTTGTGACCTTTCCCCTTCTGTGGCCACAGACTGGGGTTCAGCTTCTATGGATATGTGCAGTCAGTTCATAGAAATGCTGATATCTTATATCTTCCCTGAAAAACGGGTCTTATAAGACGTGAATATGCTTAAGCAGTTCACAAGAGAGGAGTTATTATAATAGCTCTCTCCATTATATGATATTGGTTCTGGTGAAAATGCATTCACAGAATAGGTGGAGTTTTACTTCCACCGTGGTACGACTTATGATTCAGACGGGAAAGGTAAACAAAGGTAACGGAAGGTGTTTACTGTTTTACCTATATGTGAGATGTACCTTGTTATGTGTTGCATCTTACTTGGCATATTGTTGCATTCATAATAGTTTATTGAGATTTATTCTCACCCCTCTCCCTTTACTGTTTTAGATTGTGCTGAGACAGGTGGACCGGCCAGTGAGGACGGGGAGGAATTTGTACGAGTCTTTTGGTTTGTTGGGTATGTGGTTGTCCTAGATGGGATGTGACTTTGTATTTTGGTTTAGCTCCTTGGTGGAGTTGATGTATATATATATAACTTTGTTTCAAACTTAAAATGTATAAACTTTTGTAAATGCTGTAATAAGTTTGTTTGAAAGTTAGTTAATGTTTTATCCCCTTTCCTCCAAAGGGAGATGACCCAAGTTAGCATTTGAATGTTAAAAGTTCAGGTTAGTTTCATTTTAAGTTAAGTTAAAAAAGTTTTCAAAAAATTTCAGGTTGTCTTTCTTAGTTTGGACTCTCCGGGTTGGGGAACCCACAGTTGGTATCAGAGCTTAGTTTAGAGGTCAAGGGTAGATGTATAGACTAAGGGGGAGTGTGTGGTAACTGACGCCGAGTGTTTGATGCTGGGGATTTGTGCAATGGCAGGAAGCAGTGATGATCAACAAAGGACTCCAGAAAATGAAGGAAATGTGGGGAGAGGTGGAATTCAGAACGAAGAGATAATGAAGTTGTTCAGGATGTTCTTACAGAATATGGTAACTCGAGGACCAGCTCCGAATCAACCTGCGGGATGTCAAAGTGATGGATTGGAAAGGTTTGTGAAGATGAACCCACCGAGTTTTAATGGAGACCCGGATTCGCTAAAAGCAGAAAAATGGTTAGAGGAAATGAATAAAATCTTTGAGGTTATGGAAAGTCCTATCGAAGAGAAAGTGAGATACGCCGTTTTCAAACTTGAAGGTCCAGCTGATCATTGGTGGCAAAATTTGAAGGGAATTTGGGAGCGGGATCATACGCCCCAGACTTGGGATAATTTCACCCAGCAGTTCAAGGATTATTTCATTTTAATGGTTACAAGGGACAAGAAGGAGGTAGAATTCTTGAGACTAGAGCAAGGGACCATGACGATGGATCAGTATTCAACCAGGGTTGAGGAATTGGCTCGGTGCTGCCCTCATTTGGTATCCCATGAAGCGAGAAGAGTTCACCGATTTGTAAAAGGTTTGAGGGATGAGATTGGAACGAAATTATTAATTGATAACTTCACCAATTATCAGACAGCCGTAGATAGAGCATATAAGATCAAGATTGATATTGAGGAAAACCGTAGAAGATCAGAAAGTGGATTTAGAAGCAAGCCAAAGTATCAAGGACAGGGATCTAGAATCACCAGAGGACAACCAAGGGATTCAACTTAAGGGAGTGTTCAAGCGGGGCATGTGGTAGCTTCTTCGGCTCAGCTAATATCCAGTCGGTATGGAATGATTTGTCAATTTTGCAAGAAGATTGGATATACTGAAGATAAGTGTTGGAGTAAGCAAGGCAGGTGTATTAAGTGTGGAGAGATGGGACACTTTAGGAGGTATTGCCCAAGGTTGCAGCGGGAACGAGCTTCAAGCGGCGGTCAGCAAAGTGGACAACAAAAAGGTAGTACCAAGAGAGATAATGAAGGGAAATTAAAAGAGGAGGTTTAAGATCGAGTATTTGCTTTGGGTCTTGGAGAGATAGATTCCTCCGAGGTCACTAGAGGTATGTTACCTGTCTCAGGAGTTAGGCGTCATATTTTATAGATCCCGATTCATGTTAATTATGTTTGGCATTGCATTTTGCATCTATGTGGCATACATTGCTTGAGATTTGTTTTATGTGTTGGAGGTTTCTACTCTTATGAGAGAGTACCTCGAATCTTCTTTGGGTACCACGAGAGTGATGTGGTTATAGCTGGGCATGTATTGCCAGTTGATTTGGTATGATTACCAATTGTGTGATTTTGATGTATACTTGACCTGGATTGGTTAAGTAGTTGTTGTACATTAGTAGACTATCGTAAGAAGCGAGTCTCCTTTTCTATACCTGATTTGCCTATATTTGTACTTGATATAGATGAGCCTTTATATGGTATTCATTTTATATATGCGTTAAAGGCAGAAAATTTTGGTTAAAAAGTGTGAAGGTTAACTGGTATGTGGTAGACTTGGGTAAGAAGTCCTTTGAAAATTTTATGTGCTAATTATGAATAAATGGTAAATGTGTTTCCCTCGGAGTATTCCATGTGTTGGTTGTGGGTAAATTGGAGAGGTGCTTTCAGTGAAATATTATATATTTCTATATTGGGACGTGGAATTATGTATTGATTTAATGTCGGGTTCAATGCTTATATCAACAACACCTTATAGAATGGTATCGATTTTGTTTATGGTTATGATGAGCAGAATTTTTATCATTATCTTGATGGCTTTGTAGAAATTATTATGGATGACATCCATGTTTAACTAATGTTCCGAGAAGATTATAAGAATCATTTGCGAATTGTGTTAATGGTCCTTTGTGAGAGGCTATTGTTTGCGAAGATAGCAAGTATGTGTTGGCTCGGGAAGATTTTAAATTTTGTGTTATACAGTTTCAAGCTCGGGTATTACCGTGGATCTTAAGAGGATTGATGCCGTGGTCAAGGGGAAGCAACCGTTGTCAGTGGAAGAAGTCCGTAGTTTTGGATTGGCAAGTTGCTACCGAAGGATTATCAAAGGATTCTTGAGAATTGTAATATTGTTGATTTAGTTAACTCGGGAAGATGTATCAATGGTGTAAGATGAAAAAAAGGTAAATCATATAGGTAGAAGTGAAGAATAAATTGACTAGAGATCTGATCCTTACCTTACCTGATGGATGCGAGAACTTTGCGATTTTCAGTTGTGCGTTAAAGGAAAGCTGGGTTGTGTTAGTATGCTGATGGGCAAAGGATAGCTTATGTTAGAAGAAGTGAAACAGGCGGAGCAGAATTTTCTTATTTTCAACTTGGAAGTGACTGAGATTATATTGTGTTCTATAAGTGGAAATCTTATTTATATGAAGCTAAATCTGAGATGTGTACCGATCATGAAAGTTTAAAGTAATTGTCTGCTCGGAAGGAATTGAACAATAAGTAGAGTCGAGGGTTGGAACTATTAAAAGATTTTTATTGCGTTATTTTATATCATCCGAAAAAGTTAATGTGATTGCAAATGCGATTAGCTGAAAGGTTTATGTGTCAACATGTATACCCTTTGAGTAACAAGGTGAGATATTATTGTGGATGTTCAAGTTATACCTATATGGAGACCTTAAGGAAATTCAACAAACCGATTCAGAATTTAAGAGGATTATCAGACAGTTTCAAGATGGGAAGACCGAAGATTTTGTATTGAATAAGGATGGAACTTTAACTTTCAACTCAGAAATTGTGTACCGTCTTTACAAGAGATTTAAAAGATCAGTTTTAGAGGAAGAACCTAAATCTAGAATTGTGATTCGTCCGGACAGTTCGAAGATGTATCAAGATTTGAAGATGAGTTAGAAGATTAAAATGGGAAAGTATGCGATGGAGAAGTTAGTAATGTGCATGCGTGAGATTAGTTGAACTCGTGAAGTACCAATCAACATTGTATCAGATTGGGATATGGGATTCGTTGCGATTTTGAGAAGTTGTGTGCAAGGTTTGAGTTCCAAGCTGAGTTCCAGTGATGCGTTTCATCTTCAGACAAATGGGCCGTCAGAGAAGACTATCCAGATTCTTGAGAATAGATTGTGTGTCGTATGATGGATTTTCTTTCAACTTGAGAAGTCTATTTAACCTTAGTTCTCTTTATAATCCTTAGAGTATGGAGTTCTTCAACCAATGATATTCAAACAGATTTGACTTGTGTGGAAGAACCATTGAGAGTTATTAGAATTGCAAGTTCGGGAATTGAAATACTAGAGCTTTCGGGTTGTGGAAAAGGTGTAGAAGAATCATGTCATCAAGAAAGCTATGGGAAGTGGTAATCTAAGATGTGTAAGAAGTAATTTTCTTTAATTGATCAGTCCGGTAAGTTCATCCAAAATTCGGGGCGAATTTTATTTAAGGGGGAGTGAGTGTCACGACCCTAAATCTAGGCACTAGTTTTATCACGTGTTGAGCACGTGTATTTGGAAAACAAATTATATTATTTATTGTTTCACATTTTAATTGTGACAATTATGTGTTAGTTTAGCACTTTGATAATTTATATGATATTTTCAATATGTTAATAAATTAAATAAATTCCAAATATTAAAGTAGTAATTTTTGGGTAAGTAGCATTTTATTATGAGACGGAGGGAATAATAATAATAATAATAATAACAGAAATATGGGGCGGATAGGGTTGAAAGAAAATAAAATGTATTTTTCCTAAGTAATGGGCCATGTCATTCCTTGCTTTCATGGTGTATATTATACTCAGGGGCGGATCCAGGGGGGGGCAGGTGGGGGCACTCGCCCCCCCCAGCGGCGGAAATGCAGTGGAAATTTTTTTTTTGCCCCCACCATATTTTTGTTATATATGTATATATATAATTAACTTCAAGATTAACACCAGTGAGTGGTGTGGTTCAGCGGTAGAAGGGGTGGAGTTAAAGCCTTTGGTGTTTCCTTTTAAATCCATGTTCGAACCCTGCTACCTACATTTTCAATTAATTTTGTCTTCCATCTTTGCTATTCTTTCTCTTAACAGTTTTGTTTTTCTCTTTCTCCTAATTTCCTCACATTTTTTCAATCTTAATTAATTCGTTAGGCTTTTCCCATTTTTTTTGTTTTTGGTCTTTCTTCCTATTATCCCAAGTTTAATTAGCAAATTTGAATTTCTTTTTTGTACGAGTAATATATTTTAATAAATTGTTTGCGTTAAATACTTCAACATTATTTCAATCGTTCTTTGAATTATTTACTTTTATCATTTTTGTTAACTAAAATACATTGTATTTCATGGATCCGACCCATTTTTTACTTGTCCGACCCGAATTTTTTTTTTCGGGGGCGCTGCCCCCGAACCCCCGTGTAATCTTGCCCCCCCCTCGCCCAATTCCTGGCTCCGCCCCTGATTATACTCATTCTCACGTGGCCTTGGATGAGGTGTTCTCCTTGGAAATTCTAGTAGTATGACTCACCTTATTCTTCCTCATTTATTCATTCAGCCAAGGGAAAGTCAAAAAGCCATTCAGTCATTCCTTCTTCCTCAAAAATACAATCCATGGAACCTAAACCTTTAATCCTTCTTCCAAAAATTCTACGCTCTTCAATACTTCTCCGTTTTTAAATCCGTTCACATATTATTGTTCGTGGTGACGAGGGGAACGCGTAGAGCCGGTCAAATAAATATTTCATTTCGCACTATTTTTGGGTAAGTTATTATGATTTCTTTCGTATAATTGTTCATTCACTATTTAAGATGATATGTTGTTGTATAAAAATGATTCTTGGTAGTTTAGAACAAATTTCATGTGAAATGGAAGGGTTTGGAAAAGGGTTGAACTAAGTTGGTTGTAGTGAAGGGTTAAGTAGAAGGAATGGTAGTATAATTGATGCTAAGATGATAATGGGTTAAATGGAATTGATGTATGTAGTTTTATTTCATTTTTCCTAGAGTTAGGAAGCTTGGAAATGGTACTTGGTTTCATGTAATTGAAAGGATTATGGGTGGGTTGTTGTAGTATCAATAAAAATGATTAAGATTAAAGTGGAGTTTGTTCATGAATTGATGGAAAGGGTTGCATGGAATCGAAAGCGAAGTCTTGGTAATAAAATGCCTTTGGGTGGTGTTGTAATATGTTGGAAGACGTATGAATTAGGAGTGGGGTTGTATTAATAATGTTTGGTACTGAATTGTTCATGTATATAATTGTTTTGGACTCTTAGAAAACAGAGGATGTAATAGTATGGACTTGGGTTTTGGTCAATTGCTGGTGTTCTGCTTCTGGTACCTGATTTTAGCCTTGGCACGAGTCGTGCCAAGGGGCACGAGTCGTGCCCAGTTGCCGGTCGTGACAACGACTCGTAGAAAATACCTAAGTCGTTCTGATTAGAATGGAGGGGAAAAGGCACGAGTCGTGCCATAGGGCACGAGTCGTGCCCTGCATTGGAAATTCTGAATCAACTTTGAAGGCTTAGAAACCTATTCAACTTAGAACATAATTGAACCCTCTTTAACTTAGATTAAAGTAGAACATTTTAGCTTTTCAATGATGCCTTAGTTGATCAAAATGGAATGGTAGAAATACTTTAAATATTGTTGTGAAATTGCTTTGTAACTTTGATTTGTTCCTTAGCCAAAGTAACTCCAACTTGGTAAATGGAACTTGAACCTTTATAGAGGTTATATATTATTGTATATTGACTATATAGGAATAGTTTATGATACCTTCCTACCTTATTTGAGTTCATATGCATTGATATTATTATACATAGTGTATGGCATGCATGTTGCACTATGGTATTGATTGAACATGAGTATGTTTACCATGTTGTTATATTATTATCCCTTTGGGTGGATTATTTTCAAGTAACTATTATGTGCTTGAATATGTGTTAATCAGCTGATGTTTGGGGGTATAATGGAATACGATCACTTATGAGAAATTGTTCCATAAGGTGCTCGGATTACATTATATCCGTGACCTTTCCCCCTCTGTGGCCACAGACTGGGGTTCAGCTTCTATGGATATGTGCAGTCAGTTCATAGAAATGCTGATGTCTTATATCTTCCCTGAAAAATGGGTCTTATAAGACGTGAATATGCTTAAGCAGTTCACAAGAGAGGAGTTATTATAATAGCTCTCTCCGTTATATGATATTGGTTCTGGTGAAAATGCATTCACAGAATAAGTGGAGTTTTACTTCCACCGTGGTACGACTTATGATTCAGACGGGAAAGGTAAACAAAGGTAACGAAAGGTGTTTACTGTTTTACCTATATGTGAGATGTACCTTGTTATGTGTTGCATCTTACTTGGCATATTGTTGCATTCATAATAGCTTATTGAGATTTATTCTCACCCCTCTCCCTTTACTGTTTTAGATTGTGCTGAGACAGGTGGACTGGCCAGTGAGGACGGGGAGGAGTTTGTACGAGTCTTTTGGTTTGTTGGGTATGTGGTTGTCCTAGATGGGATGTGACTTTGTATTTTGGTTTAGCTCCTTGGTAGAGTTGATGTATATATATATAACTTTGTTTCAAACTTAAAATGTATAAACTTTTGTAAATGCTGTAATAAGTTTGTTTGAAAGTTAGTTAATGTTTTATCCCCTTTCCTCCAAAGGGAGATGACCCAAGTTAGCATTTGAATGTTAAAAGATCAGGTTTGTTTCATTTTAAGTTAAGTTAAAAAAGTTTTCAAAAAATTTCAGGTTGTCTTTCTTAGTTTGGACTATCCGGGTTGGGGAACCCACATGGTATTTGTTTTTTGAATATCGATTCCTTTTCTTTTCTATTTGATGGTGTCATATTATATAATTCTGAATATTCCGTAAATCTTTGAGATTATTTTCCTTTTTAGGTTTTGTATCAATGAGTGTAGGAAAAGTTGTTACTTATATCCTCTATTTCTCATTTTATTAATGCTATTCCATTTGTAGTATTATCTCTTTTTCCTTCTACCCTCTCTAATTGTTGTCCAATAGTTTGTAGAGTTAGGTTGATCCAATTGTTTTGTAGATGTAGATCTTTGGTTATTTTTCTTGTTTCTTCATTTAATTGATCAGGATGTACTATTGGTAACATACCATTGTTTAAACCATTTTTACAGAAATAAGTTGGTTCTAAAGGTGGTCTCTCGCTTTCGTAATAGTCATGACTTGGCAAGAGATCTTTCCCTACTTTGTGTACCATTTTCGTATTTTCTTAGTTATTGTTGTGATTTTATATAAATAATCATCATTTGAGAAGGAAAAAAATGATATATGAGCTTCTTGTATTTCGCAGAATTCATAATATTTTTCTTTAATTAGTTTTTGTTCTTTTTCATTATATATTTGAAAAAATAATTTTCTATTTTCTTCATTTTCTTTATTCTTGAAATTATTTCTTAAAATACTTTTGTCTAGCGTAAATTTCTTTTTTATCATATTTATGTTTGCTGAGAATTCGCTTTCTTCATAAGGATGAACATAAATTTCTTCCCTATTTATACTAGTATTGTTTGATTGATATGGGATATCTACTTCAGCTTCTGTTTCAAAAATTGGTTGTTCATTTTGTGAACTATCTTCATGTTTACTTTTTTGTTGAAATTCATATCTTCCTGATGCACATTTCCTAGATGGTATTTTAAAATTAGAATTTGTATTTCTATTTAAGGATTGTGTTCTTTTGAAATATAAATCTACGGATCCATCTTCGTGTTGTATAACTTGTTCTAATTCAGTAGTTTGTTTGTGTTTTATATTTGGTACTGTTTTGGACGGATACATCCATTTTTAAGGTAGAGTGATATTGCTCCATTTAATTGTTTTTGGAATTGTTATATTGGCTTTTGTGTTATCAATTTTCCAAAAGACAGTTTCTCTTGACGTTTTAACATTGTTAAATGCATTTGGACAAAGTCATTCATCACCTTAAAATGTAATCTATAGAATATTTCGTAAATACGAAATCCTTTTTGCATATGATAATTATGTGTTAAAATGTCTAGAGTTAATTTTTTCATAATATGTGGATCTGTTAATGATATTGTGAAATTAGGGTAAGTGTTAATATGTATTGGTCCATTTGTTAAACTTGTTTCGATTACTCCTATTAAAGAATCTATGTAATTTAGATGTCTTGCATCTTTTAACGCTATTTGTATACTTGTGTTTAGTCCTTCCATTGTTAATGGTTTAATAGCGACTTGAACCAGTCCTATGTGCAAAAATCTGTATCCTTGTGAGATGTATTTTTTAATTGAAGATTTTGAAAATAAGCTCATGTTTTAGAGTATAGAGGAACGACTGTTTCTTTTGATTTAATTGCTAATCTTGACTTAAAGTCAAATATACCTTTATCTTTGTAAATTTCTGAATTTGAGATTAGGGAAGGTTTTCAATTTGTTAAAGACTGAGTATTCCATGAAATTTCTTTTGATAATATATTTTGATTATTTTCATTGTTTCATTGTTTCATTGTTATCATTCTCAATTTGTATATTATAATCGTTCATTTGATTATGGTTTCTAGCAGGCCATCTATTCGTAAAGTTACCTAACCAACTCATTTATTATTTGTCTTGCTTATATTTTGGTAACCATCCACCACTACTGTAACCATCAACAATTGTTCTGTATCAATACAAAGTGAGTATTCAAACAATCTCTCAATCTTCTTATACTGCATATTATGTTTATTTGATTACAATTACAAAGTTTAATTAAATATTGGTATATAGGCTGGAAATCATTAACCTTTCTGTAAACCATTGAACTTGCTTATGGGGGATAAATAATGGTGTAACAAAGCCACGTACATATTTAATTAAAATTACTGTAGTACAAAGACTTGATATATAGGCTGGAAACCATTAACCTTCAAGTATCGCCTCTGGCGGAAAAACTATGGTATAACAATGCCATGTACCAAACTTAATTCTACAACAATACAGCTTTTCACTGTTGCGAAATTTTTACTGTAACATTTCTACTGTAGCATTTTTTTTTACTGTAGCATTTCAATTATTTTCAAGATTTATTATCTCAATATTTGTTTTATGATCCACTCTGATGATCTTTGGTATCAGAGCCTTTTATTTAACAAAGTTCGTTAATTAGCTCAATTTACTTATTTGTCCCGAGTCGATGTGTCACCTAGGTCTAAGTCACGCAGTTGGAGTGTAAGTTGTGCATCCAGTAGGTAAGAAAGTGTATCCGAGAAGCAAGGCAAGTAGTAAACAATGAGTTGGTTATGTAATTTTACGAATAGAAGGCCTCCTAGAAACCATCATCAGTATGAAATCCGACAATGAAACGGAATTCAAGAATAATGGCATTGCTCAGTACTGTGATGATCACGGAATTGATCATAACTTCTCAGCTGCCGGAACACCATAACAAAACGGTGTTGTTGAGAGAAATAACAGAACCCTGATCGAGGCTGGCAAAACTATGATATCTGAAGCAAGGCTACCCAAGTACTTTTGGGCTGAAGCTATTAACACAACATGCTTCACTCAGAATCGGTCATTTGTCAACAAGTTTCACAACAAGACTCCTTACGAGCTTTGGCGTGGCAGAATTCCCAATATCGATTTCTTCAAAATATTCGGCTGCAAATGTTATGTTCTTTACAACGGTAAAGAATATGGAGGTAAATTTGATGAAAAGGTCGATAAAGGTATCTTTGTTGGTTATGCCGAACACAGTAAGGCTTTTAAAATATTCAATAAACGTCTGTTGAAAATTGTTGAATCTGTTCATGTTACATTTGGTGAATTTGATTTGCTAGAGTCTGACAAGACTCCAAATAGTACTAATGATTCTGGTGTATTTGAGACAGGTGAATTCAGCAACTCTAACTCCAATCCAAATACCAGTGATAATGCAAATCATCATTCAGCTCAGAATTCAAGCATATCAAGTGGTGTAACCGATAGAGCCCTAGTTGATGATTCATTTTTTCCTCAATCAGTTAGAAGAGAACCCAACTTCCAAAATCCCTTAACGATTCTTTACCAACTAATCCCTCTACCAATGTTCCTATTACACCACCTGAATTAGAACCAATTTCCTATATTAATATACCATTTCCTTTATCTCAACCTAATCTTGATCATCTGTCCAACTCACCATCCCCTAACCGATCCTCACCTCAATCGGTCACACCTCCCTCAACTGACTCTACTCATCCACTAGAAACCTTAAGACAAGAATCAGACAAGACATTCCAGACATTCCAAGGGTTTGAAGTGAGACAAGCTAGAGGACACCCTATTGAAAATGTGATTGGTGATGTCTTTGGTCCAAGAATGACTAGAGGTCAAAGGAGAAATATGGAAGATCAACACAATCTATTTTCGGCCCATTTCCTCTAGGGCCCCTTGGGCGAGATTTAAACCCAATTTAAGAAACAACATTTAGTTATTTCCCCAAACACCCCTCCGCCTAGTTGGGGCGACCGCCCCACACATGGTGCGATCGCACCAACTCAAAAAAATGACACCCCTCCGCCTAGTAACTTATAAGACTTTTTAAAAAGTCTTATAAGTAACTTATACGACTTTTTAATAAGTCTTATAACATATATAAGACTTAAAAAGTCTTATAAGTTACTCTTATATTTAATAAGTCTTATAACATATATAAGATTTAAAAAGTCTTATAAGTTACTTATAAGACTTTTTTAAAAAGTCTTATAAGTAAGTTATAAGACTTTTTTAAAAGACTTATACAAAAAGTCTTATAAAGACTCGCCTAGTAACTTATAAGAATTTTTAAAAAGTCTTATAAGTAACTTATAAGACTTTTTAAAAAGTCTTATATTTAATAAGTCTTATAACATATGACTTAAAAAGTCTTATAAGTTACTTATAAGACTTTTTTAAAAGACTTATACAAAAAGTCTTATAAGACTCTTTTTAACTTATAAGATTTTTTAAAGTCTTATAAGTTTCTTATAAGACTTTTTAATAAGTCTCATATAAGACTTATTAATAATTTTTCAGTTTTTGAGTTGGTGCGATCGCCCCATGTTGTGGGGCGGTCGCCCCAACTAGGCGGAGGGGTGTATTTGGGATTTACAAAAATCTTTTCTTTAAGAGGAATATAATTTGGTCAAGGAGGGTCCTAGGGGAATTTACCCTCTATTTTCTTCTGCTATGGTCTCAAACATAGAACCAAAGAAGACAGAAGAAGCACTCAATGATCCCAGCTGGGTAGAAGCTATGTAAAAAGAACTTAATCAGTTCGATTGATGCAAAGTATGAGAATTAGTGCCTCGTCCAAATGATCAGACAGTGATAGGAACAAAATGGGTCTTTATACGCAAATTGGATGAGTCTGGAAAAAATAACAAGAAACAAAGCCAGACTTGTAGCAAAAGGGTACAGACAAGAAGAAGGAGTTTATTATGATGAGACTTTTGCCCTTGTTGATAGATTAGAAGCCATTCGGTTTTTTCTTGCTTATGCTGCCTACAAAGAGTTTAAGTTATACCAAATGGATGTGAAAAGTGTCTTCCTTAATAGAGAACTTCAAGAGCTTGTATATGTTGATCAACCTCTCGGGTTTGAAGACTCCAAGAAGTCTAATCATGCCTATAGGTTAAACAAAGTCTTGTACGGCCTCAAGCAAGCACCAAGAGCATGGTATGAAACTCTCTCCAAATTCCTACTTAGTAAGAGGTTTGAAACAGGTAAAATCGATACAACCTTATTCATTGCTAATTCAAATATATGTAGATGATATTATATTTGGTTCTACTAACGAAAACCAATGCTAGAGATTTGAGAAACTTATGTAAAGCAAGTTCGAGATTAGTATGATGGGAGAATTAACCTTCTTCCTTGAACTTCAAGTTAAACAAACTCAAGAAGAAATCTTCATCAATCAAACCAAATATACAAATGATCCAATTTGAAGCCATGGTTGCCATTCTCCTCAGAAGGAATTCAATTGGTGTATATTCATCTACAATGTCATTATTATTGCCTTCAAGAAATTTCAAAAAGAGAAGCCTCTTGCCAGAGACAACAAAGCAAGGCCATGCCATTATCTTTTAGTTAGCAGAGTGATGAGGAAGAACCCTGCAATCCTTGCTGCTTCAACCGGTCAACTCAGCTACCCTAAGTCATGGGTGAAAACCTTTGACAAATCTGACTGGGGAAGAATTTCTAAAGAGGCAACAACCTCAACCGGTTGAGAAGAAGAAGAAGCATTACAAGCCTAAGGTTAAGACAGCTGCTGAGCCTGAGTTCTCTCAACCGGTTGCCACTCTACCGGTCAAGAGGAAGGTAACCGATCTGTCGGTCAGCAAACCCAAGCTAGTTGTACCCTCCTCTCAACTGATTGCTCCTTCAACCTCCCCATCACCCAGACCCAAAAAGACAGCCAGAAAACAAGCTGTCCTACCTCAAGTCCAAAAATTTCCAACTCCTTCTACCTCATCCTTCTTGCCAAAATCCAAACCAATCCAAAAATCCACTTTTCAGCTAGCCAAAGAAAATGCTGAGAAGAAGAAAATTGATTGAAGCTGACATTTCAAACTTTATTCCTTTCATCCCTAAAAGGTTGTTTTCTCACAACTTCTTGACCGGTGAGATCCCCATAACCGGTCATGCCTCAAACCCATCGGTTAGGAAGTGTCAACAGATTAGAAATCCTACCTTCCACATCTTCTATAATAACCCTTGGGCTGTCCAAGATAAGCTTATCCCTTCTCCCAAATGGGTTCATCCAGTTGATCACCTACCCCCATTCCCCAGGAAACTTCTCCAATTCCATGAGCTACATAAAGGCTCAGTTCCTGCCGGTGATATTTATAAGTATGTTGACTTTGAGAATACTCACGAAGAAAAGGGCATCTACTTCAGCAAATATTGCCAACTGAGTGAGTATGATGCCTCCCTATCCAATCAGGACCTCTTGAAGCTCTACAACCGATATTGTGACTTGCTTCCCAATCTGTGGAATGCCATTTATCTTGCCCAAGATCGGTTGCGTCAGGATATGATGGTTCATGAAGTGTGGACTGATTTTGCCATGCTATATGAAGTCCAAGACACTTTGAAAGAATCTGACCCCTATCAGTTGGGCAGATATGACCATCCTGATGATCTACTTCCTCTATTTGATTCTGAACCAATCTCTTTGGGTCCATGACGAAACCAGCTGATCAGAAATGTCATGGACCTGATTGAGAATATGATGGAAGTAGATACAGAGCTGCAGGCTATGGGGAATGTAAATCTTGCTGACTTCTTCTCTTCGGTTCACTTCAATAAAAATAAGTGGACTTCCACAACCGATGAAAAGATAGAAGAATTGTTTAAGGATGGTGGTGATATGATGAAGATTTTGATGATGTGGGTGATGATAGCGAGCATTCTAGCTCCAGCTCCAGTTCAAGTGGCCCTGATGAGCCAATGATGGATTTTGTTACTCCTCAATCGATGTCACCAATTAGGAGATTAGGAGGAGGCTTAACCGATACATCACTGATTATAAGCCTAGGAAGAGGAGAAAAGATTGTGAATGCTGCCTTACCAGTTGTTCAACCGGTTGAGATGCCCTCAACCGATAGATCTGCTGAACTGGTTGAGGATGAGAAATTTATTGCTGCTGCTGCTGAGGATATTGAGCTATAAGAAGCTATGGCCAAGAGCCTGTTTGAAAGTGAATTGGACCTGCAACGGTCATCTGCACAAGAGTTGGCTACTCAAGCTGCCATTCAAGCAAGCCTTCTGGTCAGTCAAGCCAGTACCCAGCTAAAGGGTAAATCTGTTGTTGAGGAAGTTGATCCCATTTTTGAGGAGGAGGATCCTACCCTCAATGATTTATTTGAGAAAGGTGATGCTATAGAGTTCAAGGCACCTGAGCCTTTTGAATATGATCTGTTTGATTCTGCTCATCCTCCTGCTGACTTTGATTTCTCTGTGGACCAGAAAGATTTGATGTCCACCATGAATTACTATACTTCCAGAGCTTCAATTCCCAGATTATCAAACAGGATGTTTTTATTTGATATTCATGAGAAGGTCAACAGTCACAATAGTTTTCAACCGATCCCAATGCCTCCATCCATAGCCGATGAGCTTCAATGCAAAAGGAGGCAGGACAGAATGCAAACCTTCGTTGATGTGGTTGAGACAATGAAAGTAGGTGCTCCTCCAGCTGATACCCCTCCTCACCAAACTAACACCAAGGGACCAGGTGAGACTAGCCTAAGATTTCAAACTCCTAAAATCTTAAGGTTAAAGAAAAGAGCTGCTCTCCCTAGAAATGCCAAGCTTATTCCAGGCAAGGCTGAGCAACAACTGGTCCTGAATTTTCCAGCTTAACTGTTGCCATACATATCTTCTCATCAAGGTCGGTCAAGCTCCATAAAGATTGCTGTCAGGTGGTTCAACGGATACCTCGACCGGTTGAATCTTCCCTTCAGACCGACAACCTCTTCATCTGTTATTTTGCTCTCAACGGTCGTATGACCAAGGTGTTAGAGTTAAATATTTTCTCTTGGAGTTTTGAGGTAACAAAGATGGTGAGATTCATGACTCAAGTGCCTCAATTGTTTGTTAGAAGAGAGGATGGGAGTGTGAAGCCACATACCAATATTAGATATGCCTTCCAACTTATTAACTTATTGAGGATGGCTCATCTGATAAGGTTAAACCAGCATGCCACCCCTTTTGCTTCACAGGCTGCTGATATGATTGCCTTGGCTTTTGAGGAGGCAAATGAGATTGAGTGTGCCATAGAGTTAAGCCTAGAAAACAATGGGCTATAACTCCAGTATTGACTGTTTCTTTTGATGATGAGATTGTTAGGACGGATTTATACTATCTATTTCCTATGTTTTCCGTCCTTATTATTCTTTATTTTCATGTATTTAGTATAGGTTTGAAGTATTTTGAGTGAATTATGTATTGTGAGGATTATGAGAGAAACAATGTAATTTGAGAGAAATTTAGAGAGTTTATTGTGTAATCATTTTTGGTTCTCAAAGAAGCTCAAGATCATCATTTCTACATCAATGGAAGTCAATAAAGTCAAGACAAAGTCAATCAAGAAGACCCGAAGCGAGTCAAAAGTCAAGCCGAAAAAAGTCAAGATTACGAAGCTGCTGATTGTTTTGCAATTCTGGAAAGTTCAGGGACCAAACTGTAATTATCAGAATTTCTAGGGACCAAACTGCAAGAAAGCTGAAAATTCAGGAACCTTAGTGTAAGAGCAGAACCCAAGCTGCCAAGCAGGAAAGAAACGGGGCACTGTTTTCACGTTTTGTTTTGCTGATATTTTGACCTCTTTAGTTTTTATTATTTTATTTTTCCTTTTTCATTTTTTTTAGTATCTTAGTTTAAATAGAGTTTGGAAAAAACGATTAGGTTATTATGTTTTCTAGAAGGAAGAAAAACTTGGGAAGCTTTAAAACCTCCATGGAAGCCTAAACTCCATTGCTTTGGATTGTAAAGCTTGAACCGATTTAGATATCAATTGAGGTTTGAAACTTTTCTTTATTTTTCCCTAATTGCAATTTTACTTATTCTTAATTCAAATCTATTTCTAGGATTTTGAAAAATTGATCAATCTCTTAATCATTTTAATTGATTATTGCTAGATTTTCCTTTTATCGTGTCGGACTAGGGTTTTCATTGTAGCACCTTCGCAATTCTTGTATGTGTCATCTTGAATTACGATTAAAGTAAAATTGGCTTTAATTTTATTTGAAATAGTAATAGATTAATTTCTTGATCTTAATCTCTTAAAGCTTTCATCAATTAATACTTTGAATCTTGACCGTGTCGGCTAGGTTTTAGTATTGATTAGGATTACTATTTGAGCGTGTCGCCGATAGTAATTAATAACAAAGAAGAGATAGAGATTTTATATCTCGTGATCAAGTAATTAGGGGAAAGTAAGAAATAGTCATTCCTATGATATTGATTGATAGACGGGGATAATTTTGCATATCCAAAGTACTTTTTACATAATTGTTTACAGTTTATATTTTAATTCATCAACAAACAAATCCCTCCTTTGTGTGTGACTAGTTCGTATTCAAACGCGAGTAAATTATAATACATAACTTAAAACATAAGTTAATTATTAACATATGCTAATTTTTAACCCACCATTTTTTTCTTATTGTTTACTTGGAAATAGTAAGTCTATGTCATGAAGAAGTAAAAAAAATATGATATTTACATTATTGTTGTTTTAATGATGACATCATTTTTTGAAGCATTTCTTGAAGTTAATATTGTAATTTTTTTCTTATATGTTTCGAACTTACTTATTTTTACGAACAATAAACGATGAAAAAAAATAATAGATAATGAATAAAATTAATTTATATTAGTTAAAATTATGAGCAAAAGAATCCAAAAGAAGAATATTTAAAAGAAAAAACCATTTGTCATAATAATAGAGGTAAAAATTTTAATTAGAATAATAATAAAAAACTAGTTATGATGATAAAAGAATACAAGTAAGATTTTGAAAAAGAATTCATTTCTCATATTAGAGGCTAAAAATAATGTTTTTTTTTTTTTTGTAGCTAGTAGGATTTGAAATTTGGTCATTAGCGATAAACTATAACAACTTACCAACTGAATCAATCATAAAATCTATGAATAACAAATGAAAAAATTAACTAATCTTATCTGCGGGTGCACTTAATAAGTAGTGTACATTTTTTATAATTTTTTAAAATTAGAAATAGAAGGGTGCACGTGCACCCCATTTAATATATTAAATCCGCCCCTAATTTGGGTTAGTAGTTTTAAAATCCAACATATCCCTATTACGTGACAGGGTGGACTGACCCGATAAACACCCAAATTCACGGCTCTACTTGGAAGAAGGAACGTAAACCACATAGGACAACATAAATTCGTTTTTGTAAGGGTGTCATTTGTTCTTCGTCACAAGACTGCGAGAGAAGGGGTTCTGCTATGTAGTGTGACAATCCAAAATCTCTACTATATACTCCTTCCATCTAGGTTTCAGAATATTTATTCTACTTTTAACTTTTATATTCAGCTCAATAAAACTTTAACCACAATTTTATTAAAATCTAGTTTTCTATATGATATTCTAAAACGAATAATACTAGCGGCACAAAAGAATTACAAAAACTTGCTGACAAAATTATAGGTGTAATGATTTTATTGGTGTTTTTAATTAGAGTGTAGCGGGTTCACTATCGATTCAATCAATAAAATATCGTCAACTCAAATTTGTGAGCAAGATTTTGTGACTTTATTTTGTGCACCAAGCATTGCTCTTCTAAAGATTGTTATTGATTCACCATTATAAATACATAATATCAATAACAATTTTTAAATTGCATAATCATAATTAGGTTTTATAGTCAAAGTTCGTTCGATTGAGTTTACCAAGAGAGTTAAAGTGGGACAAATATTCCGGAACAAAAGGGAGTATGTAATTTATGTTAGTTAATTAATATGTAATTCATGTTATTATAATATTTTCGCGTGCCCTTTAAAATATAACTATATTATTAGAAGGTGTTATTGGTGTTACTAAAATATAAATTGTAAATCATGCTAATATAAAAAAGTCCAACTATACTGCAATTGAAAAGCATTTCTGATGATGATGAATTAAATACAATTTTTAAAATTGCATAATAATAAGTAGTCCACGTCCCTTATGATTTCAAAGTTGAACTAAATTTTCTATAATAATTTGGTACTGTATTTTCTAGCTGCAGTTGCAAAGAACCTAGCTACAGAAAAACATATGCAGTCTAGCCTATTTCTGCAATTAAAACACCCAGAAAAAATGGTAAACACAAGGATGAAATGAAGGATCATAAAACCACACAACACTTGTAAAAAAAAAAAAAAAAAGAAAAATAATAAGAATACGGAGTAATAATAAACCACACAACATCCCGACCACCACGATATTTATGTTAATATCTCTCCCAGATGCATGCACCCTCTACGTTTCATTTTCATCCATGATTTTTTTTTTTTTTTCAGTCATTCGAAAAAAAATAAAAAAAATGAATTCCCTACAAAGGCAAACACATATTACATCAAAGAACTATCGCTTTCCCTTTTAGATAGGCTGTGGTTGCTACCTTGACAACCTCTGTCCCCCTTGACAATTTGCAACATCATAGCACACCATTTTCCAGACACGGTAATCATTTAATGCCCCAATTTTTTATTTTTATTTAAAAAATATTACTGTGAAATTTGTCAAAATATTTCTAAATTCACTGTGTTTGCAACAATAAATGGATAATTTCCTCCCAATTTATGTAAAGAAAAACATACACTAGGATTTTTTTTCCCCGCTCATTTAATGTGATTTTCGTTAAAACGATCTAGCCTCCCCCCCCCCTCCTTTAAGAAAAAATCATGGTTCCGCCTCTATGTTAAGCACGCTTGACATGCTCTATGGAGTGACTTTTTTGTTAGCGTTTCACATTTCCTAATGTCTATTTAAAGAGAGGCCAAGTTGGGTAATCCTAAAAGAGACTTGTCAAAAGTTTCAACAAGTACACAAAGGTTAGTATGGGCCACATCATCTATGGCTCAACCGCTCAAGTTGGATCCGGTGCCCATCGTCTGTCAAATTACTCCGTATTAAGGGTATGCTTGTTTTTTTAACCCTCCACTCCCACCAACAGGTGTCATCCATTTGTAGAAGATGGGAATATGAGCCAACTATGAGCCTGACTCCATTTGTAGAAGATGGGAATCTGAGCCAACTATGAGTCTGACTGTTATCCAGTTTGATTGCACAAACTCCAATTTCAGCTCAAGTTACCTCATCTATATAAATGTAGAAGACAACACAACCCGTAACTAACCAAAAAATAAAACTCCTTATTGCGAGTATCCGGAAAGAACACAAAAATGACAAGTTCAAGACAACTAGTTAAGCCAAGAATGAAATGCAGGAACAGCAGCAAGAGCTTTACGAGGATTCCAAAATGCAGTGAAGTAGATATTACTAACATGTTTCATATACCTTTCCGAGAGTGCAGGAGAAGTGGGAAACTTGAAGGAAGGCCATTTTACTGTACTGACTAAAGGCAGTGATGAGCACCGGAAATTCTTGGTAACTTTGAGTTTTTTAAGATATCCTCTGTTTCTCAAATTACTGAAAGAAGCGGAGCAAGAGTTTGGATTTGACCAGCCTGGAGTTCTTGTCATACCTACAAGAACTCCATGAACCTACAAAAAGGAACAAAAACAAGCATCAAGACTATAAAAAGCTTTCTGTACATAACCAAAAAAAGATAAAGACGACTTTTTCGATGTTGAAAAAAACTTATTTCACATTTTTTCACCAGTCTCAAGTATGACTTAAAAGATTTTTAAGTGTAGATCAATAATCCATCTCAAGAATAATGTTAACAGATGACAATAATCTAACACAACTTAAATATTACGCGACCTGCATAAGTTGAAAAGAACAAGCACAATATTTATCGACATGCATAAGTTCCACGAGTTTAGAATTACTAACAGAATTCTCGAGATTAGAGAATATTTATCAGAAAATAACAATCCATTTCAACATACATGGTTGGTACATTGAAGGCCACGAGGGTCGTTACAATCCACAAAATTGTGTGATTTGTTCTTTTTGCAGATTCATTAATCACTGTTAGAAACACAAATATGCTCACCACAGCCATGAAATAAAGCCAGAAGTCCAAAAAGTGGAGGAAATACCAAAAAATAAAGTGCATCTAACAGTTCAAATCAAGGACATGAAATCAGAAAACAGATTATCAATTTGAAACATAATCCATAACATATATTTACTCACACGCAAACATGCGTCAAATTATTAAGTTCAGAGAACAGGTGACACGCACATCACAAGAATAATGCAAGCCATTCGCTAGTCCCCTGATATGAACATAACATACTATGCAAATACCTGATAAATTGTGTATATTGGCCACTAACTTTTTTAATATACTCCCTCCGTTCCAAAATGTTTGTCCCATTTGACTTTTTTGTTGAACTTTGACCACAAATATATGACAATTTAATTATGTTCATGAAATTCTAAAAATTCCTATTGATTCACCATTAATAATATTATCAACAACAACTTTTAGAATTTCATGAACATGATTAATCTCTCATAAATTTGGGGTCAAAGTTCAACAAAAAAGTCAAATAGGACAAACATTTTGGGACGGAGGGAGTATTACTTAAAAGAGTATTATTTATGAATATATTACCTTTTTACTAGTAACTTAAAAGGGAAATGTGTGTATATATATATATATATATATATATATATATATATATATATATATATGGAAGGCTATTCAAACGGTGAAGCCAAATTTATATGAGAACCATGAGAACTAAACTCAACCATTGGATTAAAAACACATCAATGCTTCAGATTAAAAAAAAAAGATAGAGGGGGTGGCATTTTCGTAATTATTGTGAACTAAATCCCCCTCAAATTTCAAAATAAAATATCTCAATATCTATAAGTCGAAAAAAAAATTCGAAAACACTGATTTTTTTGTCTTGACGAGACGATTCAAACTAGATCCCTGAAGAAAGGATTTTGAAAAAATAATATTGAACAACGTCTAATTTTTAAAACAGAGGTAGAATTTCAATTCCTAATTATAATAAAGGGAAAATGCATCACGTACAATGTTTGCTCCATCCATATTAATAATTATAATTTGATAATATTTTAATATAAACCAAAAGCAACACAGCTAGTGTTCACTAAGACAACACAGCTAGTGTTTACTAAGACAACATAGCTAGTGTTCACTAAGACAACTAGCTAGTGTACATAAGCAACACAGCTAGTGTTCACTAATACAACACAGCTAGTGTTCACTAAGACAACACAGCTAGTGTTCACTAAGACAACATATCTAGAGTACACTAAGTTAAACTAGCTAGTTTACATTAGCCAATGCTGATACACATAGCTAGTGTACACTAGGTTACACTAGCAACACAGCTAGTGTTCACTAAGACAACACAGCTAGTGTTCACTAAGATAACACAGCTAGTGTTCACTAAGACAACTAGCTAGTGTTCACTAAGACAGTACAGCTAGTGTTCACTAAGACAACATAGCTAGTGTTCACTAAGATAACTAGCTAGTGTTCACTAAGACAACTAGCTAGTAATCTTACCTGCATATCACAAGATGAAGTAATCGGGTTTAATCAAGAAATTTATCAAACCACTCCAGCATAATAGCGAAATCATGGCTTGCAAAGAGATGGCAGGAAGGCAACTGCCACAAAGCTAACCTTCTTCTTTCAGATCAGTAAGGTGTTTTAGTGCATCAAGGTAGCCAGAATTCCGCGTAGTCCCACCTCGGTTCAAGAAGTAAAAGAAATACAAGGAAACTATACATTTTCAACAGCTTTATTGAATAGGTAGCAAGACTGAATTTTTATTACATTTGCTTTCTTGCCAATGGAACAGTGTAAGAACTGCCCAAAAAATAATCTGGCGAAATTAGAAAAAAAATAATTGTCGTCACGGATGGACACAACGACAGAGCTATGACTACCATTAGAACGGCAGCAAGATAAAGGTCTCAATTATGATAAAACAACATTAAGTCCTGCTTTTGCGTTACTAATTGATGAAAAACGGCTCATAGTTTATGAGGGTTTAAATTAGTATGACTAGAACATAATATAACACAACTAGTGTTCACTAAGATAACACAACTAGTGTTCACTAAGATAACACAACTAGTGTTCACTAAGACAACTAGCTAGTGTTCACTAAGACAACACAGCTAGTATTCACTAAGATAACACAGCTAGTGTTCACTAAGACAACTAAGCTAGTGTTCACTAAGACAACACAGCTAGTGTTCACTAAGATAACTAGCTAGTGTTCACTAAGACAACACAGCTAGTGTTCACTAAGACAACACAGCTAGTGTTCACTAAGACAACACATCTAGTGTTCACTAAGACAACACAACTAGTGTTCACTAAGATAACTAGCTAGTGTTCACTAGTTAAATAGTGTATATATATATATAGGGTCCTATTATAATGAGAACCAAATTTATATGAGAACCATAAGAACCACTAACAGTCATTGGATTAAATAACACATCAATGCTTCAGATTAAAAAAAAAGATAGAGGGAGTGGCATTTTCGTAATTATTTCATTTAAAATTCCCCTCAAATTTCAAAATAAAATATCTCAATATCTATAAGTCGAAATTTTTTTTCGAAAACACTGATTTTTTTGTCTTGACGAGACGATTCAAACTAGATCCTTGAAGATAGGATTTTGAAAAAATAATATTGACTTATAGATTACTTAACTAGTGTACACTATTTAACTAGTGAACACTAGCTAGTTATCTTAGTGAACACTAGCTGTGTTGTCTTAGTGAACACTAGATGTGTTGTCTTAGTGAACACTAGCTAGTTGTCTTAGTGAACACTAGCTGTGTTGTCTTAGTGAACACTAGCTAGTTATCTTAGTGAACACTAGCTGTGTTGTCTTAGTGAACACTAGCTTAGTTGTCTTAGTGAACACTAGCTGTGTTATCTTAGTGAATACTAGCTGTGTTGTCTTAGTGAACACTAGCTAGTTGTCTTAGTGAACACTAGTTGTGTTATCTTAGTGAACACTAGTTGTGTTATCTTAGTGAACACTAGTTGTGTTATATTATGTTCTAGTCATACTAATTTAAACCCTCATAAACTATGAGCCGTTTTTCATCAATTAGTAACGCAAAAGCAGGACTTAATGTTGTTTTATCATAATTGAGACCTTTATCTTGCTGCCGTTCTAATGGTAGTCATAGCTCTGTCGTTGTGTCCATCCGTGACGACAATTATTTTTTTTCTAATTCCGCCAGATTATTTTTTGGGCAGTTCTTCTGCCTGTTCGACCGGCAAGAAAGCAAATGTAATAAAAATTCAGTCTTGCTACCTATTCAATAAAGCTGTTGAAAATGTATAGTTTCCTTGTATTTCTTTTACTTCTTGAACCAGGTGGGACTACGCGAATTCTGGCTACCTTGATGCACTAAAACACCTTACTGATCTGAAAGAAGAAGGTTAGCTTTGTGGCAGTTGCCTTCCTGCCATCTCTTTGCAAGCCATGATTTCGCTATTATCTTTGGAGTGGTTTGATAAATTTCTTGATTAGACCCGATTACTGGCTTGTGATATGCAGGTAAGATTACTAGCTAGTTGTCTTAGTGAACACTAGCTAGTTATCTTAGTGAACACTAGCTGTGTTGTCTTAGTGAACACTAGTTGTATTGTCTTAGTGAACACTAGCTAGTTGTCTTAATGAACACTAGCTGTGTTATCTTAGTGAACACTAGCTGTGTTGTCTTAGTGAACACTAGCTGTGTTGCTAGTGTAATCCCAGCGCACACTAGCCATGTGTATCGGCGATCCAATGTAAACTAGCTAGTTTAACTTAGTGTACTCTAGATATGTTGTCTTAGTGAACACTAGTGTTGTTCTTAGTGAACACTAGTGTTGTATTAGTGAACACTAAATTGTGTTGCATGTACTGTAGCTAGTTGTCTTAGTGAACACTTAGCATGTTGTCTTAGTAAACACTAGCTGTGTTGTCTTAGTAAACACTAGCTGTGTTGCTTTTGGTTTATATTAAAATATTATCAAATTATAATTATTAATATGGATGGAGCAAACATTGTACGTGATGCATTTTCCCTTTATTATAATTAGGAATTGAAATTCTACCTCTGTTTTAAAAATTAGACGTTGTTCAATATTATTTTTTCAAAATTCTTTCTTCAGGGATCTAGTTTGAATCGTTTCGTCAAGACAAAAGAAATCAGTGTTTTCGATTTTTTTTTCGACTTATAGATATTGAGATATTTTATTTTGAAATTTGAGGGGGATTTAGTTCACAATAATTACGAAAATGCCACCTCCTCTATCTTTTTTTTTTAATCTGAAGCATTGATGTGTTTTTAATCCAATGGTTGAGATTAGTTCTCATGGTTCTCATATAAATTTGGTTCTCATTTGAATAGCTTCCTATATATATATAGATATATATATATATATATATATATATATATATATATATATATATATATATATATTACTTTTTAACTACTCCCTCCGTCCCTAAATGATTGTACAAATTTCATTTCAAGGGACACTCAGAAAATTTGTGTTTTTTTATACATTTTAACGGCAAAGATGCATAAATATTCTTGTTATCCACTTTCTAAACATTTATTTTACGATAACAAAATGATTAGCAAATTTTTTTTGGTAAAAAAGTGTTTTAGGGACAGTTTCGTACAAAAAATATAATTTTTTTTGGGACAAAAAATTCTTGAATTTGGACATTCATTTAGGGCTTTAGGGGCAGAGGGAGTAAAAATTTACAGAATGCATTCTGACATAAGTCTTCATTCTTAACATGGTTAATACTTCCTCCGTCCCTAAATGTTTGTCCCATTTTCCCTTTTTCTTTGTCCCAAAAAGTTAGTCTCATTTCCAAAATTAAAGCTTCAAAATCACTAAATTTTCAAAACTTGTAACATTTAGGGACGGAGTATTACATAACGGCGGTGTATATTATCAATAATTTTCAAAGCGTTCGTAAAAATAACCAAAATTAAAGCTTCAAAATCACTAAATTAAAATGTTTGAAAAGTCAAATGGGACAAACATTTAGGGACGGAGAGAGTATTAAAGTAGAAAGTACTCCTTGTATGCTTCTATTTTTATATTAGTTCATACTCCCTCCGTTCCAAAATGTTTGTCCCATTTGACTTTTTTGTTGAACTTTGACCACAAATATATGACAATTTAATTATGTTCATGAAATTCTAAAAATTCCTATTGATTCACCATTAATAATATTATCAACAACTACTTTTAGAATTTCATGAACATGATTAATCTCTCATAAATTTGTGGTCAAAGTTCAACAAAAAAGTTAAATGGGACAAACATTTTGGGACGGAGGGAGTATTTAACTTGGAGAAAATTGAAAAAAAAAAAAAAACACGTGACCTAAATGGAAAAATCTGTGATTAAACGTTGTACATAAAACAAACAATTCAGCCCAAAAAGATATTTTTCTAACCAAAGAACCTAGCTATAGAAAACCATACATATGCATTCTAGCCTATTTCTGCAAATAACAAATCCAGAAAAATGGTAAACACAAAGATCATATAAACCACACAGCAGATAGTTACAATAATATCTCTCCAAGATGCATGCACATTTCCATCCATGAATTTTTCAGTCATTTCATAAATTAAAGACTCAGAAAAAAAAAATTCCCTTCACAGGCAAACACATATCACATCAAACAACTGTCGCTTTCCCTTTTAACTAGGCTGTGGGCAAACTTTTCTGTGGTTGCTACCTTAACTACCGCGGTCCCCTTGACAATTTGCGACGCCATTTTCCAGATACGGTAATCATTTCGCATGCCTTAATAGAAGCAATTCATTAATTAAGGACAGCTATTTTCTCTAAATAGTCAATAATTCAAAATATCCGAAAGGGCAGTAACCTCTTTTAAGGTAATCGAAACAATGAACCCAAGGCCTACATTTCCAAGAGTCTGATACAGAATGAATCCTAACAAACCCCTTTGCAGAAAAGAAAATATCACAAGCCAATGGGGGCAGCTACCCTAATTTAATTAAAAAAAATCATAGTGTAAATATTGTCAAATATTTCTAAATATACAGTGTATAGTGCAATAAATGGAAATTTCGTCTCAATATTATAAAGGAAAATATATCTAAGAATTTATTTTGCCCCCTTCTATTTTTAAGTAGTTTCGTTAAAATGATCACCCCCCTTAAAAAAAAAAAAAGAAGAAGAAAAAAACAGATTCCGTCACTGTGTTAAAGCACGCTTGACATGCTCTATCGAGTGACTTTTTTGTTAGTGTTTCACTTGTAATGTCTATTTAAAGAGAAGCCAAGTTGGGTAATCCTAAAAAAGACTTGTCAAAAGTTGCAATAAGTACACAAAGGATAGTGCGGGCCACTACATCTATGGCTCAAGTTAGCACCCACCAGCCTACCTCATCTATATATATGCAGAAGAAAACACAACCCATAACCAACAAGAATCAAGAAACAAACAAAAGAAACTGCTACTTCTCGTGAGTGTCAAGACAAAAAAAATGAAAATGAGAAGTTCAGGACAACTAGTTCAGCCTAGAATGAAATGCAGAAGTAGCAGCAAGAGCTATATGAGGATTCCAAATGCAGTGAAGCAGAAAATACTAAGATGTTTCATATACCTTTCCGAGAGTGCAGGACAAGTGGGAAATTTTAAGGAAGGCCATTTTACTGTCCTGACTAAAGGCAATGATGAGCACCAGAAGTTCTTGGTAGCTTTGAGTTATTTGAGATATCCTCCGTTTCTCAAATTACTGGAAGAAGCGGAGCAAGAGTTTGGATTTGATCAGCCTGGAGTTCTTGTTGTACCTTGTGAAGCAAGCGAGCTGCAGAGAATTCTTTCGTTGAAAGCGACTTAGCTGACGTTAATTCGAAAATAGAAATTGAAATGTGTTATACTAATTCTAGAGAGGCCACACAAACAGTAAAGTTAGGATTTATAATTAGAGATAGCATCACATGTATAATTGATTCGTAGTCTATCAACTCATTTTCTTGATATCTAAGTTCATAGCACTACAGGCATTCTTGTACTTTCAAGTGTAAGCCGGAACTAGCTTTTTATTGTTCATGTCTCTAAAAAGCTTTATTTGTACAATATTCATAAACAATTTTTAAGCAGAACTGTACAGAGTATGCTGGAAGTGTTGTACTGTACCATACTTTGGTGCAAAAGTGTAGTACAGTACAGTGCAACACAAAATCATATTCTGTATAAATAAATTTCCATCACTGAAAAGGAAAAAAAAATACTCCCTTTGTCCTATACTAAGAGTCTTACTTTCCTTATTGCTACGTCCCAGATTAAGAGTCCTATATTGTTTTATTCCCAAAATGGTAAATAATGGATAGTGTTTTGGACGTTTATACCCTTTCTTTTCATAGAATCACAAAAAAAAAATACTACTTACTGAGTATGTGTTATGTTTTTATTTTACACAAAATAATAAACGGATGGACAGCAAAGAAGAAAACAACACAATAAAATATGTGCATGCACAAGAGAGAGAGAGAGAGAGAGAGAGAGAGAGAGAGAGAGAGAGAGAGAGAAGACAATACCAAAACTTAGAGCACAAATCCAAAATTCTCATATTGCTAAGGAACCATCAGCTAAAGCCCAGAGGTCTGCAAATCTCCCAACAAGGAGTCAAGGAAAGACACTATACCCAGATTCTGAAGCTCTTTTCCATCCTAACACAACAACGAACAGCAAAATATCATGCTGCTGAAGAATACTAGGCATCTTGATTCCTGCCGAAAATTCCTGAATGTAACTCAAGAAAGAAAAGACCCAAGCCTCACCTGCAAACCGATGTAAAATGTTCCTAACAGAATGCACACCATACAGTGAAGAAAAAGGTCAACTTAAATTAAATTTTGCCTGTTAACAACAAAAACAGATGGTTCAACTTGTTGTATCTGCCTTGACTTCTTTATAATGATGTTACAGAGCACAAATTTACATGTGCATACTGAATAAAGTTCTTAAACAACCTTAACATACATTTTAGATTGTCTTTTCATAATTCCATGTTCGTGCAAACCAAAGCTATATATTAAATCGTGAAACAGATAAATTTCCACAAAAGGCAACAAAAACACAACCCTCAAGTTTGTGGCCCTTAGGTCGTACATCTCAATTAGTAAGTCTGAATCCAAGCAGTCTAATGAAAAGGGCCTGCAATCGATCTCCCAAGCTTGAGATCCAAACTAGTGGAGAGAAACCTGATGGAATAACACTTGCATGTAATGAAGCCAGGTTTAGATTCCTTTATAAGAACATAAACCCATGTGTGACTTCTAGAAACAAAGAGAATCATCATATTCTCCCAAGCTAATGTGACACTTGTCCTTCTTCAAAAAGGATCTATTAATATTTAATACAGTGATTAGGGGCCATAATTCTAAACCACAGGTCCACAACCTAGTCTTCCATCAATGTGATATTATAGGTAAGAGAGTCAACTTTGAGTTGCTTCTTTTCCTCAAATCTCATCAAATCTTTTTGCTGCAATTACTTATGCAACTGCCAAGCTTTGGGAATCAGAATTTGGGTCTATTGCTTCATCTTTGGTTTCTCTTCATATTCAAGGATTTAAAGATTCCTTGCTCCTAAATTACTTCACGATATTGAAGGAATACCCCAGGTATTAATGACAGATGAAAATATCCCAAGTATAAAAAAAGATGCTATTAGTATCAAGCGGCTAGCAACTAGTTGTAATAACAATACTAAAGTCAACGACCAAACTGACCAAACAGAGTAAATGATTATATAGACAATGAGAATTGCTGACCCTCAAATGCTTATGCTCAAAATATCAGTAACGTCTACTTTTTGTTATCAACTTCATTAGTCAAAACGAATAGTAGAAAGACAATGCAAATCATCAAACTAGAAGATTCAGGGAAAAAACAACGGGAGATGATTAAGCAGCATCGCCAAAAAACAGATAAGTCTCTTCCACAATTTAAGTAGAATACCCGGCTAAAAAAAAAAAAAACAGAGCACAAACACTTCGTCAATGGTGAAAATAATATCTAGTCCTCAATGACCAAGGTACCAACAAGAACTAGCATCTCCAAGAACTGATGGAACAATTCAAGTCATACACAAAGGAAATATAATGTTGATAGGGAATATTCAAGCATAGTTAATCACTTACAGAAAACAAATAGTTCACATGATGCCTTAGTATTCTTGCAATAAACTGATATCTACAAATCAAGAGGTGGTTATGCAAATAATTAAAAAAAAAATGCCTATAAAAATAGTGTGAATGAGCAATGTTGTTCCCAAAATAACAATATATCTTGGAAGTGGAGGGCGAGCGTAGGTACATAAAGAACACCATTCTAAGTAAGACAAATGCCTATATATTCATTTATGTGTTCCATGCATAAATTGAGTAACGAGCATGAAACAAAATGTACTCTAAAGCTAATACAAGGCAGGAGGGTAAGTTTTTGATGAACTTAAATTTTGTAGTCCCGGCACACCCTATCTATAAATTTCAAGGACTCAAGCAATCACTAACTATTACAAACAACTTAAGGGAAAGAAAGTGCCTTTGAGGGTAGATGTAAACTCATACTATATCAGCTACACTGCCAACTATTATTAGTGCTTCAGTTACAAACCTTTAAAACTTAAAAGTATAGCCTCCACAAAATTTCAGCCTTCTCCGGTCTGTTTATATCACATGATCTAAAAATGCCGTTTGAGCATGATCAGAAAATATTTCTCGATTGCATAAAATGTAGTTTTCGTAATTCACTCAATTCATTTTAATCTCCTCTACAATCACAACTAGCCAAAGACTCCTGAATCCCGATGGAGACAAACTCCACTACAATCTCAAGTCTCGACTATTCACAAGTTTAATAGGGGGAAACTCCAGTACGCCACTACGGTCTCAACTATCCAAAGTAAACTTGTCTCTAAACAATGTTTGCAGTGAGCATAGTTAAGTTTTGCTGTTTCTTTTTCTCTTTTTCGTTTATGGGAATGCTCATGTGTTTTAATTATAGCATAGATTGTTTTGTAATTGCATCAACAGCAAAAAATTGACGATTTTTAAATCTTTGTTTCACTATCACTAAAAAAATTTCAAATAGTTCCATTTGCAAGTGAGGATCAATGTTTCTATCTTCGCAAACACGTTCCCTTTTCAAAGTCCTTTGAGGACTCTTTCATCCATCAAACACCCTCCTGATTATTTAAATGTTTTAGAAAACGAACCTATTTATTTTGTGCATGCCATAAACTCCATGCAAATGCACAACAGGTAAGGATTTCTTGGCTGATCCATGTTTTCCTTTGAAGGGAGATAGACAATCATCTAAAAAAACAAACATAGCCAAAGATGAATACCAACAGACAATATTGATTCAAGCGGACCAAGAACTTCCGCAAAATCCAAGCATCATTTATGAAGTTGAAAGAAAGTAAAATGATTCAGGCACATGGGATCAGAAAACTGCAGAAACATCAGCACTAGAAAGATAAGGCAAAATAATATCTTCAAATGTAACTCATCTTTTTTTTTTTTCATCCAAATGACAAAGGAGCGTATAACATACATCAACATAACTCAAAGTTCTAAAACCTGTGACAGCAAGTCCCTCCTAAATGGTTTAACATAATACCTGTTGCATAACCAGCCATGCATGTATGGTTGACATGGGGTCACATTTCCTCGAAGAAATCAGCTGATAAAACCATCAACAGACAAGAAATTAATAGAATGATCTACAACTGAGTCAATTCTTGGGGGTTTTCCATACACTGTCTTAGAATTAATTCCACTCTCCTCTTCTTGTCATCTTTGTCATCTTCCCGCCCAACCCCAGATGCCATTCGAGCTGAACCCTTATTCCAAAGTTGCAGATCAAGAGATTCACCAACCGTTTTCCTGCCGATTTTAAAGTTCAAATGAACAACGGACCTCTTGTCTGGAAGAGATCTTTCCAAACTGTCACCCAACTCACTAACCATGCCACTCACTGATTCAATGGCAGGTGCAAACACCTCTAATAATGAAACATGGTTTTCCACAGTAGCTTCAGTGGAAAGCTTAGCTGGCAAAACCACTATGCCGGCATCTTCCTCCCCTCCCTGTATAGGTGGAACAAGAAACGGATTTTTACTTTCAACTAAATGTAACTCCATCCTAGCATCAGTCATGCCAGCCGATGTTGAATTCGTTGCCCCAATTCTGTTAGTTTTACTTTCAACAACCCCTGAAGTTGAAGCTAACCGTTGATGCAAGCTCTGCAGGGAGCTCTCCGCCTTTCTCCTCTGCCTAGCTAATTCAATTTTATCCTCACGAGGATCTGTCACCCTCTCATTCCATACTGGTGTGCGAATATACGTGTGAGGATCAGGAAATGCAGGCAACCAATCTGGAACATGCTTAAACCCTGAAGTCTCATCCATTTGCACAAAACTCGGTGTCCATTTTATACTTTTAATAACTGGAAACTGAGGAACTGGTTGTGGAAAAGGAATTTCTTCCTCAGACTCAACATACTCGATAATACCTTTCAGAGCACCTGACTCTATCAGACAACCACTAATTTTGGACCCACCAGGAAACCCAGTTGAAGAACCCAAATCCTCCAACACTTGAGCTATATCAAACACGCTACACTCAGTCCTATTAGCTAAATTTGCGTAAAATTTTGCTGTCTTTCCTAAATCCTTCATATACTTAATTCCAATGTCAGCAAGAGCCTCGAGTGTGGACTCGTTAAAACTGTGAAATCCAACACTTTCGCATATCTGCGCCACCGCCATCTTCGCCACTGCCCTACCAAATTCATCTGAAGCAGCACGCTTTCCGTAGCCAATCCCCTTTTCTTTCTCTCTCGCAACCTCAGATTTACCTCCGCCATTCATATTCAAGTCTTTCTAGTATCATTTAGCGATCTTCCAATCAGCAAATTCTTATTGAATCCGTCTCAGAATTTTGAGTTGTTGAATCAGTAATAAACCCAACTCTAAATAAATTCTATGAACTTCAAAAATTCTTGACTCTTTTGCAATCAAACGAAATATGTTCCGGCAATTATTGAAGTACGTAGGTATACACATAAGAATTTGAGTGCTTGCCGTTGATTACGGACGTTCGAAATGAATCTTGGCAATTGTAATTGATACAGGAAAAATTAAATATTTGAATAAATGAATTGGAGATACAGAAGAGATTTCGGACATGAATCCAGTGGGGTGGGAGGGAGAGAGAAATTTGAATTTTCGATAAACCCTAATTTCGAGTCCAGCGAAGAAATCAGGAACATGAAGGGCCTTTTTTTACCATGAAACTATACTACACTCCATAAAGTAGGAGTATATATTAAGAGAATTGTTATTCACCCCCGCACATTTACTCAATACCCTCGCAATATAATTTTTTTAAAAATGTCATTAATTGAAATGACTCTATTACCCTTAATGTTATACACCCGCAATTGAGGTTTATTTTCTTTTAATAAGAGAGTTAACTGAAATTTCTAAATAATAAGGATTAAAATAATTTTATTTTTAAAATAATAATAATTAAAATTTAAAAATTATCAAGAACATACAGAGCCAAAGCTTAGCCGGACCACAAATCGCCGCCTGGCTATCTTCTTAGCCTCAGATCTGAACAAGCTTCATCAATGGCAGATCCTTCCCGATCTATCTTCTTAGCCTCAGATCTGAAATCTTCCAGAAAACTTTCCACCGTCCGCCGCCGTAGATCCTTCGGCGAGACCACCGTCAGTCCCATCACCTTCTGCGACGCCGCGAATAGGCAGCTCCAGTCCGTCTCGATGTCTCCGCCATAGCTTAGCCGGACCACAATCGCCGCCCAGCTCCCTGATTTCTTGATCTTGGTTGGGGGATCGATTGTCCGGATGCTTACCCAATTTTTCTTTTTCTGGTCTCTGCCTCACGGCTGGCAAGCTGTTGCGATTTGATGGATTCGAAGAGGGAGATACGTTTGGGGATTACAGATTGGAGATATGAATCGTCCTTGGAAACATTTTGAGCCATAGTTGCTGGCGGTGGAGACGGTGGTGGTGGGAAGCAGAAGTGGTGGCGGAGGGGAGCGTTGTATGGAAAGGAACGACAAGAGCAATGAATTGCAAAGCGCCTGTACACTTGAGAACAGAGCATTCGTCTTTACTTCTATTGACTAGATCTGCTATGCTCTTGTCCAACTTCATCTTCTCAGATTCTTATTTTTCTGGGAAGAGAAGAAGAACTTGAGCAATAGATGGGTATGTTCTTGATAATTACTTTAGTTTAGTTTGTTTTAAATTTTGATTATTATTGTTTTAAAAATAAAATTATTTTAATCTTTATTATTTAGAAATTTCAGTTAACTCTCTTATTAAAAGAAAATAAACCTTAATTGCGGGTGTATAACATTAAGGGTAATAGAGTCATTTCAATTAATGACATTTTTTTAAAAATTATATTGCGGGGGTATTGAGTAAATGTGCGGGGGTGAATAACAATTCTCTATATTAAAAGCAAGAAAGTGATAAAAATGGAAATTTGACGTTATAAAACGTCAACATTAAGTGGTTAAATTTGGAAATCTGTTAAGGGCATTTTAGTCATTTATGTTCATGGCATAAATGTAGATATTAGACATTGAAATTACCATAAAGTAGGGGTGTAAGTGATTCGGTTCAAACAGCGATTCGGAACCGAACCAAACCAAATCATGCGGTTTAGTTCGGTTTTCAAGTAATCGTGGTTTGATTCGGTTCCAAAAATTGTCAAATTGTGTGGTTCGGTTTGGTTTGCGGTTTAGACCCCCAAACCACGGTTCGAGACCGAACCACCAAACCGAACCAATAAATCAAACCACCAAACCGTTCAATATTAACCGTAGATATATACTACTCCTATATCTTTCATTTTCACCTTACATTTAGATTTGAAAATTCCTAATTCTATTGAGTAAGTTTTGGGAGAAACCAGTTTCTCCATAAATTATAAAAAGTCCAATTTTTTTCAACTTGCAAATATTTGACGAATATAAGATCAGTTTAAAAAACAGGACTTTTTATAACTTAGGGAGAAACTAGTTTCCCCCAAAATATTGTGAATTCTATTCATGGGTTTTAGCCAATAACCCTTTTTTCTTTTGATTAATCTTCTTGTAATAATGTTAATTCACTTTTTAGCACATACCATTACAAGTACTCAAATAGCATGTTGTTATCATAAACATTGAAGCACAATTTCAAGTTGTGTTTAAATATTGAATCTCTTATGTATGTTATGTTTGGAAAATTCAAACAAACATGACAATGAATTGTGTAGTTTGAAACTATGTTCTAATTAATGGTTTAAGCAAAATTTTATTTCATGGTTTGAACCGTGATTTGAATTGTGGTTTAAATCGCGGTTCGAACCGTAAAATCAAACTACGGTTCGAACCAAACCATGGCGGTTTGGTTCGGTTCGATTTGAATTATTTCATGATTCGGTTCAGTTTGAGATTTTTCCAAACCGATGACTAGTGGTTCGGTTCATAAATTGGCCTAAACCGAACCATTTACACCCCTACCATAAAGTGCTTTTGATTGGATGCATGAATTTACGAATTTTTTTCCCCCAAATTATTTTACCTCAATTATTTTATAATAAATTAATAAAAAAAAATTACACTGAAATTCATAATTTTTTTTCCTCTACAAATAAAGACTAATTTTATTTGATTCGGACACAGAAAAAAAATCCTCTTTCTTGAATATAAATTAAATATTTTATAATAATTTTTTTTTAAAATTTTTTTTCCACCTAAAATCATTAAAATATTTCCTCCAAAAATAGATACTACTTTCATTTGATTCGGACACAAAAAAAATTCTCTTTTTTGAAGTACATGTCAATATTCTAAAAAATAAATGTAGTATAAATAGGTAGTTTGAACTTTGAAAGAGGGAGATGAAGTGGGTTGGGTTTGATGAGGGAGTGTAGTGTTTGGAAAAAAAATTCATTTAACACATTGTTAGTTATTTTTGGATTTTGATTTTTCTTCTCAAAATTAAAGAAGTTAAATTGAAAAAGAATATTATAATTTTGTTCATGATGAGTCAATGTAAACAAATATGATATTTATTTAAAAAAAAATCCTCTTTTTGAATATAAATCAAATATTTTATAATATTTTTTCACCAAAAATCATTCAAAAAAATCCTCCAAAAATAGAGACTATTTTCATTCGATTTGGACACAAAAAAAAAATCTTCTTCTTTGAAGTGCATGTCAATATTCTAAAAAATAAAGATAGTATGAATTGGTATTTTGAAATAGGGAGAGGAATAAGTGGATTGGGTTTGATGAGGGAGTGGATTGTTTGGGGAATTTTTTTATTTATTTTACACAATTGTTAGTTTTTTTATAAGATTTTGATTTTTCTTCTCAAAATTAAATAAGTTAAATTGGAAATAAATATTATAATTATGTTCATGATGAGTTAATGTAAACAAATATGATATTTATTTATTATTTCTATTGTTCGTATACTAATAAATGATATTTATCTTTTTGTTTACAAAATTAATTATTTGGTTGTTACGTTGATGGAATGATGTTTTTTCTGAGCTGTGACATATATATATAGAGTCGAAATTAAATATTTATACATATATAGAGTTTCAATCATTCGAAATAAAAAAAATATTTACTTATTCATTTTTTTAAGTCACTATTAGATTTATACATAAAATATTTTTCTTTTCAAATGATTAAGATAATTAAGTATGTATAATTGATTAAATGGGAAAGAGATATGAAATATTTTAGGGGTGAAATGAGATTACTCTGTACATATATTATGAAGATAAAGTCTATTAGGTGATGTTTTTTTTTCCTTTAATTGATTGTAATAAACTTTGTTTACAAAATTAATTATTTGATTTTTACATTGATGGAATGATGTTTTTCTGAATTGTGACATATATATGTATATATATAGTTGAAATTAAATATCTCTACATATATATAGTTTCAATCATTCGAAATAAAAATATATTTACTTATTATTTATTTAAGTCACTATTAGATTTATACATAATATATTTTTCTTTTCAAATAATTAAGATAATTATGTATGTATAATTGATTAAGTGGGGAAGATATATGAAATATTTTAGGGGTGAAATGAGATTGCCCCATTATAGACACTGTTGGATTTGTGGCTTGGGAAAATTATCTCATTTCTTCTTTCATCAACCTACAGAGTTTACTTAATGTGCAAACAGACATTTATGAGGAAAATAAAGTAGCCACATAAAACATTAAAATTTGATAATAACACTCACAACAAATGGTTGTCTGGATGGGCGTTTAACTTTGTTGTGTCATTCAACCCTACAAATACTGCACCTACTCTTCTTTGGTGTACATTCTTGCACCTAACAACCATCAATGAAAATCACAATACATATTTGTACACATAGAGCAAAACAAACAAAATTACTTACATTCTGAGGGCATTTTGCTTTGTTGTGACCAAACATCTTGCACACATTGCACTTAATTGTCCTCTGGTATTATTGACTCATCCTTAGCCTTTGAGTACCTTCATTCTGAGGCTCAATTTCTTCTCTAGATGCCACTGCATTTTTTCTATCTTCTGCCTGTGGTTGTGATCATTTTTCATCCCCTTGACCTTGTTGTAAACCTTGATTGGTCCTCTTCCTTAACTTCTTTGGTCTACTAGGTTGAACTCTTTTGCTTTGGGATGATAAACAGGCGACAACCCGGTTTTTGGCCACATTTCAGGCCCATCCATTGGATTTATCAAGAAAGAATAAACCTTTTTGTATGTATTCACATTATAGCAGACATCCACATAATTCTAAACATCTTCCTCATAAAAAACATACAAGATATGGCATGGTTGCGTGGAATGCCACATAATTCTCATTTTCTACAAGTCATCTCCCTAAGATCTTGGTTGTCACTTGAAATCCCCCCTACAAAAGTTGGAGTGCATTCACTCACTAATTTTTTTCCTCTTCTCAAGTTCCTTGTGAATCTTAGGGCACAACCTTGGTATTTGTTCTAAAATGGAACCTAAACCACTGTTCTGGGGGCAAAAAAATTGAAACAATCAGTTTTATGTGCAACAATGGTGTCCATACTAATCTTAAACCTGTCATCAGTAGTAGCACAAACACGATTCCACATTTGAGTTATGTAAGTTAATGGAATAATTATCAAAACATGCAATGTATTAAACCCTCTATTTCACAAAGAATAATTTACTATGTAGTGACATGTTAATGTAAAGTACTTTTTTATTTTATTTCAAATAATGCAACATGGTTGGATGACATTAAATATGATTAACGAAATGTTGACGTGGATGGCATTTTGAATAATAATGCTTACTTGGCCAAGTAAACACATTAAATATACTAACACTCGTTAACAATTTTGTCAACTTGGTATATCTTATTATAAATGATAAAATAGTTCTAAAAAAAAACGAAAACAAAAACCCAAAAAGAAAAAAAAAACCATACATCTTCTCCCTTTCTCCTTCAACACCAGGTTTACCTTTCTCCCTCAACACCAAGTTTAGGCTCTCCTCACCACCCCTCCCTCTGCCCTCACTCCTCCCTCCCCAGCCACCCCCATCACACTGCCTATGCCTCCAATCCCGCCCCTTCGTTCCCCTCTTTGCACTCCTCCCCTTCCAAATCGACCTCCAAGATCTGTGTTTCGATTGAAATCAAAGAACCCGGAACTGACCTTCATTGTTGGATGATGAACCAGACGATCTTCTCCAAGATCTAGGTTTCGATTCGTCCATGTTATCGAATTACAAGACGAATCTGGGTTTCTTGAACATTTGATTTGAGAATACTCTCGAAATTTTGACTTGAAAATTGTTTATGCGTTTAGTTATGGTGTTGGATTTTCCAAATCTTGAAATGTTTCTGGATTCAATTTTCCCTGCTACTTGCTTTTCTTTTTTCTGCAAAATGACTTAATGATTCCATTTGTTTCTGTAATTTGATTGTAGAATGAATCTGGGTTTCTTGAACATTTGATTTGAAAACAACCTTTGAAATTTTGACTTGAAAATTGAATTTGGGATTTGATTCATGCAACAGGTTTTGAATAGCACAACGAATCTGGGATTTTGTGATTTTTTGTTGTGCTGGAATTGTGGTGTAGTCATGGTTATGGTAGTAGTGGTGGCGGTCATAGCGACAGCGGTGACAATGGAGTGGTGGATTGAAGGCAGTATTTGTTTGATAAATGGAAAATAAGGTTGAAATGAGAGTCTACCCTTTAACGAGTGGTAGTTTTTTTTGCTATGATTTTAATGGGGTTTTAACGAATGTTAACGTATTTAACGGTTGTAAGTCATCTTTTTATGTGGCGTGGTGATTAGAATGACACTTGACATTCTCGTTAACTTTTTTCAACGTCGTTAGAGTGATTACATTATTAGTAAATAAACGAGAAAGTACATATGATTAAGATGTCACTACCTTATACATTGCATTGATTGTAAAAAAAGGTTATAATTGCACATATTGGTCATTCACACATAAGTTAACCCTTTAAACCTTATTGTTTTCATGTTTGCAAGCATATGCATTACACAAAATCTGTGTTCAACATTTGGCATAAAAGTCTTCATTGCATCAATCAAGCCCTTCTGCTTATCAGATATAATGAGGTAATCTTTATCATCCCTTATTTACAAATCATAAATCATCAATTTTATAAACCAATTCCATGTTTCCCTAGTCTTAGCTTCAACAGTTGCATAGTAAAAAGGATACCAGTTGTTAGTTGGATCAATACCACAAGCTGCCAATATTTGTCCTCCATTCTCTCCTTTAAGGAAACAACCATCCAGACATATCACCTTCGTACAATACTTGAACCCCTCTTTCAATCATCCCAAGCAAACATAAAACCTTTGAAATGTAGGTCTACCCTTCAACACACTCCCATCATTAACTGTCATGTAAACTTAGCTACCAGAATTTCTCTCTCTCTCAACTTCTGAACATAATCCCATAATTTCTCATATTGTTCAGAAACACTTCCCTCAATCAATTTAAATGCCTTTATTTTTGCTCTATAAGCTTGATTAATTGATATATTGGCATTTTACTTCTGTAACACTGTTTTCTTAAAAGCTTTAGCAGGATGGGTGGGGTTTGATTAGGGGTAAGTAGTTCGGTTAAAACAGCGATTTGAGACCGAACCGAATCAAACTATGAGGTTTGGTTTGGGTTTTAAGTATGAATGGTTCGATTTGGTCTCAAATATTGACAAACCACATAGTTCTGTTTGGTTTATGGACTGACCCTCCCAGACTAAATCGAATCAAGCCAAATCGCGATTTGAGACCGCGAAACTGAACCACCAAACCGATCCGCGAGACTAAACCGTCAAACCAAACCACCATACCAAACAACGTTACATAAACTAATCATAACCCCCGTTTTGTATCTTATTTAATATTTTCGTGTATTTATTAATATTTGCTGTTAGATCAACAACTAACCCTCGTTTTGTATCTTATTTAATTTTAATTTCATTATATGTTATCTTCATTGAGTCACATAAATAACCAAGTTCTCTCCACGATCACATTATAAAGTGTTTTTCTTCCTTTGGCCTCTTTCTTCCTCTAGTTTCTCTCTTCCTCCGACTTTCCTCTTAAACGACCACATCTTTTGCTTTTCCTCCGTGATCATGGAAAATTTAAACAAATATATAATGAGTTGCGGTCTGAATCATGGTTTGAACCATAGTATAAACCTTGTTCTTAACCAGAGTCTGGACCCGGTCTGAACCGTGGTTTGAACCAAACTAAACCAAACCATAGCGTTTTGGTTTGGTTCGGTTTGAATTCTTTCATGGTTCGATTTGATTTGAAATTTTCCAAAATGATTACTAGTGGTTCAGTCCGTAAATTTCCCCAAACCGAACCTAATTGAACCATTTACACCCCTAGGTTCGATCTCCCATCATTTACATCTTTGGTAGCTAACCATTTAGGTTTCACATGGTGACTCTTGTAATCAATTCCAAAAGTGTGATTACTGTTAAGTGTCTTAATTACCAAGTTTGATTATGTTTGACACTTAGAAGCAAATACTCCCTCCGTCCCGGCTCAATTGGTCCTTTGATTTATTTCACGATTTTTAAGAAAAATAATTAAAGTGAGTAGAAATTAGAGGAGAGAGAATGTAAAAGTTAAATGTGTGATAGGGAATAGGAGAGAGAATGTAAAAGTTAAAAATATTTAATAGGAGAGAGAATGAGTGAGAGGAATAATAAGTAATGGTTGGTTTTTTTGTAAATATGTTAACTTTATAAGGGTATAATGAATGGTTTTTTTGTAAATATATGGAGATGATAAGGGTATAAATATATGAAAAACTTTCCATTTAAGGAATGGATCAATTGAGGTGGGACGTTCCAAAAAGAAAAGTGGATCAATTGAGGTGGAACGGGGGGAGTAATAATTAAGGACATGAATCTTTACATTTGGCCCTAACCCTAACCCTAACCTTCACTTACTTAATGAAATAAATTTGTTTCCTCTCAGCAATAACATCAGTCCTAATTGCTTCTACCAATACCTTATGGTCTGCAAACTCCATTCCCAACTCGAACTCTGGTTTCTCCATATTAACATTGGGATTGAAGACTCTTCTCATACCCCTATATATTTGTTCTTCATCCTCACTTGCATAATCCTTCAAGACATCAAGAGAATCACATTCAGGTTGCACATTTCTTTCATTAACCCTTGCACCATAATCCCATTCAACCAACTTGCCTTTTTCTTTTGCCTCAGACTTCTTCTTATTTTGACTAATGTTATCACCCTTAATTTCAACACCCATGTTATCATCTGCACTCTCATACTCACTATCATCATGTATAAACTCATATTCATTGCGTACATCCTGATTATCATTCTCAGATCTATTATCCTCACCTCCTACTATCCCCTTTCCTTTTTGAAGTGTGTGCTCTAAATCCACAAACAATTATGCATACCTATGTTTAGAAGAGGTAAACATTCCAATATCACAAGCATCTCTATCATTTTCAATCAATCTTAAGAGAAACATTATCATTCCCATGCACCGCACCCTTTGGTACAATGAATACCTATTAGTTAATACCCCAACTTCCTCAACAACTAGTTTAAGCTTAACCATTAACACACAGTCGTCATCAAAATAATCAAACCATGTAACATCACCCCCTTTATGATTTAAGATTATCCTTAGGAAATCTTAAATCCCCATGAAAAAGCTTTATAGAGAAAAGTGTGAGAGAATCTATATATAAGAAAACAAGCAAAACATTGACAAAGAACAAAAGCTACTATCAACAATTTGTAGATATCACATATAGAGTAAAATATACAAAATGCACATCACTAGGTACAAATAACATAGGACCAACACATGCATTGGAAATAATTACAGACTTATTTAAACACCACATTCAAGTCAACAACATACAACTCAACAAAAAGGGAGTTTTATAACATTATTCATGGAAAATCCACATAAACAATTCAAAATAAGTTAACACAAAAAAGAATGCAACTAACATTTCATAACAAAGTAAACATTTTTTAACTAGTACAGTGGTTTACATCAACGAAAACATTTTTTTATTTCAAGCAATATTGATTCTTTATAAAAGTAACACAAAATGAACATGAGCACAAAGTAAACATATTTACCATAGTCTAGTGTTGCAGGATAATTGCAGCCCTTCTTCTTTCTCTTCGACCAAGTCATCTTCAACTCCTTCAAGAATCGTTGCTTTGATAGCCTTTCTTTGCTGCAAAATTGAGTTTTGGATTTCCGATTTCAACCTTACCCTAAATTGGCTTTATGACTCCTCTCAAGCCCCGTAGTCTCTCTAAACCCTTAATTGTAATCTGGATAGCTATAAGAGTATGTTGTATTTTACATTTTCTAAACATCTGAGGTTGAAAATTCCATCGATAAAAATGCATGTGGGGACTTAGTAACTGAGGTTTTTGACAGTTTTCATCAAAAAGCCCCAGTATTGGCTAAGATATTTCATTTGGGGCCATGTTTTGGCAAAAAAAAAAAATGTGAGGGTCCGTCCTATTAATGTCCTATATACTTCAGGCCCTAATTTATTATTTTCCCTTTTGAAATTTTTTTGCACATTCATTTTAATACGTATGAAATATTTAATATTTCGATACTTCGTGGCTTAGGGCCTGCAATATTATAGAAGGGCACAAGATCGTTATATTAATGATGTTTGAATTATCATGTATTTTTTTAAAAAAATATTTAATATATTGCATTTATTATGTAATTTTTTTATCATACATAAAAAGTTGTATATCGATTAATTTGAATAATGTTGTGTTTGGCGAAATTTTTTTTGAACCCTTACTGACCCTAATTCTTGGATCCGCCACTTGTTATACGAAGGTATTATTCTTACTGTCCCGAAATGATTTTTCCACTTTTTTGTAAAGTTAACATAAAGGTTTTTAAGTAATATTTTAGGTTGATTTATTATTAAAATGAATATTTAAAAGTTGTTATTGATAGTAGTTATAATGGTGTATAAATAACATTGATGATGCCAAAAACGTTCGGATCAGCCCAAAACCAGCAGCAGGTTGTATCCTGGCGATTGAATAGCCTGAAAAAGATGAACAAACACGTAAACTTAGCCGGGAATTCACCGGCGAAGACCCTCCGGCGTGAGAGTAAGTATTTGCCTTTAGAGAGAGAAATCAATTGACAAGGGTTTAGAGTCAAAAGATGTGTTGCCAAAATATGTGAATTATTAAGTCATAGCATTATTTAATCCTTGTTGGATAGGAATGCTTGGAGGTAAGATTTTACTACATGGAGGATTATAACTTGTTCAGTCCTTGTTGTATGAGAATTCTTGTGAGATTAGGTTATAATCCTAGGAGGATTATAACTATTCACAGTCCTTATTTGAGTAGGATTGGATAAGCGCAACCGCACGTGTGCGGTGAGGAGTCTCCTCGGCTTGAGTTGCCCGGTCGGCTTAGATTATTCCGAAGAGAAGAGGTGGAGAATGGGGGATGCCCATTTCTGCTTTGTTGATAGCGGAGGAGGGGTTCCTCGTCATCAAAGGGAGCCTTGCTCGGCCTTGGAGGGATGCCTTCCTCGGCATAGATGATGATGCTTCGTCGATCATAGAACCCGAGTTGGGCCTTAGTCATTATGCGCCTGCTTTATCTAGGTCGACATAGGGAAATAACGAGAAGGCAATACGAGCAAAGGTAGGGAAAGCACACTCCCTTTGTCGTATACGAGACTTGTATGGATTATATTTTGGGTCCAATCCATTGGGCCTTACCCGATCACGGATCCACGTTCGTACCTCGATTTATACCGTTCAGTGGCCCCCGAGTTCCTAGCTCGGCTATGCCGAGGAGGAAGTAGTGCTTTACCTCGGCTTAAACGAATTTGAATGGATTTTCCACACGTCACGAGGCGCTTCACATTCCGTCGCTTCAAGTCGTACAATAATGGGCGCGTCTGTCAATGCCTGATATCCCCCTTGGGAACCCACTAGGGCATTAATTACAACGGAGGCGACGACTGCTTTACTCGAATTCTGACCCGTACCCGTTTCGTATTTGGGTATAAAAGCCAAAACCCAAATCAATTCCAATCTTTTATCATTGTTTGCCATTGAAAGAGAGATAGCAAGGTTGAAACCCGTCGTTCGTGTTCTTGATTTCTTGACCCCATTGCCCAGATTCCTGTTTTTGTGTTCAATTCTATCCATTCGTTCTTCATCAAACGTCAGTTTAAAGGTATAATTTCTTCCCCTTTTGCTGCTTTCTGCATTTATTTTGAGTTTCTGGATTTTTGGATATGTATTCTTGGTGGCCGCCATTGTTGTTCCTTCGAAGCTTTTCTTGAACAAATCTTGAGTTTGTCTCGTGCCTTCCTCGTATTTAGAGATGGCAAGGACATGGAGAAGTAATCCCAATTCCCTATATGGTTACCATAACTGGAATCTTAGGGTTTATCAACGGACCGATGGTCCATGGCTGATGGTGAGTTTGGGAGAGATAAGAGAGATACTAACAAGGTACCAAAGCCCTAGAACAGACGTACATTATCCAGGTCGGTTCAGAATTGACCGAGTGGACGTGGGCTCCCCCAATATTGCAGTGTTCCAATGTTAGACCGAGATCATCAGCCACATCAATCTCCATTACTTGACATCAGACCACCTGGAGTGTCCTCCATTGCTGGGTAAAGTTCCCTCCTCGGCTTTAGATCGTATGACGAGGAGGGATGTTCTTCCTCTTCCTCGTCTTTCATTTACCTTAGCCATAGTTCTGATCCTTGTTGTTTTATTGTGTAGATATGGCAGGAAGAGGAAGTGGTGCTGCCCGTCAAACTGGACCTTCGACCTCGGGGAATATTGTAGATGCTTTTGGCGAAGAGACCTAATCTGGAAACCAAGGAAGAGGTCGGGGTAGATCCGGACGAGGTAGGGTATATGTCCCTAGATCTAAACCAATTAAGGTCGGCAATCCAATGATAGAGGAGATCCATAATAAGTATGGGGTGCCGAGAGAGGAATATAGGCTTAGTTACTTCCCTGGTGTAAAGGTCAAAATCAAGCAAGCTGTGAACGATTTTTATTACCCTTTGAACCATGTTCATTTCTTCTATAAAAAATTCCAATTAGGCCTCCGCCTTCCTTTAAACCCATTTATCAATGAATTTCTTGAGGACATGCAGGTCGTCCCGGCTATGCTTGGGGCCAATGCCGTGAGGTTCCCACCAGCTTCATAGTCCTATGCCGTAGTTTAGGCTTCGAACCTGGCCAATCGACCTTCCATCATTTTTTCACCATTAATTATAAATCCGACAGCAGACTGGTAGTGATTAGAAGTGACCCCAATCAGCCAAAACTAATCTACCCAATATCAAGTAAGTAGCTGGGTGGAATACCTACGTCATCCGTGTGGAGAGCAGGCTGGGAGTTTGCCGTTCCCTCAGAAATCCCTCGTGTGCCCAAGGAGGTGTGGAGACCAGAGTGGAGTGCCCACTTGATTGAGAGGTTAAAGCAATTTGCCGAGGTAGTCACTTTGTGTTGGTCTACTTTGGAGAGTGATCAAAGATATTATGTTCAGGCTGGAGTTATGCCTGGACCTAGGGAAGGGCTAGTTCCTCTCGTCCCCATCGTTAGGGGCAATAGGTTTCCCCACTGGAGGGTACATCCAGGGTTTGTATTCCATGCCGACTGTGATTTTTGCAAACGAATGACAACCAATGTCTAACCGAGGACGGGGTCGTCAGCTGTAGGGATGGCCAAAACCGGTTTCGGTCCGGTTCCAGGCCGAAAATCACCGGTTTCGGCTCGCCAAAATGGTGACCCTTAACCGGCCCGTCGTTGACTCCGGTCCGGTTACTCCGGTTCCGGTTTTCTCCTCGGTTTGGTCCGGTTCCGGGCTTTTCCGGTCCGGTTCTCTTGAAAACCAAGGAATTTTCATCCGATTCCGGGCTTTTTTCGGTCCGGTTCACCAAAATGGTGACCCTTAACCGGCCCGTCGTTGACTCCGGTCCGGTTACTCCGGTTTCGATTTTCTCCCCGATTCGGTCTGGTTCCGGGCTTTTTGGGTCCGGTTTTCCGGTTCCGGTCCGGTTTGGCCATCCCTAGTCAGCTGTAATTTTTTCATCTTTCCCGTATTTCGTACTTGTGAATTTTTTTTTTGTTTTATCTTTCCTCATCGTATGTGCTAATTGCTTCTCTTCTCATCTTTTCAGTTTTGATGGCCGAGCAAGAGGTGGAGATGTCTCAATGGAAGCTTGATCCCCAGGCCCTGATGAAGCTGAGGAAGAAAACATCTCGTACCTCGGCTCAAGCTAAAAGAAAGGAGGACACGACTCATCGTCAAACCATTCTGTCTACAAAGGAGGCAGTGGTGTTGCCTATAAAGCCGGTGGGGGGTACCGGGGAAGAAACTGAAGAGCTTGAGGTCCTAACCGGAGAGGGGCATAGTGTGATGTACCCGATTTTTTTTTAAATCAAACGGAGTCGCCACGCCATTTTTATTTTGAGGGCCAAAACTTTAAAAAAAAGCCCGAAATCAGAGATTTAGGTTCGGAGGTCATGTTACGCGTCGGGAAGGACGTTAGTGTGCACCCGACGCGCCTCGCAAAATGAGTCTTCCAAACATTTGAAATCCTTTGTTGTGTGTGTGTGTGTGTGTGTGTGTGTTTTGACCAAAACGAGTTGAAACTGAGAAAAACAAAAATAGGGAACTCTTTATAAGACTTTGAACAATCCCCAAGATTTTTGGTATGATTTTTGGGTCGAGTCTTGGCACTCAAAAGATTTTTGGATTTGAAAAGCAATTCTGCCAGAATGAAAGAAGGCAGTTGACCCTTGACTTTGAAATGGACTTAAAGGCTTCAAAACCTCAGAATCTGGGGAAAGTCCGAGAATGAAAGTTTCTTAAAACACCCTAAATAGGGTTTCTGCAAAGGAACTCTCCATTTTGGAAGTAATTTTATGGGTCAAAACCTTCTAGAAATCTCAGATGTGAAATCTGGATTTCCAGAAGCTGATGAACTGGCCTCTAAAAGAAAAATTGAAAAAAGGAGTTTTACTTACTCAAAAAATAAAATAAAATTATGTATGGAAAGCTATGGATGTTGGCTACAAAAAGTGTTTTGTAGTAAACATCCAATTCCAAGTTTTACTGGGTCCAAAAAATAGGAAAATGGACTGAGGTCTCAGAACAATGCTACTGGACAGCAAGATGTTCTTGAGGGAAAATGTGATTTTTGGGGGATTTGCATCTATGTTCACCCCATTTTCATCCCTAGACTTGATACCACTACTTTTTATTGAGTGGTTATCATATTCAAGTCATCCTTGGGGAATTTATGGGGTTTAAACATGTCCTTTGCAAAGGGAAAGGGGATATTTTGTAGAAATGAAATTAAAGAGAAAAAATCAATTTAGAGATTTAAAATATAGACCATTTGAGATGGTCATTCATGAAGATGAACTTCAAGATGACCATCTTGGGTCAAAACTCAAGTTAAACTAAACATCAAGTAGATCCAAGTAAGAAGAACAAGATGAACAAGAAGTCAAAAGTGAATTTTAGGGTTTTGAGAAGGAGGGCTTTACCAATGGTGACACCCTATCTTCCTAGGCTTGGAATTTGACTTGAGGAGTATCAAGATTTGGTGTTTGGCTTGAGGAGTATCAAGGTTTGATGTTTGGATTTGTGTTTGGAGTGAGATTGGGAAAGATTCAAGAGAAAATGGTGGCAATCAAGGGGATTCCCACCGTTTTCTCTCTATATTTCGCCGTAACTTCGTTGCTATGATCAAATTGTGTTGTTTAAACTGAGAGAGGAGGGTTCAATTTATAGGCCCCTGTGAGGATCAAACGTATCCGCGCGGACAAGGATCGACGCGTGCACGGTTCATCTGCTACAGTGCTGGCTTTTGGACAGGAAGAATAATCTTTTTAAAATTCAAACCGAAGCCGTTTTCAACTTTCTTAATTCGGATTTTTCTAATTTCTTTTGCTTTTTGAGATTCTTTTCTTGGTTTAACTTAAAGTGGCAATGCCCATTTTACCCTTACTTTGTTAGAAAAGTTAGGAATGTTAGTAATGTTAAAACTTTCGTTAACTTTCTAACGAAAAAGCTACCAACTCAAATTGGAGCACTTACAGTAGCCCCTCGGCGACGGTGCTTTCGAAGGAAGTAGGGTCGTCGATAAGAGTAAGGCTCCATATTTGACAGGACGATCAAGTGATCGAGTGGCTGAACCTAATTAATAGGCTACCTACGTATCCCGAATGGGAATCAAGCCGGTCGTAGTTCGGGTCTTTCGACTATCTTTAGTCTTCGACCCTACTGCTTTAGGAAGGTCGCCCTAAGATTTGACTATTTTTGGGAAGTCACCCTATGGTTTGACTATTTTTGGGAAGTCACCCTGTAATCTGACTGTTGGGAAGTCACCCTAAGGTTTTGACTGTTTTGGGGAAGTCGCTCTAAGGTTTTCCGACTGTTTTTGGGAAGTCACCCTAAGATCTCGACTATTTTTGGGAAGTCACCCTATGGTTTGACTATTTTTGGGAAGTCGCCATGGTTTGACTATTTTTGGGAAGTCGCTATGGTTTGACTATTTTTTTGGGAAGTCACCCTATGGTTTGACTATTTTGGGGAAGTCGCCCTACGGTTTGACTATTTTTGGGAAGTCGCCCGTTTCGACTATTTTGGGAAGTCACCCTAAGGTTTTGACTATTTTTGGGAAGTCGCCCTAAGATCTCGACTATTTTTGGGAAGTCACCCTAAGATTTCGACTATTTTTGGGAAGTCACCCTATGGTTTGACTATTTTTGGGAAGTCGCCCTGACTGTTTTTTGGGAAGTCACCCTATGGTTTGACTATTTTGGGGAAGTCGCCCTATGGTTTGACTATTTTTGGGAAGTCGCCCTATGATTTGACTATTTTTGGGAAGTCACCCCGTAATCTGATCGTTTTTGGGAAGTCACCCTAAGATTTGACTATTTTTGGGAAGTCACCCTACGGTTTGACTATTTTTGGGAAGTCGCCGTAATCCGACTATTTTTGGGAAGTCACCCTACGGTTTGACTATTTTGGGGAAGTCGCCCTACGGTTTGACTATTTTTGGGAAGTCGCCCGTAATCCGACTATTTTTTGGGAAGTCGCCCTAAGATTTGATGATAATGTTCTTTTAGAAAAGTAGTTGACTAAGATATGCTTTCATACTGTGGCTGTGCTTACCCGTAGCCGCCGAAAGGACCGAGGCTACTACTGATGTTGATGAAGAGTTGTTGGGTTGCCGTTCGTGGACGGTTCGCTTCGACGATTTGCCGTGTTTGGAGGCATTTTGACCTCGAAGGAGGAATTTGGCCGAGTCTCTTGGTGATCGTTAACCTTGTGATTGAGAACTTGTTGTTGAACTTGTCTTCTCGACCGATTTGTATGGAGAACTTGGCGTCCCCGACCGCATTTGTATTTGAGAACTCGCGTCCCCGACCGATTTATAATTGAGAACTTGGCGTCCCCGACCGATTCGTATTTGAGAACTTGGCGTCCCCGACCGATTTGCATTCGAGAATTTGGCGTCCCCGACCGATTTGTATTGGAGAGCTTGGCGTCCCCGACCGATTTGTATTTGAGAACTTGGCGTCTCTCGACCGATTTGTTAGACACTCGGAGGTGGTCTTCGTTGGGGGTTGTTTTCATCCATTTGTGGACATTGGGGGTCGTCTTTAGCAAGTTGCAGCACGCCGGAGCTTGTCTTTGCCAAACCGTAGATGCCGGAGGCCGTCTTCATCCGTTTGTGGACATTGGAGGTCGACTTTGGTGAAGATCATCCTTGCCGAAAAGGGGGATTTGATTTCACGTTTGAATTCCCGCATTCGTTAGTGAAGAGGAAGATGCATATATGACATTCATGATGACAGATGCATGCATAGAGCCAAAAATGATTGTGAGAGTATCACCGCATATGTTTGCGAGATGATGCATTTACTTGCTTTCGAAGATGCACCTAGCCTAAGCTTTTGACAGGAAATTATGATTTATGATCTTCAATTCACTTAGGATTTTTCCTATTGATTCAAGTTTTGTGCATGCTACATGAGCCCTCGGGAGATTTTTGTGGGGATGCATGGTTATGTATGTGTCTCTGGAGACCGTTTGGAACAGATTTTGAGCATGTGGGGATGAGAACCCTTGATCGCGATTTAAACAAATGGTTGTTGGTGAGGTTTCGTCCAGCGATATCACATGGACCTCAATTTTGATGAGATTGGATTCGGATCCTGGGTCTTGATTGGAATTTTCTCTCAATCTTGGTCATTTGAAGCCGATGCCGATGTGCTCTAGGGCACGTTGATATGAGTGAAGCTTCTTTCATTTGGGTGAGCCGTGACCTCGGCCGAAACCTTATCCGGAGAATGATTTGATGGAATTGCTAATGCCGGGAGAAACCCCGATCTTGAATTCCGATGCTACGGAGGCCGCCGTGTACCAAGTTAAAGCCGAAATTCTTTCTTGATAAAATTCGGGTCCAAAAGACCGTCTTGACAAAGCCCCGGATCCCGAGTAGGCAAAGTCCGGATTTTGAAGAAGTGACTCGGCGAATCTATCTCGTAGTGAAGAACGCAATGTGGACCCAAGGATGACTATAGAAGTCCCATCTTAAAGAGCCGATACAGAGAACCCGGGAGGACCGCTTAGCAAGCCCCAGCGTGAAGAAACACAGAGCGATCCTATTGCGCATGCAGTCATCATGTGACCAAGGAGGCACCCATCTTTTCGCATCTTAGTCAACCACCAATGGACAAGACTCAGAATGTTTACGTGCAGGGCACATCTTTTCGAAAAGTGGGAATGAATCCCGATTTTGTGTATACACACTCGCTTTAGGTTTGACTCTTTTGAGAGAGTATAAGCGTTACAAGGTGTGGAAAAGTGTATGGAAGCCCCCGCCGACGTAAAAGACAAAGGTTTGGCTCTATTTTCCTATGATGTAGAGAGAGAAGACTTGTCGAGACACTTGAAAAATTGTCTTATTCATGATGATCACAAGGCCGCTTAAAACCCTTTGTTAATGTTCGGGTTATTCAACTCCTAAATCTGATATGAACAAATATTTTGATTAATCACAAGGAGAAAACCAACCGATATCGAGGATCAAGCTCGGAAAGTGTATAGGGACGATCCCCGATGAGACCGGATTTTTTTCTTTTTTTTTTTGAGATTTGTTTGTGATTTCGACCGACCATTTCGGTTGCCTACGTTCCCTCCATTATGAAGAGCCTCAGTCGCCGTAGTTCGGGCCTATCCCGAATGAAAAGAGAATGAATGTTGAAATTCGAGGGTCTCGAGGACCTTTGGGGATTTTGAGGATTTGGAGGATTGAATAACATATCCCCTTAGAGTGTCCATGAAAGACACGGATGCGAAGCCCCATGGGACATCCACGGCAAGTGTTTGTGAGGAGAAATGAAATATGCTCACATGAAGGGAAGGGTTGAATTTGCACAATCTTTGATTGGTAATTTTGAACCAAAATGGATTAGATTCCAATTTAAGCAAGCAATGAAGCATTAATTTGATCCCGACATCGAGGATATTAGAATGAAACCGCTATCCGGTAGGGACCGTAGTTGGGTTTCCGGCTTCGATCGGCTATCGGGTGATTTGGGAGATTATGACCTCTTGAGATGAGAGGTCGGCTAGGCCTTTTACCGACCGAACCTCTAAAGATGAGAGGTTGGCTCGTGGGATGTGTTTGGGAAATCTATGGCGAGGAAGATTGATTGCCTCCAAGAATGAGAGGTCGATTTTGACTTGGCCAAGGGCAAGGGTAATGGTGATGGGAGTATCCTCTAAAATTGAGAGGATGGCTTGGGATTGGTTTAAGGTAATGATAAGAGGAAGTCCGAGCTACCGACAACTTTTTGCGATCTTGCGAGAATTCAGCTCCTTTTTGATCATTGGAGAGCTTCGAGATGTCGGGGACTTTTGAGTTCTTCTTCTTTTTTTTTTTTTTGGAAGGCTTCCCGAGGAGCTTGGAATTATATCCGAGATTGTGAGGATTTTAAAATCCTTCTTTTTTTTTGTTTCTTTTTTTTGTTTTTTTTTTTTGTTTTTTTTTTGTTTTTTTTTTGTTTTTTTTTTTTTTTTTTTTTTTTTTTGACTTGGAAAGCTTCCCCGAGGAGTTGAGGATTATCTTTGTCCTTCCTTCATGGCTTGAGATAATTTGCGCATCGCCGATTCTCGAAGCTAACTTCTCGGGCTCGCTTGGACTTTCTCTCACTATGGAGCAAAAATGATGGCTAAACCGGGTTTCAAAACACGCCGATCTTGAAATGAGAGGGTAGTGTTTAGTAAGGGTGAGGTAATGGCTTTCCTATGGGTGAAAGGTTTCAACCGCAATCCCTACCGGATGACCTAAACGAGATTAAGTCTTCATTGCTTGCTTAAGCTTTATATAAGAAAAGATCCATGCAAATTCATCGAGCAACGAGATGATGATGATGAAAGGGATGTGAGCATATGAGATGCAAGATGGGGAGTTGGTAAGCCCCAATTTGGGAAGGATATCAATTGATTTTCTCACTCCGATTAGTTTAAATATTAATCATTTTCGAAGAATTAGTGGTTGAGTAGACAAGTGATCATTTTGGATAAAACCATTTCAATTAAGTGTAACGTGGGTGCGCAAGTGATGTCTCGAGTCTAGCAAGAAAAGAAAAAGACTTATATTAAAAATTAGACACTTAACCACTATGTCCAAAATGGACTACAACGACAAATGTCCAGGAAGGACTTAGGTGAAAGAAAAGTACTAGAACCTACGAAGGTTGACTCAAAAGACTATTTTAAAGATAGGTAGCCCCCGCCTAGCCGCTCTTTGCCGTTGAACCATGCATCTATTCTTCGACGCCGGAGACGGAGCTATTGCAGACCTTTCCATCAGATTTCCTTGGCAACTTTTTGCTCAATCCAACCATCTTCATTGCTCGCGATGACCGGTTCATTGACCTTGCAAAGGGACGAGTCAAACTCCATTGTGCCCACAAGGCTTGAACCACCAAACTCGATCATGTTGACACTCATGTTGTTAGGGAGCGGGTTATTGATAGTATTAGGTCCTTCGTGCATCTCTAACCTCCCTTGCTCAATCAACCCTTGGATGGCCTTTTTTCAGGGGACGCAATCATCCGTCAGTGCCCATGGTACCGATGAAAGGCACAATGCTTGGAGGTATCCAAAGGAGCGCTGGGGTTTCTAGGGCCGATAATTTTCCAAAGGCCGGAGCAAACCTTCTCTCACCAAACCTCTCGAAGATATCACTCAAAGGCATCCCAAAGTTTCTCAAGTCTTGGAGCCGGATCCGGATGCATCAGCTTCTTGGGAACAAAGGAAGTGGCATTGTTACGCCCCGTCCCGCGTAGCCGATCGCCTCTTTGCCTTTAGCGAAAGTGAGAGTAGTTTTGGAGGGAGGAGCCCGATATCCGTAGGCGTGTGCAGCCGGCCGCCGATTGTAAGCCTTTTCAAACTTAGCCCCGGAATTAACCATTGCACGCAAGTCGGCCGTAGGGAAGTGGCCGAGGGAAGCTCTCAAATGCGGCTTCAAGCATGACCGAAAGATGTCTAATCGCTCCTCGTCGAGGGAGGAATGGCCATTTCACCGAGCTTTAAGTTCCATCTCTTATAGAAATCCCCAATATTCTCATTAGGCGCCGCATCGTTGTTTGCAGTGTCAACTCGTTTGTCTCCCACTCCAAGTTGGCTTTATACTTATCTCGTGAAAGTACCGGTAATTTGTTCCCAAGTAGCCCTAGCTTCAGCCGCAATCGGAAAAACCATTTCAAAGCCCCCGACTTCAAAGAGAGACTAAAGTAATCGGCCAACCGCCGGTTTGTGCATCCCTTAGCCTTCATTGCCAAAGTATAGGTGTCCAAGTGAGTTTTAGGGCATGCACTCCCGTCAAACAATTCCAGAGTGGGCATCACAAACTTGTGAGGCAGGGGGACAATCGAGTCGGATCCGTAGGCCGAAGAGCAAGTGTTCTTTTTGGCGGTCAATTCGGCAATCTGTGCTTTCATTTCCTTGTGTTGCTCCATAAACCAAGCCAATTGGGGATCCAAAGGTGGAGCGGGAATTCCCGAGCCGATATTTGAGCCAGGAAGAGGACTAGTCTGTTGGTGGTGCATTGGTGGAAGGAATACCATACTCCGGGCATAGGTGAAAACCCGTCCCTGGCCCAAATTACCCCGGGGAGTGTAGGTAGGAGCTTGGGCAAAGGGATAGAACCCAGCCGACTTGCCGTTGGCTTCCAATCGGCAGAGAAGATGGAGGCAGATTCGAGGTAGCCGATGGCTTGGATTTCCGGAGTGAGGCCCATAAGTAGGCTTAAGTGCGGGCCGCCGTCCCCGGTTGTTGAATTGCATGGCCGGTTGTGGCAAGGATGCATAACCGAGAGGATACCGTGGTCCCGGTGATTACCGATGAAACGGAGATGGGGGCTTGCAACCCGTTGAACCCCGAGTGAGAAATGGGTTTGCGGAAGCCGTATGAGGAGCAACCGAGCTAGCATCATTCGAGGAGGCTCCCGACCGTTGCCCCGAACCAAACCGCGGTGGCATTCCAAACCGTTGCCGCGAAAGTCCTGGATTGATTGGTCCCAAACCGAGGCGGGATCCCAATTTGCCGTGGCATTCCGGGTATCCCCAACCATGGGAAGGCATTCCGTGACCGACTTTGTCCCCACCGAGGCATTGCGAACCGGCTCGTCCCGTCAGCCGCATGGATCCAAAGTGGTCCGCAGCTGGGGAGCCGCCGACCTAGGGATCGAGGAGCACGGGCTCGGTGGTAGTACCGTGGGAGGCCGGTGGTGGCATCCTCGGAGTAGTCGGGTTGACCAAGAGCGGGATTGTGGTCTTCCTCTTCTTCCACAGTGAAGGTGCCATCCGGGTTGAGACCGGCGGCCAATCCATGGCTTTTGATAGCCTCCATAAGGCCGTTCAACCGTGCTTCCCGGCGCACTCTCATCCGTTCTGGCTAGCCGATTCCACCGTTGTTCGTCCGAGGAGTCCCGGAGGCGGAGTGACGTTGTCCCCATCGTTACCGCTGATGCGTACATTCTAAAATTCGGAGTCGGAAAAGACGGTGAAGCCGATGATGCGCTTGACTCTTCCCAACCGATTAAACGGTGACCCTGCCCGAAACCAACCTTTGTGCGGAGTCGCGGGGAAAGACACGAGGGTTCGATGTCCGGGAATGGAAGGAGGATAGGTGTTTGGGCTTTTGGCTCATGCAACATGCGATTATTTGTTCATGTTTACTTAAAACATGTTTTATTAACCTAATCGGTTGGAAAAGATTGCTCTTCTTTTTCGCAAACTACTCGATTCCCGGATCGGTGGGCCCCGTCACTACGTCTATAAGCCCCTCGTATTCCACCCGTATTTCGACCTCCCGGCGGATGCCTGGCGAGGGTCCTATAGGGCAAGCGGGTCCCACCGACCGAAAGAAAACGATCCTAAAAGTCGCGGGTAATCGAGTCTTAACGAGCATTCGATGTAAATTACGGACAAAGCCGACGTCAAAAGTCAAGATCATGTCCGAGGGCTCGACGAAAAGTCGGCATGATTTGACCGATAAGCGTCCACAATTGATCTTGACTTGTCGTCATTTAAGCCGTAATTAGGCATGGAATATTCATTAATCCTTGATGACTGGGTCAATGCCGGGAGTCGTTGTATAATTTGTGCCGCCGAGCCGAAGTCAAGGCGCCTGGCAATATCTTGGTCAAAGTCCGCGGCGGAAAACCGGCATGACTTCGACCGATTAGGGACCCCGAAGATATTGAGTCGGTATGCCGACAAAGGCTTGAAAGGAAAGGTCTATACACGTACAGGGCATGACATGCACTGCACTAAAAACCAACCGGGTCTCTGACAAAGTGTGTCACGGACAAGTGCATGGTCGACACGAGGCTCCATGGGATGTTTGGGTAGTCCCGTGCTCATCCGAGAGGCGTAATAAGACCAAACGGACCGCGACAAGGATTTCCCAAGTTAGGAACGTAGTGTGCGGTGTAAGGTCACGTGCGCGTAGTGTGCAAGCAGTCTATCTTCTTTTTCTGAGTAAAATAGAATTTTTTTTTTTTTTATGTGTCTTAAAAAGGCATGATGCATGATTTTTTTTTTGAATTTTTTTTTTTGAAATTTTTTTTGAAAATTTTATGAACACATAAGCACATAAGCACAAAAATTCCGACAGTTAGGGACATTATTCCGACAGTCAAAATTTTGACTTTTCCGAGGCGGCCAAAAACAAACACAAAAACTGTGTAAAAATCAACACACACAAAGCAAAGGATTTTCAAATGTTGAGACGGAAGCTTGACCCTCAAAAGCTTTTCCTTTTTTTTTTTTTGAAAATAATGATACCGGTACGTGGGATTGTTAGACCACAATTTATCCCCGACTCGTGTTAGGAGGCGATAACGGGAAGTTTAATGGTTTCCACCAATATACCAAATATCATTTTTTTTTTTAGAAAAAGCTTAATCATCCCCAGCGGAGTCGCCACTGTGATGTACCCGATTTTTTTTGAAATCAAACGGAGTCGCCACGCCATTTTTATTTTGAGGGCCAAAACTTTGAAAAAAAGCCCGAGATCAGAGATTTAGGTTCGGAGGTCATGTTACGCGTCGGGAAGGACGTTAGTGTGCACCCGACGCGCCTCGCAAAATGAGTCTTCCAAACATTTGAAATCCTTTGTTGTGTGTGTGTGTGTGTGTGTGTGTGTGTTTTGACCAAAACGAGTTGAAACTGAGAAAAACAAAAATAGGGAACTCTTTATAAGACTTTGAACAATCCCCAAGATTTTTGGTATGATTTTTGGGTCGAGTCTTGGCACTCAAAAGATTTTTGGATTTGAAAAGCAATTCTGCCAGAATGAAAGAAGGCAGTTGACCCTTGACTTTGAAATGGACTTAAAGGCTTCAAAACCTCAGAATCTGGGGAAAGTCCGAGAATGAAAGTTTCTTAAAACACCCTAAATAGGGTTTCTGCAAAGGAACTCTCCATTTTGGAAGTAATTTGAGGGGTCAAAACCTTCTAGAAATCTCAGATGTGAAATCTGGATTTCCAGAAGCTGATGAACTGGCTTCTAAAAGAAAAATTGAAAAAAGGAGTTTTACTTACTCAAAAAATAAAATAAAATTATGTCTGGAAAGCTCTGGATGTTGGCTACAAAAAGTGTTTTGTAGTCAACATCCAATTCCAAGTTTTACTGGGTCCAAAAAATAGGAAAATGGACTGAGGTCTCAGAACAATGCTACTGGACAGCAAGATGTTCTTGAGGGAAAATGTGATTTTTGGGGGATTTGCATCTATGTTCACCCCATTTTCATCCCTAGACTTGATACCACTACTTTTTATTGAGTGGTTATCATATTCAAGTCATCCTTGGGGAATTTATGGGGTTTAAACATGTCCTTTGCAAAGGGAAAGGGGATATTTTGTAGAAATGAAATTAAAGAGAAAAAATCAATTTAGAGATTTAAAATATAGACCATTTGAGATGGTCATTCATGAAGATGAACTTCAAGATGACCATCTTGGGTCAAAACTCAAGTTAAACTAAACATCAAGTAGATCCAAGTAAGAAGAACAAGATGAACAAGAAGTCAAAAGTGAATTTTAGGGTTTTGAGAAGGAGGGCTTTACCAATGGTTACACCCTATCTTCCTAGGCTTGGAATTTGACTTGAGGAGTATCAAGATTTGGTGTTTGGCTTGAGGAGTATCAAGGTTTGATGTTTGGATTTGTGTTTGGAGTGAGATTGGGAAAGATTCAAGAGAAAATGGTGGCAATCAAGGGATTCCCACTGTTTTCTCTCTATATTTCGCCAGAACTTCGTTGCTATGATCAAATTGTGTTGTTTAAACTGAGAGAGGAGGGTTCAATTTATAGGCCCCTGTGAGGATCAAACGTATCCGCGCGGACAAGGATCGACGCGTGCACTGTTCATCTGCTACAGTGCTGGCTTTTGGACAGGAAGAATAATCTTTTTAAAATTCAAACTGAAGCTGTTTTTCAACTTTCTTAATTCGGATTTTTCTAATTTCTTTTGCTTTTTGAGATTCTTTTCTTGGTTTAACTTAAAGTGGCAATGCCCATTTTACCCTTACTTTGTTAGAAAAGTTAGGAATGTTAGTAATGTTAAAACTTTCGTTAACTTTCTAACGAAAAAGCTACCAACTCAAATTGGAGCACTTACACATAGCCTCTAAACTTCAACTTCTGGTGTCGATGAGGCGACCACAGGGGAAGCCGTTCAAGCCAGAATCGAGGAAACTGAGGCTGCCCGCAGGACTCCGGGCCAAAAATGGCCAAGTGCTGGTCCTAGTGCTGAGGAACCTCCCTCAACGAGAGCTGCTGATGCCTCTACCTCCCAAGATATCACTGCTCGGCAAGTGCAGACTTACACTGAGGCCGAGCAGGTTGTTAAGAAACTGGCCATCTACCTTACTATGAGGGATTTGGATGTGTTAGCTAGAAGAGGGCCCAAACTCAGGCTAAGCCGAGCTGTAGTCCACCGAGCCATGGACGAGGACCTGCTCGATCAAATGGTTGAGGCAAAGCCGAGCAAGGAGAACATAGCCAACAGAAAGGGCCTCCTTATAAGCGAGGTACATCTTTTCGTCGTCCTTTCCTTCTCCTTTGCGTACTCATAACACTTGTAGTTTTATTGATATTTTTATTTCTTTGTTCTAGCTTGCCAGGATGACCGCCTATGAAGCCATCCTAAATAAGGCCACCGATGAGCAGACCCACAAGCTTAAGAAGCAAGTTCAAAAGAATGAGGCCGACATGGCCAAGGCTGTGGCGTTGATGAAGACTCTGAGGGAGGAGCTGGAGACCAAGAAAGCGACCAAGGCTGAGGCCGAGAAGGCGGCCGTGGAAGCTCAAGCCAAGGCTCAGGAGGCCGCTAGGGCCGGGCAGGTCGAAATAGAGAAGCTCTAAGCCGAGCTAAAGGCTAATGCCGAGGTAGCTGATGCCCGGTATAAAGAGTTGGAGGCTAGTTTGCCTACTCAAATTGCTGAGGCTATCCCGGCCTTCACTGAAGCTTTGGCCGAGGAAACGGCCACGATGTACTCTGATGGTTATCTTCATCTGGCAGGAGGACTATGGCGGACACGTCCCTCGGCCTTGATCTGGAGAAGCTGCCGACTAATATGCCAAGATTCATATGATGAGGCTGCCCGGTCTCTTCATTATCTGGTGCCCTTCTCTGATAATGCTCTTGGGGTGATTGCCTCCAACGATGCTCAGGCCGGTCGTCCTGCTTGGGTGCCTCCTCCCGTTGATCCAGAAAACATCAATGCTATCATTGAAAGGATCGAGGACAAGGTCATCAGTGCAAACGATAACGAGGAAGTGGATGCCGAGGAGTAGAACCACGAGGGGGCTAATGCCGTTGAGGAGCCAACTGCTGGGGACGAAAATGATGAAGCCATGGCCGAACAGGTTGTCATTCCTCCCTCGGCTGCTGATCAGGATGACTTTTTTGGGCCTTTCGGCGATAAGCAAACTTAAGATTTTTTCTTTTTATTTTGGTGTAATAGAATAGAGCCTTTCTGTACTTCAAACTTTTCATATCAATATAATGCCTTTTCTCAATTCTTCATCGTCTTCTTTATTGCTTTGATATGAACTACTTTTGTATGTTGAATTTTTGCTAAGTATCGATCCCATTTTGGGAAACCAATGTAGCTTCTTTCGTCATTTATGACTTAAGCTATTTGGATCGAGGAAGCTCGTTCGATCTTTATCTACCCATGCTGAGGAAGATGACTCGTATATATGTCTTAGATGATAGGTCATTAGGTCGAGGAGGGTTTCTCGGCATGACACTTGAATATTTCTTCTTTTATTTACCTATGCCGAGGAAGATGACTCACACATAGGTCTTAGATGATAGGTCATTAGGCCGAGGGGGGTTCCTCGGCATGATACTTGCATATTTCTGATGGGAATTTTATCCCTCTGATGCCAAGGAGGTGTTCCTCGTCATTGGCCTTGCTAGTCAATAGTCTTGATAAAAAACTGAATCTTCATTTAACTGAAATTGATTACATCGATCTGTAATCCTAATTTACTTTAAAATAAAGAAAAGACTAACAAGGACTAATCTATTACATAAAAATACAAACTACAAACTAGTGATAGTATTTCTGTAGGTTGTCAAAATGTCATGGATGTTTCAGCTCTTGCCCATCGGGGGTCTTCATTCTATAGGTCCCTTCTTTTATGACTTGAGTGACGATGTAGGGGCCTTCCCAGTTTGGGGAAAGCTTGTTTTGTTCAGCCTTTCTGCTAGTTGCTTCAATTTTTCTAAGAACCCAGTCACCCACTTGGAATACTCTTTTGTTGACCCTTTTGACATGATAGGCTTTAGTTCTTTGCTTGTAGTTAACCATCCTCATTTGATCAGCAAGTCTCCTTTCATCTACTAGGTCTAGGTCCATGAGTCTGTTGACCTTGTTGACTTGCTCATCATAGTAGGCATTCCTTGTTGTAGGGATAGCCATTTCAGCTGGTGCTATAGCCTCGAAACCGAAGGTCAGTGCGAATGGGGTTTCCCCGATTGGCCCCCGGTGGTTGTGTGAACTTTCCATAAGGCTAAGGGAAGTTCGTCCAACCATCTACCATCACTTCCCTCAAGGTTTTTAGTTAGGGCTGTTAGCACCAACTTGTTGGCTGCTTCCGCTTGTTCGTTGCATTGTGGTCTGCTGACAGATGACTTGATGTGTCGGACTCCGAGTCTATTTAGTTCTGTTGTGAATGCTTTAGAAAACTAGAGACCATGATCTGAAATGATAGTGTGCGGGACCCGAAAATAGCACCAAATGATGTCGTGGACGAAGCTGATTGCATTCTCCTCCATTATTTTGGCTAAGGCCTTTGCTTCAATCCATTTTTGAAAAGTAGTCAAATGCCACAACCACATATTTGCAATAACCTCGGGCGGGGGGGGGGGGGAGGGGAAGGGTCTGATGATATCGATTCCCCACATATCAAATGGCCACGTAAGTATTATAAGAGTTTGCTCAACTGCTGGGAGTCTAGGAATGTCAGAGTATCTCTGGCACTTATCACACTTTCTTACATAGGCTTGCGCGTCCTCTCTCAGGTTTGGCCAATAGTAACCTAGCGTGATAATTTTATCAGCTAAGGTTCTGGCCCTCGGTTGTCCGCCGTAAATGCCTTCATGGACTTCAGCCAAAAGGTTTTCTATTTCCATAGGATAGACACACCTCAATAGGAGCTTTGTAAAAGATCTTATGTATAGGATTCCGTTCATCATCGTCAACCTTACTGATTTCTTATTGACAATTCTAGCATGTGCCTCATCTTCTGGGAGTTGGTTCTTGTCAATGAAGTCTCTGTAGTCATATATACAACATCTTTCCTCATCATCTAGGAGCATTACTTGTAGTCTTTCGTAGGCAGGCTCTTCATTAAAGATTATGAGTGGGTTAGAATTGGGATCTACCACATCAATAGTTGCTAATTTAGATAGAACGTCTTCCACTTGATTGTCCTCCCTTCCTATCTGATTTATTTCAAAAAATTCTAGTTTTTTCGTCATGTCTAGGACCAGTTCTTTATACTTTGTAAGTACAGGATGTTGCGTGCTATACTACCCCTTTATTTGCTTGACTACTAGCTAGGAGTCGCAGAATGCCGCAACTTTGGTTGTTCCGCAGAAGGAAGACAACTCAAACCAAATATCAGAGCTTCGTACTCCGCTTGATTGTTGGAGGCAGGGAACTTAAATCTTATTATGTCTTGGATGGTATGCTCCCCATTGAGACTTTCTAGCATAATTCCAGCTCCGCTTCTTTCCTTAGTTGCAGAACCATCTGTGTATAAGACCCAATAGTTGGATGGGAGCTCGATGGTCAATTCTTTCCCCTCAGACCTTTTACGTTTACGGGAGGTGGGATCGTGCTCGCCTATGAAGGCGGTTTCAACCATGAAATAGACCAGAGGCTGTGCTAAGAGTGTCTGATGCGGGAAACAACCCTTCATATATCCTTGAGGTTCATTATTGGTGGAGTGGGTTGTTGGTTCAAGAAACTATTGAAAATACGAGTTTGATGGGGCTGTCCAAAATAATAAAGAACCAGATTTTAGGTTCACTTCAAGGGCATTCTGGTAATCATATACATATATTCAGCGACGAATTATATATCAACGGAAAGATCTTTAAGGGGGTTTTTGTTTTTTTTAAGTGATAAGTGCTGAAATCTGATTTCAGTTCTGAAAATGGCTGAATGATTAAGAGGCAAAGAATCGAAAACCGAATTCGAATTGGATAAGTTGTTTGATTTTGTATACGAATTCATTATCTCAAACAGCTTAAAAAAATTTTAAAAAATAAAAAATAAAAAAAACCGTAAATGCAAAACATATTATTCCTCACCCATAAACTAAAAAAAAAAAATAAAAAAAATTGGGAAGGTTTTAAATCAGAGGCATTAAGAGGCAATTTTACCACTTAAAAATTCAGAGGCATTAAGAGGCTTTAAGGCTTAAAACAAAAAAAAAACAAAAGGGCTGAATGGCTCAACCTCTTATTGGATCAGAGCTTTGCCTCTTAATAAGAGGCAAAATGAAAAAACAAACGACCCCTAAGTCTAGTTTCCAACACACTTTTCGGATTGCCGTTTGATTTTTTCTAGAATAAATCATGATCAGTTTACCAAGGCTGCGCATGAAGAAATGTACATTCGAATTTGGCCAAGACTTTTGGCTTTTCAGGTTTCTAGACCTTTTTATCTACTCTTGATAAATTTTTAGGTTATCTTAACTTGGAGGGATGTTCCAAGATTAGTATAAAAACCCCTTAAAGTGCATTTGTAAGGGGAGAGTTGAGTTATATTAAAATATTGGGTCTTTTGACTTGTTTATAGAAGATGGATTTCTTCTAATTTATCCTATCTCATAGGTTGGGTACCTTTGAGTGGCGATTTTGACTTATATTCATCGGTGGATTCTTTTGAATATTAAGTTGTTTATCCCTTGTGTGTTCACTTGTATTTCCTCCGATGTCTTCTCCATTTTTCCTAAGACGCGTCTTCCTAGGTTGGTAAGTGATGTCAAACTCAGTGAGCTCAATGGACCAATTAAGGAGACGGCCTGAGCAATCCAACTTGTGCAAGATTTTTCTCAAGGTGTATTAGTATACACAGTGATGGGATGTGCAGAAAAGTAAGCTTATAGCTTTCTTGCCGCTATGACTAGGGCGTAGACTATCTTTTCTGCGTTGAAATATCTGCTCTCTACGTCGGATAGTGCCTTGGAGACATAGTAAATAGGTCTCTGTGTGCTTCCTTCATTTCAGACTAGTACTGCAGCTATTGTGTTGTCCGTGGCTGCTAGGAAGACATATAGCATCTCTCCGGTAATCGGGCTGCTCAACAAAGGAGGGGATCCCAAGTACTCCTTCAACTATTTGAATGATTCTGAGCATTCAGGTGTCCAAGAGAAATTCATGGCCCCCTTCAAGACTTTGAAGAATGGCAGCGATTTTTCAGCGGATTTGGCGATGAATCTTTCGAGTGCAGCTATCCTTACATTCAGTCTTTGAACCTCCTTGATGTTGGTAGGTTCGTTTATGTCAATCAAGGCTTTGATTTTCTCCAAATTTTCCTCGATGCCTCTCTGTGATACCATAAAACCAAGGAATTTTCCGGCAGTCACCCCGAACACACACTTACTTGTATTTAGTTTCATGTTGTTGGCTCGCAGGTTGCTGAAAGTTTCCTCCAATTCTGGTGCGTGACTGCCCTCCTTAGTTTTGATGACCATGTCATCTATGTAAGCTTTCATATTACGGCCTATCTGATGCCCATAGACTTTATTGACCATTCGTTGGTAGGTAGCGCCTGCATTATTGAGTCCGAAGGGCATCATTGTGTAGCAATAAATTCCTCCCGCTGCCTGGAAGGCTGTCTTCTCAATATCTTCCTCGGCCATCTTTATCTGATGATAGCCAGAATAGGCATCTAGGAAGCTGAGAGTGGAATGTCCAGCAATGGAATCTACCAATTTGTCAATTCTGGGGAGAGGATAAGTGTCTTTCGGGCAAGCTTTGTTGAGGTCTGTAAAGTCTACGCACATTCTCCACTTCCCATTTTGTTTCTTGACCATAACCACGTTGGCCAACCAAATAGGGTATGTTGGTTCCATGATGATTCCAGTGCTTAGTAATTTTTGCACTTCTTCCTTGATAGCATCCTCCTTGTCATTGGCAAAAATTCTTCTAGTCTGCTTTATGGGTCTAGCAGATGGGTCAACCTCCAACCTGTAGAGAGCTATGTCTTCTTTAATTCCTCTCAAATATTTAACCTTCCAGGCGAAGACATCCAGATTGTTCCTGAGAAGGGATATGATCTCCTCCCTCTCTTCCGGGGAGAGTTGGCCTCCGATTTTTATTTTTTGTTCTGGATAGTAAGGATTGAGTATAATTTCTTCTAGTTCATCTACGGGTTCCATTTCTGGACCGTCTTGGAACTCTAGAGATTCAATAATTATATCTCTGAGTCTTCTGCCATCCTCACCTTCAAGGTCTAGCTCTTCCATGTCCACATGTTCGTCTACGTCTGGGAGCTCTCCTTGTCTCAAGTCAGGTTTGGCCCCCTAGTTCTGGCCGCTGACGAGATGAGGGGCAACATTCGGGATGGACAGAACTGTGTCATTGTTTTCTTCTATCTCTAGGACTATGTGATCCTCATCTTCTGCTTCAAAGATCAGATTGAGTCTGGAACTAATGCTGGTAGTTTTCCGTAGAGCTAGAGATTTTTATGTTTTCCTCTGGTGTATCTACCTCCATCTTTCGGGATTTTTTTCTTCTCCTTACGACATGCTCCAAGAAGTCTTTGAGGGTCGCCCTCACGCATCCAACTCCAGCACGAGTAGGGATCTTAACACGTTGGTGAGGAAGGGAGGCGACCAACTCGAGTTTTCCTTGACTTGGAATGCCTAGGATGGTGTGGTAGTCGCTAGTCAAGTCCATGACCACGAATGTGACATTGACCTCCGCTCGAAAGGGATGATCACCTACTTCGAGTAACAGATCAACGGTGCCCATGGTACTGAATTTGTGGTTGGTAAAACCTTCTAGCCTTACAGAGTAAGGCTCTAGCATACTGTCTTTCAGACCCATTTTCTGAAAAATGGAATAATAAAGAATATCTCGGGAGGCCCCCGAGTCAATGAAGAGTCTCTCGGACTCACAGTTGTCGATTCTCCCTTTAATTACCATGGGTTGTTCACGAGCGGCATGACTTTCGGCTAGTTCATTGGGAGAAAAGATCATGACTTCCTCTTCTTTGTGAATCCAGGCGGGGATGTGGTAGACTTTGCTCAACTCGTGAATTTGGTCTTTCAATTTCTTGGTGGAGACAATTTCCTCCCTTATCACATGAAGCTTAGCTCTAGGAGGTCGGTCTTCCCTCTCATCTTCCTTATCATCATCATCGTCGTCATTGTTTTGGTCAAATTTCAACAAGTGTTTCAAGTGACAAGAAAAATGACTAAAGTGATATGAATCAAGGTACAATGATTATCGAGTTGAATAGAAATGGACACAAGTTGATTGTTAACTAGGGAAAGCCCTTGAAAAACTTGTTCGCCGGCATAAAACCCCGAGAGGTTTTGGTACCTTCCTTGACCAAAAGTTTACTAGGGATCGAAATGATTACAGAGCTAGGAGAGTATAGAAGGGAGCTTAAGCTAGTGAAAAAATGTGTGTGCAAAATACAGTGTTCTATCCCTTTTATACCTCTTTACAACGGCTAATTACAAAGAAAATAATGGGCCTAGAATCTCGGGAGAGAGGTTGATCTGGTTGAGATATCTTCGCCAGTTTGTTGATGGAGGGGATAACAATCCGTTGCTGGGTATGTTGATGAAGAAAACGTCGTTGAATTGGTCTTCACTTACTTTGACACGTTCCCTGAAAAATAGGGTTAACGTAACAAAAGCTCAACCTGCAAATGATCAAGATGTAATAGAACAACTCAAGTTGTTAGTACCAAGTTGTTAGATGCAAGTTGTAAACAAGTTGAAAAACGCAGGGCCCAACAATTGCCCCCAAACTTTTTGAATTTAAAATGACGAATATAAAGAGACAAAAAATTTAAAAAATTTGCCAAAAGTAGATGAAAGGAACGGCGGTTTTAAATGAAAAGGGACATGATGGGACGGTTTAAGTAGTTTCCAAAGCAAAAGGCATGATTGTTTTTAAAGTCCCAGCCGCTTTCAATCTCTCCCATAAATAAATAAGACTCCTCCCCAACTCTCCCTTTCACAGAATCAAAAAGGTAGCTTTCAAGGAGGTTTTCGAGAGGAATAACCAGGGAAGGAGGCCGGAGAGAAAATCAAGTAGGAATTTTCCGGTGAGTTTCTCTTTTCCTTTTCAATTTTCTCTTTGATTTCTTGCTCAAGTTGTAAAAATGGGAAGAAAAAAGGTGACTATAATCGAAAGTAACGAGGGTTTGCCCGAGGGTTTCATAACTCAAAACATGTTGAAAGATCCGGACAAAGAAAAATGTTTGATTCCTCAGGCCAACTTAGAAATCATTAAGAAAAACCACGCTATGCCATATGAAACCGAGTTTTTCACCCATCCCGACTTAACCTCTGAATGCTATTCTCCCGATTGGGTGTGCTTTCCCGAATATCCCTTTGTCATTGGCCTAAAATTTCCATTCCCAAAGTTAATTACTAGGTTTTTTGTTTCTTCTAAACTCAACTATGCCCAAATCATGCCTCAAGGCTGGAGGTGCTTGCAAACCCTAGTTAGGTTAAATGCGGAGACTGAGTTGGAAGTTGGTTTAGAAGAATTCGCTTATACAACTGAGTTTAGGGGATTTGGCCTTGGGAGATTTGGTTTTAGGGTTAGGTCTGGTGGAGCCCCTTTTTTGAATGATAACAGCGATCCTGCTGATAGAGGTTGGAAGAACAAATTTTTCTTTGCAAGGAGAAATATCCTGGTTTCAGAGGGGTGCCAATTCCAAGTGGAGGTCTCAAGGTAGTATAGATAATTTTTCTTACTTTAATAATGCTTCTTACCAACCTGCTAACTAACCACTTGAATTTCCTTTGGCGTAGTTGCTAAGCTGAGCATGCTTTTTGCTCATAAATATGGAACAGAGGAGAATGTGAGAAAAATTTACGAGTTGGATCCACTAGTAAGGTCTTTCAAGGCATTCCCAATCTTGTTTCTGCAGATCCAGAAGAAGAAATTAACCCTGAAGAAGCCCTACCTGAACCCATCAAGATGTCTACAGGTCTTGGCTAACTTCTTAAAGTTTTTTCCTATCTCCAATTTATTCTAGCTCTTTCAAGTTGTTTTAATACTATATCCATTTGTCGCAGCCACTCGTTCTAAGGCCTCTGTGAGCGTGGCGGACCTACTGGCTAAGGCAAAGATGGTTGTAAAAAATAACAAGCCCCCAACTCCCCACTCTGCAGTATCTAGTTCTGAAGCAGGAGTATCCAAGAAGAAGGAGGAAACCAAGAAGAGGAAATTGACAGAGGTTGAAGCCACGGATGTGGGTGGTGATTTGAACGTGGAGATGACAAGAGAAAAGTTTAAAACTGCGATGAAATAGTTTACTGACAAGGTAAAATAAAGGGATTTTGAACCTTATACAAAAGGATTCATAGGTAATTGACACTTTCTTTTTTCACAGGTTTCAGAGATCATGATTCCTATCATGGATCAAGTTGATAATTTGAAGATCAAGGCGGCTAAATATTGCCACGAAGCTGAGGAAAAGAAGAAAGAAACCAAGAAGTATGCTGATGAGGTAGGAAAACTGAAGAAAGCTAATGGGAATTTGGAGAAGGAGTTGGCAGCTGTTCGTGCTGAGAAGGTGAAAGAAAATGAAGCACATGTGAAGGAGCTTGATGCAGCAAAAGTAGATTTTGAATTCCATGTAACCAAGACAGTGTTGGAGGCAAGGATCCAACTTATGGAGGAGTACAGGAACGGACAAGCTACAACTTGGGATGTGGAGGAGGAGAAGAGAACTTTAGAGTGTTACATTGGTGATCCCGAGATGGAGAAGAAGTAGAATCACCAATAGAAGCTATTAACCAACTGGTTGAAGATGCTAACAATATTTTGAGTACAGCAGTGGTTAATCAAGCTGAAGAAAAGAATCAAGGGGAGGAAACTAATACAACACCGGCGGCAGCAGGCCAAGAAGTTTGAAAAATTTGAAAGTTTTTAAGGAGTTTGGAAGGAACAAAACAATTTCTTTTTTGCTTTTATTCGTCATACCTCTGTTGGTATGCACAAAAATGGGGGGTATGTCCCCAAGACAAGTTTATTTTGGTATGTAATGGCTCATAAGAGTCTAAAACAATTTGTTTGGGAGTACTAGGTTGGTCTAGTACTCCAAGCTTTCTTAGGTTTTAAGGGATTGGTTGGCTTATCCAACTTATCCTCTAGTTGCAAAATCTTTTGAAAACACTTTAAGGTTTTAAAAGAAGTATTTTAGGTTTCCAGAAATACTTGCTTGTTCATTAGATAACATGTTGATGCTATAAGCCGAAGGTAACATGATAATGTTACAACCAGTAGTTACAACTTGAATAAGTGCGAAATCGTGCGCCCAGGCGAAGGTGTCAAAACCTTAATTAGTTAGAAAAGATGAAAATCTTTTAACCATATGTAAATTGTACCTTTGATCAGAGGTAACCGTTTGAAGAGATAGAACAAGTATCAGCCGTCCTGGCGTGTCAACAAGTTCTATCCCTCTCCAGCTAGAGTTTCAACATGTTTGAGCCGTACTAGCATGTCAACATGTTGAAATTCTTCTTCCTAGGTCCAAACATGTTGGAGCCGTACTGGCGTGTTAACATGCTTAGACCTACTCCAGCTTTAGGTCCCAACAAGTATCAGCCGTACTGGCGTGTCAACATGTTGAGCCTAATCCGTCTGTTCAAGTTGTATACCTTGCAAAACAAATTCATGTTAGGGTTGGGCGTTAGCGTAGCTAACGCCCCTCCGATGCTTAAGTTAGTAAGGGTTTTCAATAAAAATTGATAACTTGAAACATGTGAATGAACTTGACAACAAAAATAGATCATACCTGAGAAGTCTAGTTGTTAATGACTGGACTTACATAAAATAGAGCTTCAAATGGATGGCATTCCAACTCCTAGGGATCATGTCTCCACTTGGGGTTGACAACCAATATGCACCCTTACCAGCTTCAGCATCGATGAAATATAGTCCTTCCCACTTGGGAGCTAATTTACCTGCATTCAATTCTCTTGTATTTTGAAATACTTTTCTCAAAACTAAATCACCAACCTGGAATCTTCTTATTCTGACATTCTTGTTGTATGATCTAGCAATACGTTGTTGATAAGTTGTCATCCTTATCTTGGCTAAATCCCTAATCTCATCAATTGTATCTAAATCTTGGGTTAGCAAGAGATTATTTTCATCTTGAGTTAATAAGCCATACCTTGCTGTTGGAATTGTCACCTCAATTGGAATTACAGCTTCTGCTCCATATACCAAAGAATATGGAGTTCTACCTGTGGCTCCTTTTGTAGTGGTCCTATCTGCCCAAAGTACAAGTGGTAACTCTTCAGCCCACTTTCTCTTCTTTTGATCTAGGCGCTTCTTCAAGTTGTTGATGATCAACTTGTTGCTTGACTCAGCTTGACCATTGGCTTGAGGGTGGACAGGCGTAGACATGATCAACTTGATGCCCCAACGAGTACAAAAATCTCTGGTCTTCTTACTTATGAATTGTGACCCGTTGTCACATATAATCTCTGATGGCACACAAAACCTGCTAATTATATTTTTCTTTAAAAATGAAATTACCTCCTTGTCCCTTACTTGTACATAAGCTTCAGCCTCGATCCATTTTGAGAAATAATCGGTTAATGTCAACATGAACACTTTGCCTCCAGGAGCCTTAGGCAACTTGCCCACAATGTCCATGCCCCACTGCATGAAAGGCCAAGATGAGACTATAGAATGTAGAGGCTCAGCAGGTTGACGCGAGATGTTGCTGTGTCTTTGGCAGGCATCACACTTCTGTACATAGCTCATGGCATCTTGACGGATGGTCGGCCAATAATATCCTGTCTTGAGGGCCTTTGACGCTAATGCTTTTCCACCAGAATGATTTCCACATATTCCTTCATGGATCTCTTTTAGCACCAGTTCAACTTGATCACTATCGACACACCTTAAATAGTGTCCTGCAAAAGACTTCTTGAATAGAACATTATCTATCAAAACGAAAGTTGAAGTACGAATCTTAAAAGATCTAGCATTCTTAATATTTGGCGGAATAGTTCCAAGTTGAAGGAACTCGATTACAGGTTGGGTCCAAAAAGATCTAGCATCTTGTGCCCCAGTAGGTTGAGTAACCACTTGAGTTTCCTCAACTTGGTCTATTACCGGGTACTTAACATAAATAATGGGGATATTAGTATGCAACATTGATTTGCAAGTTGAACCCAAGTTGGCTAACGCGTCCGCTTCTGTATTCTCTTCTCTAGGGACCTGTTCCAAAGAGAATGATAGGAATTTTGAAGCTAAAGCCTTAACATGTTGGAGATACAGAGTCATCTTGGAATGCTTCGCCATATAACTGCCATTAAAATGGTTAGCTAGCAATTGAGAGTCAACAAATACATTTATATGCGTAATATTTAAACTTAAAGCTGTAGTTAAACCCATGATTAAAGCTTCATACTCAGCTTCGTTATTTGTTGAGTTGAACTCATAAGATACATCTTGAGGTATGATATCACCTGGAGGGGATTTAAGAACGATTCCCAAGCCAATTCCTTTGGAATTGGAAGCTCCATCTGTAAACAGTGTCCAAAATCTAGGAATTGTTTTACCTTCAAGTTGTTGTACTTCCAGTTCCACCTCGGGCTGCAAACTTGGACTAAAGTCAGCTACGAAATCGACTAGGGCTTGAGATTTGATGGCTGTTCTTGGCTCATATGAAATGTCATACGTGCTCAACTTGACCGACCACTTGGCCAACCTGCCTGACATCTCTGGAGTTCTCAACACATTTCTCATAGAATAATTAGTTCTAACAGTTATAGAATATGTTTCAAAATAATGACGCAGTTTAGTAGCAGCAGTAGTTAAGGCTAAAATTAACTTTTCAAGATGAGAGTACCTTGTTTCAGCATCTAATAAAGACTTACTTACATAGTAAACAGGATGTTGTTCACCTTGGATTTCTTTCACGATCTTGCACTAAGCGCATTCTCAGATACAGCTAAATATAAATAAAGGTGCTCACCATGTTCTGGTTTGGCAAGTAGGGGTGACGTCATCAAGTATTCTTTAAGTTGTTTAAAAGCTGCCTCATGTTGGTCAGCCAATTGGAAGAGTTTATTCTTTCTTAATACTTCGTAGAATAACCTGCATTTATCAGAGGATTTAGATATAAATCTATTTAAAGCAGCTACTCTACCTGTTAACCTTTGGACGTCTTTGATATTCTTGGGAGATTCCAAGTTGAGAATGGCTTTGATCTATTCGGGACTAGCTTCAATTCCTCTCTTGGTCACCATATGGCCCAAGAATTTACCTGCTCTAACACCAAAGTTACACTTTTCCGGATTGAGCTTCATGTTGAAAGCTTTCAAGATGTTGAACGCCTCAGCAAGGTGCTCTACATGATCTTCAATATTCTTGGATTTTACTACCATATCATCTATGTAGACTTCCATCGTCTTGCCGAGTTGATCTTTGAACATCTTGTTCACCAGCCTCTGATAAGTTGCCCCTGCATTTTTAAGACCAAACGGCATAGAAATATAACAATATATACCTTCCGGAGTCATGAATGCCGTATCTTCTTGGTCTGAGGGCTCCATTTGAATTTGTTGGTATCCTGAGGACGCATCCATGAACGTCAAGATATCGTGGCCAGCTGTCTCATCAACTATAGAATCAATATGAGGAAGAGGGAATGGATCCTTCGGACAGGCCTTGTTCAAGTCTGTGAAATCCACGCACACTCGCCACTTGCCATTCTTCTTCTCTACCACCACAACATTAGCTAACCACCTTGGATATTGAACTTCCCTGATCATCTTGGACTTCAAAAGCCTCTCAACTTCATCCTTTATGATCTGGTTCCGCTCCTGAGCAAACTTTCTTCTTTTTTGGTGGTCAGGTCGGATGGTTGGATCAATGTTCAACTTGTGAGTAATGATGTCCTTGCTTATCCCTGACATGTCTTCATGCTTCCATGCAAAACAACACTTCTGACTTTTCAAGAACTCAATCAGCTCCTCCTCGATTTCGGATGGGAGGTCTATACCAACTTGTAATTGGGCCTCAGGATTCGACTCATCAACAGGAACGCTTTTCGTTTCATGCTCCACTGCTTCGAGAACATCCTGGGCCTTTTTCTTTAATTGCTATGCTTGACAAGGGGCTGAACTTGCTTTCATATTGACCTTGTAGCATTCTTTAGAGACTTGCTGATTTCCCTTCAACTTGGCAACACCCCAAGGTGATGGAAACTTGACACACTGGTGGTAAGTTGACGGTACGGCCTTCATGTTGTGGATCCAAGGTCTCCCCAAAATGACATTGTACGAGGAAGAACATTCAATCACACAGAACCTTTCCATAGAATTCATACCCTCCAAATAGATAGGCAACTTGATCTCTCCGACTGTCTGCTTTATTTCACCACTGAACCCTACTAGTACGGATGAATTCTTTACAACTTCGGACAAAGGAATGCCCATATCTTCAAGAGCATGAGTGAAGATTATGTTGACTGAGCTGCCGCCATCAAACAGAATTCTCTTGACCACACAATTAGCAATCTGCACCTGAACAACTAGACCATCATGATGAGGATCCAACGTGTTGTCCTTATCTTCATCTTCGAAAGAGATAACTTGACCATTTGTGAAGTCATGACGCCTTGAGGGCAATTCTGACTGATCCTCCTTAGAACTCTTAGCATGACGCTTGGCCGCAGAGTAAGTTGTGCCACAAATATGGGATCCACCTGAAATAACATTCACTACCTTGGTGGCTGGAGGAGGATCAACTTTCTCGGGTCTGGACTGCTCCCCTGAATCAGGCTCTTTAGACTCACTTCTGACCCTCTTCTTACCCAACAAATCTTTAAGAAGACCCTTGGATAACAAATGAGCAATCTCTTTCCTCAAGGCAAAACAATTCTCAGTGGTATGTTCAAAATCCTCATGAAACGCGCACCACTTGGACTTGTCCTTCCAAGTTGTTGACTGGTCACTCTTCTTGGGCCACCTCGCTTTATCTCCAAGATTTCCCATGGCGCACAGAATTCCTGCAATGTCCACAGAAAAGCAGTATTCAGAAATTTTTGGATAATCATTATCATCTCCCTCTTGATCATCATCTACAAAATGAACTCTAGAAGATTCAGATTTAACAGGGGGTTTGCCCCTGTTGGACTTATAATGATGGGAATCCGATTTTCTGTCAGAGGGCTCAAATAGAGGAGTAGGAGTCCTCCCAGTTGACTTCCCCATTGCCAAGCTGTCCTCCTCCAATCTGATGAAAGGCAAGGCTCTGGTTCTGATTTCTTCAAGTTGCTTCGCAGGAGTCATCACCAACTCATTATAGAATAGAGAGCTCTTCTTTAAGCCTATACGGAATGCTTCCGTAGCTGTTGACACATCCAAGTTGGGTATAGTCACTGCCTCCTTGTTAAACCTGTGCAAATACTCTTTAAGATTTTCGTTAGGCTGTTGCACAATCCTATAAAGATCACTAGTCAACTTGTCAAATGCCCTGTTACACGAAAATTGATTAATAAACATATTGACAAGTTGAGCATAAGAAGAAATAGAGTTTAGAGGAAGCCCTGTTAGCCATTTTAAGGCTGGTCCTGACAAAGTTAAGCCAAAGCCCCTGCAAAAACATTCTTCTTTAAAAATAGGGGGGATACTTATGATATCCATTGATTCCTGATACAGCAACACATGCTCTGCTGGATCGGTGCTTCCATCATACTTCTTCATATGAGGGACTAAAAACTTCTTTGGGATCTCCACACTAGCTATTGCTGGCACAAAATGAGATTCGTTATAGCAAGTTGGAGAAACTTGGTGATACGGCAAGTTGACTCCAGGCACGCTTCGAAGCAACTATTTAATGGTTTTCATTTCCTTAACAAGTTGGTTCTCTGCGAAAAGAGGAGTATTATTAAACTGAGGTGCGAAAGTATCAAAAGCATTAAAGAAACTCCCTGTTTGCCCCATTGAGGGTGTAGCATAGGTGTAGCAAGATGACAGCACAGGTTGGCTAGCTGGTAGGCTGAATCTTGGTTGCTCGATTGGAATGGACGTCACAATTGTGCTTTCTGCTGGCAAGGTATTGGACATAGGAATATCTCCGAAATGGCTTGGCCCTGTACCTGTACCAAACAGAGATCTAGGAAGTAAAGGTGAAAATGGAGTAGATACTTGAGTTTTAGCTTGCTTCCCTTTACGCAGGCTATCAATGGCATTGAATATCATGGCGTTCGTATGCTCCTGACCATCCAACCGATCATTTACTTTTTTCAACATATCGGCCATGTTGGACAATATCTCCAAATTGACAGCCTCCGAATTCAAAGATGGATTGCTCTGGACGCCGGAAACAGGAAGCGACCTACTCCTCTCACCTTGACTGCCGGACGATGGATTAGCCATTTCTACGCAAATAATCAAAGTTTCCCACAGACGGCGCCAAATTGTTTTGGTCAAATTTCAACAAGTGTTTCAAGTGACAAGAAAAGTGACTAAAGTGATATGAATCAAGGTACAATGATTATCGAGTTGAATATAAATGGACACAATTTGATTGTTAACTAGGGAAAGCCCTTGAACAACTTGTTCGCCGGCATAAAACCCCGGGAGGTTTTGGTACCTTCCTTGACCAAAAGTTTACTAGGGATCGAAATGATTACAGAGCTAGGAGCGTATAGAAGGGAGCTTAAGCTAGTGAAAAAACATGTGTGCAAAATACAGTGTTCTATCCCTTTTATACCTCTTTACAACGGCTAATTACAAAGAAAATAATGGGCCTAGAATCTCGGGAGAGAGGTTGATCTGGTTGAGATATCTTCGCCAGTTTGTTGATGGAGGGGATAACGATCCGTTGCTGGGTATGTTGATGAAGAAAACGTCGTTGAATTGGTATTCACTTACTTTGACACGTTCCCTGAAAAATAGGGTTAACGTAACAAAAGCTCAACCTGCAGATGATCAAGATGTAATAGAACAACTCAAGTTATTAGTACCAAGTTGTTAGATGCAAGTTGTAAACAAGTTGAAAAATGCAGGGCCCAACAGTCATCATCCCTTCTTTTTCGCTTATTATCTTTTTTCATAACATAGCGGTCTAGTTTTCCTTCGTCTACCCATCTCTGGATCATTCTTTTGAGGGAGATGAAATTTCCGTATCGTGACCATGGTCCTTGTGGAAGGCGCAGTATTTGAAGGTGTCACGAGTGTACTTTGATTTTTCATTGAGTGGACGAGGATTAGGCAGATTCACCAACTGCATGATTTTTATAATAGGTTTTGTGAGAGGAGTAAAAACCTTGGCTTTTTCAGTGGACCGAGTTCTATTTGGTCCCCATAGCTCTAAATCTGTTGTAGTAGCTCTGAGTGGTTTTGTTTTTTTCCTTGCTCGATGTTAGCAAGGTCAGTCAACCTCTTCTTCCTCTTTCCTGCAGTGGAAAAATGGTCCAGGAACTTCCTCCTCATGTTTCTCCAGCTGTTAATGCTTCCCTTCTTTAGCTCACGGAACCAGGACAAAGCTGTACCGGAGAAGGTACTAGCAAAAGCTTTGCAGAGAATGTCATCTGCTTTAGTGAGGAGAGCCATAGTGGACTCAAAACTTTGCACATGGTCCCGTGCGTCGGTGGTTCCCGCATATTTATCAAAAAATTGGGACTTTCAGGGTAGGATTGGGAGGTAGATCATTAATTTCCCATGAGAATGGACGGGTGGCGCTAGTATCATCTTCTTCTACTTCTTTCCTCCCCATTCCCATTTCATCAAATCTCTTTTTCAAGAGCAGTAATTATATGGCATCAATCCCAGAGCTGAAGTGAGAGCTTCGGTGGGATCTTTATTTTCTTCTTTGACCGTTCACCTTACTATGTTCTTCGGGTTCCTGACGGTTATCTCCATGCCCATATGGTGTTCTTTCCCTCCTAGGTCCCCTTTCTGGGTGAAGAGGGGTTCTGCGACGAGGAGGGCTCCTCGGCCGAAGAGGGCTCCTATGACGAGGAGGGATTCTTGGCCGAAGAAGAGTGTTATGATGAGGAGGGTTGTCATGCCGAGGAGGGGTAAAACGTCTCGCATGACTGAGCCTTACTCGTAAGTCACCAGAGTTAACCTCCTGCTCCCTTTGATTGTTCAAGTGATTTCTCAAGTCTATCACGTTCCTCTCGTTTTCACGCCCATTTGACATATGACGAGGAGGAACCTCTTGGGGGTTTTGCTTAGCTCGGACAACAATGTCACGGTGAGGGGGATTTTGGCCACGAGGAAGATTCCCCTGACTACCACGCCTGTCACCTTGACTTTCCCCTCCAAGGGAATTTCTAGTTCTTGTAGGCCTCATGAATTCAACCAAAGAATGCTCAGGATCCAACTGCAACAGGGAATTTTGAGTTTCGTAAATGCGTTGCAAGGTCTCCATTTGTTGGTGCAAGAGTGTTCTACGATCAATTTGTTGGGTGGAAGCCCTAGCTCCTCCCTGAGCAATAGTCCTTGTTGTTTGGCTGTCGACAGGTCTTCCTCGGCGCCGACGACGAGGAAGATTTGTAACAGCTACCTCAGTTACGGGCTTGCCCCCGGAACGCAGATTCATTCCCAAGGGCGGCAGCCCATCAACCAGCGGTGGTGGAGGAGGTAGTTCCTCATTATTAAGAGGAAAAGCAGTCCTATTATTTCCATGATTCACCTCCACATGAATATGATTTCCATCAAGAGTGATACTAGCTGTGAGTCCGTCTTCCATTAGGATTAGGACAGAAATTTCACTCGAACATAATTTTTAGGCGGGCAGAAATTTCCAGGCGCACGGTGTTTGGGTGAATTTATTCAGGCGAACTGACTTTTCAGGTGGACTGAATCTTCAGGCGGAACAGAGTTTTTTTTCCGGCCAAACGGAATTTTTCCGGCTATTCAATAGGTGTTTTCGAATCGTTTCCTGACAATGGAACCAAACTGATGACGCCAAAAATGTTCAGATCAGCCTAAATCCAGCAGCAGGTTGTATTCTGGCAATTGAATAGCCTGAAAAAGATGAACAAACACATAAACTTAGTCGGAGTTTCACCGGCGAAGGCCTTTCGGCGTGAGAGTAAGTATTTTCCTTTAGAGAGAGAAATCAATTGACAAGAGTTTAGAGTCAAAAGATGTGTTACCAAAATATGTGAATTATGGCTTGTATATATAGGCATAGCATTGTATAATCCTTGTTGGATAGGAATGCCTAGAGATAAGATTTTACTACAAGGAGGATTATAACTTGTTCAGTCTTTGTTGTATGAGAATTCTTGTGAGAATATGTTATAATTCTAGGAGGAATATAACTGTTCACAGTCCTTATTTGAGTAGGATTGGATAAACTGCAATCTGCATGTGTGCCGGTGAGGAGGATTATAACTTGTTCAGTCTTTATTTTTCGACGAATATTTTTACTTTTTGACGGATATTCCGTGGGTATTACCCACAGAATTTTCCGTGGGTATTACTCACAAAAATTTACCCACGGACGCCCTACGGACAATTTTCGTGGGTAAATTAAGATTACCCACGTAATTTCATGATTACCCACAGAATTTTCCGTGGGTAAATAAACTGTTTCTAGTAGTGGGAGATAGGGATGGCCATATCCGGTTCCGGTTCCGGTTCCGGTTCCGGAAAAGGTGAAATCGAAACCGAACCGTCGGTTCACGGTTCACAGTTCACAGTTTCGGTTTCGAACCGGCGGTTTACGATTCGGAACTGGCGGTTCAACGGTTTAGGTGCGGTCGCTCGCTTTGGCCGCGCGGTCGCCCCTTTCTTCTGTCCAAATGGCGCGGTCGCTCGCCTTGGCCGCGCGGTCGTTCGGCCACGACCTTGTTTGTGCGGCCTTGTCTCGGCCACTCTTGTCATTGGCCGGCCAGCTTCTATTCTTGGCCCAGCAACTGCCGGCCAGCTTTATTTTTCAGCTATGTTCCTCCTTTTCCATTGTATTGCAATTTAGCCCCTGAACTTTATAATTTCAGTTTACTCTCCAATTTTCCAATTGACTAGGAAATAATATTTTAGACTTTTTTTGTTAGTGATTTTTTTACAAAAAGATATATAAAAGAAGATAGAAAAAAAACTAAACGGATATATTCTGACGAATCTGACGGTTTATAACGATTTCTGACAGTTCCTGACAGTTTCTGACAGTTCGGTTAACGGTTTCTAAGGGGTTTCGGTTACGGTTTATGACGGCTCCGGTTCGGGCGATTCGAAACCGCCGGTTCACGGATTTTAAAAAGTGGAAATCGAAACCGGACCGCCAAACCATCGGTTATGGTTCCGGCCGATTCCAGCTCGAGGCAGTTTTGGTTCCGGCCGATTCTGGGCCGATTGATGATGACGTGGAAACACATTTGGTTCATTATGAAGAGCCGAAAAATCGAAGGTATGAGAGAACAGATTATCCTTTTTACAGTGATATTGGTTGTTCTGCTCGATAAGAAGAAGACTTCATTGATTACCATAATGAACCTAGTTTTCCAGTTTGGGATCCGGAGAAACATGAAATTGCTAAAGGGGTACGCTTTTCTAGCAAGAACGATGCGCAATTTGATATAAAAGGTACCATATTCGCACTAATCGTCGGTTCAGGGTAAGAAAGAGTACAACTCACACGTGGGTAATTGAATGTCTATTGAAAAATTTTCCATGCAATTTCTATGTTCGTGTGAGTAGGTGGATGTTTGGCTATTGGGAAGTGACCAAGTATAAGGCTCCTCATTGTTGCTTATATTCTGGAGAAAATTGAGATCACCCCAACCTAGATGCGAAGTTTATTGGTCAGCAAGTAGTTAGTCTTATTAAGGCCAATTCAGATGTCAAGGTTGGAGTTATTATTGCATACATAGTGGTATGTTTGGAAAGGAAATTACTTGTAAGAAGGCATGGTGTGGAAAGCAGAAGGGCATTGCAGAAGTTTTTGGGATTGGGAGAAATCTTATATAAGGTTACCCCGCGTACTAGCAGCCATCCAAAAATATAATCGCAGAACAATTGTTGAGTATACTCATCCTCCTCCTCCTGTCGGTGAATTACACATGTTTCAACAGGTGTTTTGGGCATTTGGGCCTTTCATTGAAGCTTTCTCTCATTGTCGGCCTGTCATTTCTGTTGATGGAACATTCCTTCATGGCAGATATAAAGGGGTAATACTGATTGCCATGGGTGTTGACGCCCAAGACAGTATACTTCCTCTTGCATTTGCTGTTGTTGAAAAAGAGGACTGGACGAATTGGCGTTGGTTCTTATATCTTCTTTGCAGACATATTATAAAGAGTCATGAAGTATGCTTGATATTTGACCGTCATCACGGCATTCTTAAGACTATAGCGGAAGATACGTGGTGGCCAAATATGCATCATCGATATTGCTTGAGACATATGCGAGCAAATTTCTTGGATAAGCATAGAGGGTAAGGTTTTAAAGTATCTGTTTTGGCGAGCGGGTAGAGCAAGTCAAGATAAAAAATTGAAATCTACCTTAGAGAGTATCCGTTCAATTAACCCCGAGGCAATTGCATGGTTTCTGAATTTAGATGCCAGAAAATAGACATTGGCACACGATGGTGGTTACAGATATGGCATTATGACTACTAAAATGTCTGAGGTTTTCAATGGTGTCATGAAGGGAGCCTGTGGGATGCCAATCACAGCAATTGTTGAAATTGTCTTCTACCGTTGTGTGGGGTACTTTCAAGTAAGGTATGGATTTTCACTTAATGCATTAGGAGGTAACTAGTGTAACACCCGTGCGTTAAACGCACGATCAAAAAACTTTGACAAATTGCAAAAATTAAATCAAGAGTTACTATAACTATAAAAATTAATTTAAATTTTTAAAAAAAATATATAATTAAAAGGTACCCAACAAAATTATATAATGGCAACAATAATAAAAGTTACAAAATCATATTGAAAACACTACTTAAGAACACAACATTGACTTTGTTCTCCAAGCACATTAACCCCAAGCATTCCACATACACCAAGTACTGTACTGGCACTGCGAGAATATATGAATCGCTTTATGTTTCTGCCCATTTCTCGCATACCCTCATTTCATAGAAGTCCATAATATTGAACAGTCCTTGTTCAGTGCCTGGAGTTGGAACCTCTTTTCTGCATCAGTCATCCTTCACACTTTGTGAACATATGGGTCAATGCTGCTTCGAAATACCCAAACTTGAGAACAAACCCATGTATATGTTCACTGGTATTTTTTTCCATATGCAAGCCACAAGAATTGACAACAATGGTGAAAGAGAAATCGTCGAACTCTTTTCCTTCCTCCACCATTCTGCAGAGTGCAGAACAAATGCAAAGGTCCCATTTCGGCAAAATCCTGCTAAGAGAGCATTATGATAGGCACAATTCTTAAAAAGCATCAAATCAAGATCTCTCTGGCATTTCATTGAACAACTGAAAGACAAAACGAAACAGCCCACACTTCCCATGCAAATCCATAAGCAAATTCGCAACATAAGTTAATCCAAATAACAAAGATTATTCACCAAACAATGCACTTCAAAACCTAGTTCAGATTTACAAAGATGCATAAGAGATGTCAACATGAAGAAATGGCCATTAAAAACTTTGACAAATAGTAGAAATTAAATTAAAGGAGTTACTATAAATATAAAAGTTAATTTAGAATATAATTTTTTTAGGATTTAAGGCAAAAATGTATAATTTTTTTTTACTATCCACTATTTATTTATTTTGATACAAACTATCCACTTTTTAAACATCTAGTTTTTCAAGTATATAATGATTAGAAGTAATTTTTTTTATTAAAGTAGCATATAGGGACAACTTTTCAAACTATTCCACAAACACATTGCCCTAGTTTCATTGATTAATGTTTCGAGGGGTTCGGGTTCATTAGATATGGTGATGGTCTTACATTAGATATAAAGAAAAAACATCACTTAAAATTCAGTGTTGGACCAGGATTCTCTTCCATTGCAGATGGATAAAATATATAATAACATAAAGAACAAAAACATATAAATAAAAATGATAAACATTTTGAAATATAAAATTCAAATAACATAAAATTCCATAGTACAATATTAGATATATACAGAGAATATATTCCAATTTAAAGTTCGAAATTATAGCTGTTAAGTTGAACAAAGAAAATATAAACCCCTTAACATAGCATAATTCATCCAACTCAAGTCAATAGCAACCAAATTTACAGTAATAAACAGCTAAGAACCTAGATATAACAGCTTTACCGCAATCATAATTCACCCAACAACATAGTACATGTAATTAGCTAACAAATATTAATCTGATATTGTGATTTACCCAAACTCTTATCATATACATTTCAAAAAGTTTTGGGGGTTCCATATGTGTTTGACGACAACCAATGGCTCAAAAATAAACACACCTTTCTTGTTGTTTCCGAATTTAAGTGTCCATTTAAATGCAATATGCTTTATTGGACCGGACACTATTAAAAATTACAAAAAAGAGTCACCTTAGCTTGAAGAACATCATAGTTTTTGTAGGAGCACTGCTTCCCCACCTCATCAAGCTTCATTTTCATGATGGAACTAAAATCATTAGCGCCACAACAGAAGTCAACTTTCTGCGTGAAAAAACAATAACAGATCAGGCACCCTGAATAAAGAATCGAGTAAAATAAAGTTGAATTTTACAGTTAGAACCAAGATTTAATGTTATTTAAAACAGCAAGAAACACAAGTTAATTATGCTACGAAGCTATAAACTGAACTCCAAAAGAAACGGCAAACAAAATAAAATAGAAAGGTCACCATAAAATTCATTTGCGAAAATGAAAAAAAAAATTAGAACACAAGGGTCTAAGAGTCAGTCACGTGAAGGTCAGATATTTCCTAGAACGCCGGAATACAACCCCACTCATTTATTTTCCTTCAGTCTACCACCTTCGAACTCTTGAGGGGTCCATTTTATTTTATAAAGTGACAGTTATGGATACAGGTGCACCTATTAACGTAAAATCAATGAGAAATTATCCACTGCAACTGTATGATAGGAAAAGGTTGATTAATTTGTTTTGTGCATGCTAAAGCACCTTAATTAGTCTGTCAAGGCTGCGATCTGGACTATGGATGCCAGTCCTAAGCATGCTACACTGATTACAATGTTATGCCCTTACCTGTATCCTTTTAAAAACAGTAAAAGTAGTTGTTTAATAAGAAAATGTCGTACTCATTTACCGAGATCAATCACTTCAGTGTCAGGAGCAGGAGTTCTTACCGTGTCACCTTCTTTAACATACTAATGGAGAATATCAACAATCTGCATGATTGACATTAAGTCACATTTTAGAATTTATGCTTCAGTGGGGAAATATATCCAAATGCAAGTAGTTCAGAAAGAAAATGCTTTATAATAAATTTACATTCATTAACACTTGCTGCTGTTTTGGTGGGGATTCAACTATGACACTCTGGAGACACACGTCTCAATAATATAAGCAACATGTAATTGCATTAACTCGTATTAAGAGATCAAAATCTTGTGCATATGCTCCCACTAAGAATTAGGCACTTTCCTCTCGAAACCAATGCATGACATAACCAGGACAAAACTACAATATTCCCTATCTTGATCAAAGTTAATAAGTAATTTACATATTCTAGGATTTAATTAACTGAGCATGAATGGACATTTTATTATCACCAAACAGTCAATTTATCACTTCTTGGTATGTTAATTTTGAAGAGCACAAGCAGATCTCATGCAGGTCTAGCAGATGAAAGAAAGATGGAAAAAATTATAGATATGTCAATTAAAAAGGATGTGCTTATTTCATCAAGAGATCCACTTACTTCTTTTAGCTTCTCCACTTTTGTAAAGTGGAGACCGAAAGATGTATAAATGCATGCCATGCAAGAATGGAGCAAGATACACTCTGAGCTTGCTCTGAAGAAAAAATAATAGAAAGTATAAATGATGATAACAAAGGCATGGTGATGGTCTTACATTTCTTTTGGAGTATATACAACAGGGAGTAGCTCCTCAACATTATCAATGAGAAGCTTGTAAAATAGCCTTTCATTCCTCTCCTACAAAAAGGTCCAAAAATTTAAATTAAAAAAAGAGAAGCTAAATATTACTACATTCCAAGGACTATTTTATCACCAAGTGAGAAGCGCCTTAATACCTGGAGATCCATCATAGCAACGTATCTATGCAGAGGAACAGTATATTGTCGGAGATTGTGCATCAATCTTTTCTCCTAGTTACCAAAATCAAGACAAAGGGTAATCAGATAAAGAACAGCTCGAGGCAATATATATATATATATATATATATATATATATATATATATATATATATATATATATATATATATATATATATATATATATATATATATATATATATATATATATATATATATATATATATATATATATATATATATATATATGTATATATATAGGCAAGATCGAATGGGCAACCTAAAGTTCCTGAAAAAATACTGCAAGAGGTAGCAGGCCGCGTGAGTAATGGGCATCTCTCTCTTTTTCAGTAAACGCAAGCCCTTTGTTATGATGTGGATCCCGCAATAATGTGTATCAACACATACAAACACACGTTGTAAGCAGAGAAAAATAGAACAAAAATAAGAGGGAAACTCCATCAGAAGATCTCAAGCTGCACCAGCTAATGAGGGACACTCTTAGCGGCCACATTACTCCAACCTTCCTAAGCTTTGATATTAAAATTTTCAAGTTCGTTTTCCTTCCGATCATAGATGTGAACCATCTAAAAAGCAAAATAATAAAAAGAACATTTATATCGTATATAAAGAATAAAAGTTGAGGATCAGTTGAATCACACACCTAAGAACTGATATAGAGAGGAGAAATTACAGAAAAGACTGCTTCAGTTGCGCACTATCTTGAATAATCTGACTAGTAAAAGCCTGTTCTCCGACCGGACAAACCATCTCTGCCAAAGTCCCACCGCAGGAGGTCTTGGGATTGTGTCCTGCTTCCTCCATTGTCTCAAAGAAAGGGGGATTACACATACAGAAGTCAAATTTCTCGCCATCTTTGACAACACCCAGAAGTACAGGAGGTCCATGATAAATATCATTTGCCCCAGTCCCAATATTAAAATCCTTTATAATATCACCTTCCTTTTGTGAGTTTAGAATGACATCAGAAGACAAAAGATCTTCGATCCAATGGATGTAATTAGATGTGTTTGGTACTGTGGGACATAGATGTCCATCAGGAATCCACCTAGAGTTTTGAAGTCAGAATTCATTAGTTTAGAAAGATAAATTTAAACAAATGATTTTTAAACAATTGAGTGAAAACTGGTTATCAGACAAAACTCAGCTGAGAACACTCAACTACCTTACATAAAGGGCCTCAAAACTCAACTTATTCTAGAGGAAGTATTTATGGTCCCAAAGAGGCTCGGATTCAATAAAAAAATGAAATAATCAAAGGTGAAAACTTGAGGTACTTACAGTTCACAAATATATAGAAGAATGGAACGTTTACCCAACTTTGTGTGATCTAATGATGTAACCAGAAGGCAAATTAGAAGAACTATAAATGAAATATAAAAACTTGAAATTCAAGTTGTTGCTTTTATTATCTTTCCCGCAATCAAGAGGTGGAAAAACCCAAACTATAACCACAAAAGCCATAACAACTCCAACGGGCAAAAAGGCAAACCTGACTAACAGAGAAAAGTTACAAATTTAGATGTTAATATTTCCATTGTATTAACCCAACAAACAGAGGTTTTCTGTCATCAAGTTGTTTACCTTTGAGGTTACAATACCACATTAACCAACACAAGGTTCATTCAATTGAGACGCCATAGTAACCAAATCAAAGTATGCAAGAGAAAACGGGTAGGGGCTGAGGTTAAGAGAGAGATGAAAAACCTGGAATGCAATGAACAACCGAGGCCAAGAATAGAATTTGCTTCGTTGTTCTCTCAAATAGCGTCAAGGGGATAGGGTTTGGGCGTATGTATGTATACGACCAAGAATCCACTTGTCAAAAACCTAACACAGATTTTCACTATCTAATAACACAAATTCATCCATAGAAGAATTCCAGAAACTGACCTCGAATGTAGACTTGCACCATCTCTCAACGATAATAATCCCAGATTCAATTGATTAGATCTGTCACAAAAACAAAAACAAACAAAATCAAAACATGACTCATATTAAAACACGAAATAGATGAATAAATTACCAGATGCATAACGCTAATGAGCAGAATTGCGCCAAATTGATGAAAAAATAAAATCAATCGAAACAGGAGAGAAGGGGAGACGACGACGCAGAGGGTGGGGATGTTTCAGCTGCTACGACCGTCCTTTGGATATGGAGAATGAAGAAATCTCTGTATGTGTCTGTGTGTGAGAGAGAGAGAGAGAGGAGAGAGGAGAGAGGAGAGAGAGAGAGGAGGAGGCGCTGTGGTGTGGAAGATGGAGTGACGCCCTGAGCCCTAGAGAAAGATCGAGAAGAAAATAGAATATAAAATGACTTTTGTGTACGCTATATTCAAGTTTCCATTTTGGCGGATTGATTTGAGCGGGAAAACAGAAATAGCTGGGGCTCTAAAATCACTTCAGCCATTATATTATAATAATAGATAGATCCTGATAACCCTAACATCAATCCCCTACACCAATTCAGCCAGAAAGTTCATTACCGATACTTGAAGAATAGCGAGAAAGGTATGACACATCAGGTAAGGAGGTTAAACAATCATGAGATGGGGGTGTATCAAGTGACAACCGCACGTCAGAGTGATAAAGGTGGAAATATCCAAATTGTCCAATTTAATGAGCGTACCTGCACATGTGGTAAATGGGTTGCCTATCACATGCCCTGTTTCCAGCTTCTTGCATGTTTCCATGCCCAATATCTTGATGGTCGTTCTTTCGTTTCTCCATTTTAAACCATTAGGGAATATTACAAGACATGGAAGGGAACATTTGAACCAATCCCCTATGAGGACTATTGGGATGCGGATGGTTTGGTGCCACGTTTTTTCCCTAATCCCCACCTTCGACGTTCTGCGAAGTCTGGACGGCCTAGATCAAGACGCTTCCGAAATTGTATGGACTTTCAAGCAGATAAACGGAAGACTCTGTGTTCATCATGCAAACAAGAAGGCAACAATCATCATAGATGCCCAAACATTAGGGAGTAGAATAATGTTTTTCATGTAATTTATCATTGAGTTGTTGGATTTACTTTGTGTTTCATTTGGATTTCGTTTAAGTATGACTTGAATGTAATTTTGATTGGTTATACATTTTGTGTTGTTTGTTGTTTGAATATAACTTTGTTTTTCTTTTGGATTTGGTTTAACTTGGATTCTCGTTTCACCGCACACGTAAAATCCAATATATCAAACTCTAAAACTCCGTATAATATACCATAACACACACCTCCACACATGTACTAAAGTCTCAAAATAATATTCAAATATACTAAACTTTACAAACACTTAAAAACCCATACAACAAACAGACAGAGAAGGGTGGAAAATACATAAATGTTTTCTTACAATAATAATAAAACAACTAATATCACAATTTTTTATTACATCTAAATAAAAAAATAGTTTCCCTTATTTCCCCTGTTATACTTTTGTCATAGGCAAATGGGTGAACTTATTCGTCGGATGCCGCTCCCGAGACCCTCTTTTAATTAACTCCTTCCGTTGAGCAGGGGTAAGACGTACCCCACTAGATGAAGTAGCAGCCGAATCAGAGAAGGGTGGAAGATTCGCTCGTGAGGATGATGAAGGAACCCTGAAGTCGCTTCCCGAATATACGGGCGTGTGAAAAGTCCTAGGTGGAGGGTCAACGAAATCATCATCATCATTAATAATCCCACTCACCTGACTCGAGCCGTGGCGAGGGTAAGTACCTGAATAAATACCCTCCTCAACCTCCAATCTAATCCTCTCCTCGTGCTCCTCCACCTAAGTAGCTCCACACTGTGAAGAATAATCAAAGAGTCCATCATACTGAGTCTTGGAATCTGGCTGGACCTCGGGCTCTGGCTCATCTGGCAATGGCTCTAGCTCTGGATGGGGTTGTGGTTGTGCACGACTGAAATTACCCGGGTTTCGGCTCGCGCGCGGGGCCCCCGGCATCTCGCATTTCGTCGTGTTTTGGAAATGACCCTTATCCGATAGGCAGCGCGTTCGCGCCCCGACATCTGGCTTATTCCGTTTTGCGGTGTTGGAGGTGTCTCGCCGTGTTTTCGCTTTGTAGAGTCGCCACGCCGTTTTTATTAAGCCCAAAACATTGAAAAAGGGCATCAGTTTAAAAATAAACTGTTTTTGTGTGATGAGATTTTGAGTTCGGAGGTCAGATGACTCCTCGGGAAGAGAATATTAGAATCTTAGAGCTCACCCGAGTCGCCTCGTAAAAACAAGTCTTTCGGATACCCCTAATATTCTTTAACTGTTATGTGTGTGTATGTGCTTTTTTAAAAATGCATGCTGTATCGGATGTCTACATTGTACACTGCTTTATTGAAATGTATTGAAATAGTGTAGGAAGGAAGCCTTACCAATGTTGGTTCATGTCTGTCTTCCGCAGAGGAATAGTGTTTGAGGATGGAATAGTGTTCCGGGACGGACCGGGATTGCTACGGGAGGAGCCGGTTGTCTGCGGACAGAATTTCGGCGTGCGTTGAGATCGCAGGGATCACTCGGGCAGCGGTTCGGCGTGCATTGGAATCGTTGGTTGGATTCGGGCAGAGTGTTGGAATTGTTGGTTGGATTCGGGCAGAGGTTCGACGTGGGTTGGGATCGCCTGGTTTGACTCGGAAAGAGTCGGGACGTCTCGGGAAAGACCAGGCAAGGCCTCGGAGTACCACGAGGGGCCTCAGAGTACCTCGATAGTGCCTCGGCCCAACGCGGGAGCATCGCGGGAGCGCTCGAAGAGGCTTCGGAGCACCACAAGGGAGCTCGAAAGGCCTCGGAAGGATCCGAAAGGGGCCGGGAGTGCCTCGAGAGGACTTAAAGGGGTGCCAGAAGGCTGGGGGGAGAGGAGAGAAGAGGGAGATGTGTGAAATGAGGGAGGGGGAGCCCTCTATTTATAGTGCGAGATTTAGTGCAAGAAGGTCCGTACGGACCTTCTAGGTAATCCAACTTTTTGGTTTTCCTCGATTTGAGGGAATAAGTGGACTTTAAAAAGATTTAGCCATGATGGTGTCTGGTTGCAAAGAGGTCCGTATGGATCAACCTTGCATGCAGAAAGGTCCGTACGGACCAACCATGTAGAGGGGTAATGATCACTTCCGGGATTTGAGGGAATAAGTTGGACTTTAAGGGGATTCAGTAATCATTGAAGCAAAGAGGTCCGTACGGACCATGTATGCTTCTTTAATTTTTGAAAAATTCCTAAAAGGTCCTTTTGTCCCTTTTTGTCCTAGAAAGGTCCCTCCCTTGGTTTGGTTGGTGGTTTTGAGGTTTTTGAGTGTCACGGGTCTTCGAGACTGCGTTTGTGTGAGTCTGCGGTGTTTCCCGTGTGTTCGAAAGAGGGTGATCCAGATTGGGGTACTTACAATGATGTCTAACATGACATTGTCGAGGTTCTACCCCATGTACGCGATCTACCAGTGGTGTCGTTGCTGCTCCCTAACTCCCGTAAGCGTGTGTCTAATTAACCTTCGTAGCTCGCCTTGTGCGGCATTACCCACATATGCTCCTCCTCCTCATTGGTGACATGCATACGTTGAAGGTTTTGCACCTGTTTTTATAACAAAAATAATAATTATGAGAAATAAGCTAATAAATTGAAGATTTTTTTTTTTTTAAACTAGAAATAATAACTTGAAAAATGTAAATACTTACCACGCCCTCTAGGAAAGGGGCAACCGACCGGTATCCAGCGTCCTCTATATGAATGGGGTTCTGCACGAACATGCACGTTATGCTCCTATACCACATCTTATATGGATCGGTGTAATGCATAATGTGAAAGCCTGGGACCTCCCAAGCCAATAAGTTCCGCTGCTGTCCCTAAAGTGCAATGTATTATTGATGGCGGTCGCTCCAAATCATAAGATTGTTTCCACGCCTATCAACTCTGTGCAAGTCCCTCTGAGTATCGCACGGTTCTGGGACCCCTGCAGCATGTCAAACTGCCTCAGAACACGATCCGGCAAATGCCACTCTATCCTCTCAAAGCATATAAGAGGGACCCGCACCATCCATACGGCCTGTTCCTGAGTGCAGTATGCCGGAGCATATCTATCTCTATAAGGCTGCCACACAACCTAATCATTTGTTAGCTTGGCCATCTGATCACGATAGCCTCGCAGGTTATGGGCAGTAACCTTCTTGAGATACAATGATGATCCGGTCCACCTGAAATTTCATAAAAATAATAATTATAAGAAACAGTTAAAAAAATTATAACGATGAGAAAAAAACTATAGCGACGCACTTCCCCAACTGTACATCCAGATCCTCGAAACCTCCCGAAGTAGAGGGAGATAATACAACTTAACCTTGTTATTCGTACGATCAGGCATCACCGTAGAACCCAAGGCGAGCATGATATATGCCCGTACGTACATATCCACAATGTCTTGAGGAGTATCATCAACGAGGTCATTAAAGTGTGGAAATTGGCTCGTAATCCACCTGATCTTTAGACTACTCCCATCTATATCTCCGGGTGATGGGATAGCTCCTAAAAACTGGTGACATACCACCCGCCAGTCTTGAAGTGCTGGGATGTCAGCATCAGTAACAACACCCCCATCAATCGGCAACCCAAAAATCATGCCGATATCCTCAAGGGTAATCATCATCTCACCAACCGGAAGGTGGAATGAATGGGTCTCCGGACGCCATCTCTCGATCAAGGCCTCCAGCAACCCATAATCGTATTGAATTCTCCCCATGTAATGAACTCTACTAAAGCAACACTCGGCTAATCTCGACAAAATTCTCGGCGCTAGTCTATCCAGCAATGTGGCACCACGACGAAATGAGAGCTGACTAGCAACCTGCTGTCCGACCTAAATAAAACGAGATTTGTGGTCCTCATGTTTAGTCAAAAAAACAGAGATATCGATAGGCCCGGGATTAACGAAGGAATCCATCTGTTTCAAAAAAATAAACTCAATTTCAATATCAAATAAATACATAAATAAATATAGAGAATTTCAAACATCAATAGCAAATACTTCTACTTCTCCAAAATTGAGTCACATATTGAGTTCAAAACCCACCAAAATTTCAAATGTACCAGAATGAAGTTCAAATATATCAACTATTGAGTTCAAATATACAAAAAATGGAGTTCACATGTTCCAACAATTGGGTTCAATAACAACACTAATATTCAAGAAAATACTAATTTTTTCAATATATACAAAATAAAAACAAAGCATATACACAAATCAAAGCAAAAATCTAACTTTTTTATACTATTTCAACAAGTATCCAATTCAAAGCAAAATCATCAAAGCATATAACATATTTCAACAATTATCAAAATCAAAGCATATACCCAAATCAAATCAAATACTTTATTTCAACAATGAAAAATGATAAACTTTGATTTAAACTTACAATAATGGCGAAATTAGATGGTGAAAAGCGGATTTGATGATGGCAATGACAACCTTTTTCTTCTTCTCCCTTACTTAAACCCTTATGTTTTTTTTTTCTTTCTTCAGATTCAGTTTGAAGCGGCCGCTGATGTAGGTTTAATTTTTTAGAACTCGCTACACCATGTAGCGAGTTTCATACCGAGTGAAATCGCTACATGGTGTAGCGATTTAGGTTCGACTAATTATCGATTGAACGCCGACTTGATTAACCCGAATTAAACTAAACTCGCTACACCGTGTAGCGAGTTTCAACAGTAACATGTTGAACTCGCTACACCGTGTAGCGAGTTCTAAAAAGTGGGACATTTTGAAAAATAGTTTCAAATGTGAGTTATTTTGGTATTTATATTTTTATAATAGAATTATTTGAGAAAAAAAAAAAATTTAAAAATGAAGCCCTATATAACAAATGACAATTCTTTCGGGGCAATGATTCAATTTAGAAAAGTATTTCGGGATAATGGGATATACTTATAAGTAGACAACCACCACACACACACACACACACACAGAGAGAGTTCGCCATTATCGTTGCAACCGGATAGAAAGATGGAGAGGTTCTTTGGGAGAGGTTACAGAGGAGATCCAGGGATTCCCCACACCAAAGCTGATACGTTCCCCAACGTATGGATTGGTACCGCCACTTTCATTGGCTACTCCATCAACAACCCTTACTTGTGGACAGTTAACAATGAATACAAGTAAATCCTTTATGCCCTCAATTATCTCCTGCCCTATTTGATTATTTTCGATTTGGGTTTTGATTATCTGTGTAATTGTGTGTTTGTGTGAGGATGAGGGCGGGGAATTTTGTGCATTTATCTTGTTTTGGAGTATTTGATTGAAGTTGCTTATGCTGTTCAATTGCTATTTTGCTCTATGTGATTTTTTTCTTTTAAAATATTTTATGAGCTGGGTTTTATGTGTTTTTGTTCTCTGGATGTATATTTATTCTGTGATTTCGTTGTTTTATTTTATCTTATGAATATATTTGTGGGTAATTGTGCGTTTGTGTAGGGGCGGGGGGGGGGGGGGGCAGAAGATTGTGCATTTATCTTGTTTTGGATTTATTTAATTTTTGAATGAAGCTAGATGCTTATGCAGTTCAATTGTTATTCTGGGCCTTTTTTTTTGGGTTTATTTTTTGTTTGTCTGGGTGGTGTATATTAATTCTGTGAGTCAGTTGTTTTATTTCATCTCATGAAGCTGAACTGGGGTAGTTGGAATACATGCTGCAATGAGTTCTTTTAGAAGGTAGAGTGAAGAGAGGAAGGGATTCAAATATCCTATGGGTCCTGTGAACAGATTCCCAGTTTCAATTAGACCATATTCAGATGAAGAATTTTATATCTTACTACTTTTTCGTTACTATGAAAATAGTGGTTTATGAATCTTTTTTTTTTCACCTTAAAATTTACTCTAGAACTAGATAGTATACGTCTCATCCGAATATGACCAAATTGACTTCAAAAAGTCAACATGAAACCTTTCCCCTTTGTCTCTGGGAAGGAATGGGGTGGGTGGAAGATCAGGCAAAATATAATCAGACATATATTTGAAGCTAAACTATGTTAAATTATACTCATTTATATTTAGTTTCAGTGATCATGGTTCTATATACTTGAATGGTCATTACTCTAACTGCATTCATTTGAGTCTAATGCTCTGTTCCTTGATCAGAATTTGATAAATAAATAGAAACAAGGAATGACGGGGTTTGACTGGTTGAGGAACTTCACCTAGCTATGCTCTTATTAGTCCGTGAACTTCTCATCTTGCTGTGTAGGGGTAATATGGTATCAAAATAAAGGAAGTCACAAGTCACTGTATTATTGATCAAATAAAACTCATATTAAATCATGAAAAGAAGACTTCTTAACCGAGGACTTAATTCACTGAAAGCTTGAAGGTAGTAAGTTAGGAATAAGCTAAGTAGGTATTGATGGGTAATACTTCCCTTCCATGAATGGACGTTTATTTTCAAAAAAATAAATCCCAAAACGTGTGTCCATTTTCTAGCCAAGTTACTAAATTCGCCTTTGTCAGCTATTACGTCCTAATCTGCACTTGCAATGATATATTGGGATCATTAAGGGTATTTATGTACATATGCCACTAAGATTGCTTAAAGTGGCAACGACAAAACTCATTTTGTGACAAAGTTAGTAATTTTTTTGATGATGAAATAGTGAAAAGATAAGAAAGGCTGACAATACTCAGATGCAAGATAAGTTTTGCAATGTGGGTAGATAATTCTGCATCTCATTTCATCTTTCCCATCACCATCATGAAATGGATCAAAAGTTAAGGGTGGATTTTTTTGGCTGCAAACCGCAATATTACTTTCATGCAAGTATTATAATTTCCGGAATTTTTCTGACTTCAATTGAAGCTTGACCATTTTTCCATTTTTTTTTATGCTATTATGCTTTCATCTCCCCTCCTCTCTCTCTCTCTCTCTCTCTCTCTCCCCCAAGTTCTCTTTTGTTTCCTCCTCTCCCTTTTCTTAGTAAATCAAAAGGTCCCCACAGAGCCAAAGTTTGAAACGGGTGAAAGATATTAAGCATTTGAGTTTATATGCACTTGGATATGATGGTTAAGAGCTAATTAATGTCACATTAGGATTATATTTGTAAGTCAGTGTTGTGTTTATGATTTTTATAATGCGGCACTATCCCAGTGATGTTTATTGTCAATCATTTGTTCTTATAATTGTCGTTATGATGGCATTATCCATTGGTAGGTTAGGTAATATTTGTGGGTGGGCATTGATTGTAAATAACTGCGATATTATTTTCTTGCTTCGAATTTCCTCCCGTCCGATTTTTTTGGAAATCGATTGTTGTTTTAGTACTCATGAAGAGTTTCTGGTGCTTTCATACAACCAATTTGTTGCTATAGTGTGTGTGTGTGTGTGTGTGTGTGTGTGTGTGTGTTGCACAAAACAACTCAGTATAAAATGCTGTCATGCTGGTGTGCTTAACAAGGAAGATAATTTCTTGTCGCTTCTAGGTTTACCCTGCAGCAGATTTGTTGCAAGGTCAAAACATTAACTGGGACTAAAATCCTAAATTGATTTTGGATCAATTTAGCCCCGCAAAGTACATAAGCTGACGCCCTGTACTTAATCCTGCCTTATCATTGAAATAAAAATTTACCTTGACGTCTCAAATAGTATGTGATAACTCTCCCGTTAAGAAGCTTAGGATAAAGTGCAGGATAGAATAGAAGATTCGCCATATTTTGAGCTATCTATACATTCTTATTTGTTGCTTATTACCTCCGACCCAAAACAAATGTCCCATCTGACTTGTCAACGGTTTTAAGGAATGTGTTTTACTAGCTTGTGCATTGCTTGTACAATGATTAAATTTCACCAAGTCTATTTTTTATTTAGGATAATTATTTTTTATTCAAATTATCGGTCAAAGTGTAATCAAGTTGAGCAACAGTGTAATTTCAAATGGGACGGAGTGGTATATACATACATATATATATACACGTACATATGCATCTAACTTTGTTAGAATCTCTGCCCAGTTTTCATGATCTGGCGATGCTACATGAACAATACCACATGAGGAAGGCATTGGAAAAGAAAAAGAAATACATGCCCTTGGTAAGTTCGAAGTGCCTTAAAACTTAAAAGTAAAATTCTCTGTATATTTTGTGGAATTGCTCATACAAATTTTCTTTTCCTTTTGTTGCAGTGGAACAAGCACGATAAAAAATGGCTTGACTTGTACTACGACAAATGGCCTGATTATTTTCCTTAGATTTTCTCCGGTCATGGGAAAACCAACGGCTGCTTGTTGTTATGTATGCTGTTTTGTTACAAATGCAGACTTGTTAGACTATTGACGACGTTTGTGCCCTCGATTGAGCGTATGTGTTGACTTGGTACTTTATTTGCCAAAAGGTTGTGATACTTTATAAGACGCAGCTATGATTATTGCATGTTTGTTGTTGTTGTTGTTGTTGTTGTTGTTGCTGCTGCTCTTGTTGTTGTTGCTGCTCTTGTTGAATCTGTGTTAGATTGGAAATAGAACAAGGGTATGCTCTAGATATAGACATTCCGAAAAGGAGGCTTTGTCTGAATGGATGATCTATTTAAGGAAGGGGTGATGCTAAAGTTAAAAAAAAAAAAAAAAAAAAAAAATTGTTATTCACCCAGCACAATACTCCCGTAGTACTAAGTTTACCTAAAAAATTGTAGACTACAACACCATTATTTCTACTTTACCCTTTTAAATACCTAAATAAATACTCACCTAAATTAACAAAATATACCCCACATCCACCCCGCCCCATAGCCACTTGCATGCACGAACACACCTAACCTCACAGATTTAAACAATGCAGATGGAAAAATAAGAATAAAATAATAATAGTCTTTTTTTTTTACAGAATTTGGAAAGTTAGAAAGTTCTTCTGTCAAACCTTGATCAATAAACCTGCAAAATCCTTAAAATTGTATCTGATTAACCCATGTATTGTAAACATTCCCTCATTTTTATCCTGGAGCATTTTGATTTCATTTCCCATTTCTTGACAAATCCCATTAAACAACACAGATGCAGGAAGAGAGAGAGAGAGAGAGAGAGAGAGAGAGAGATATTTGTAAGGTTTGGGGAACAATTTCAAAAAGTTCGGCCGCTAATGGTTGAATAATTTAATAATGCTCAACCAATGATGTTTGAACTATCTTTAAATGTTCGGCAGTCCTTGGCCAGACAATACAAATATGTTTGATCGACAATCATCAAACATTGCAAATATGTTTGGCCACTAGCAACCGAACTGTAGTGGCGAGGATATGTTAAAAAAATAAGAAAAAAAACATTGTAAAAATGCTTAGAGTGTTCAAAATATATACATTTACGCATAGGTCAGGTGTTCTTTCATTCAAGCTTGATCTTTCAACGCAATATAGTAATCTTGAAGAAAGAAAGAAATTTGCAAGAATTTTGTAAGCTTGATGGGAGTTTTTTTTTTTATGACGGAGGTAGGAGGGAATGTAAGAAAGGTAAATTTGTAGGGTTTAAGTCTTAAAGTCTGAGGTTCCACCTTAAAACAATTGGTACTAAGGGGAGTGGCCACCAAAGCTTACAACGTGGACTTATCAATCGGGTGGCGCGGAGTAACATCGTGGGCTGTTGGGCCTACACGTGTAATGAATCTACTCTGATACCATCTTAAAGTCTGAGGTTTCACCTTAAAATCAACTGGTACTAAGGAGAGTGGCCCAGGATCTTTATATATTATAGGCAAGGTTTGTCAATTTCCAATGTGGAATAATACCTCTAACATTAAGGGAGATGAAAATTTAATAGGTAGATGAAAGAAAGATTTAATATTGCGGGTGTATTCAGTAGATAGATAAATAATATTAAATAATTCAATTGTATGTGCATATCATTAGGTGTATAACACAGGTAGTATGGTCATTACAATTGGTGACATTTTTGTAAAAATTGCATTGTGGAGGTATTTAGTAATTGTGAGGGGGTGAATAACAATTTTCTAAAAAATGTCATAAAATTTTGCTTACAAAATATTTATCGGATTTACTACTCATTAATTATTTATTTTCGATTTGAATAAGTGCTTTCAACATTAACTAATCATGACACCCTTTATTAGCTTAACTGTACCGCCAAATCCGATATCCTTGTTCACGCTAAACCCCTGATCAAAGAAACTTCCTCTCTTAATGCAATATTTTTTTCAATACGCATGCATTTAGTTTATCGAATGACAAATGTTATGACTAATATTGTTTCGAAAATTCGAGGTCTTCTTTTGCCTCAAATAAACTATTTTATTACGAAAACAGCATTCTTGATATAAAAAACAAATGAATAATTATTTTGGTAGATAAAAAAATAATGACAATGATAAATTTTTTATTTTATGAAAATTTAAAAATAGATGGATAATGTTTCTATTCGTGCATCAATAACTCTTTTTAGAATAATATAATTGTAGCCTAGTGGTAAATTCAAACCTTACCTTCAATGAGCACTAGAGTTCGATCGCTCTAATTGTCTCCTGAATTGAGACATCGTCAAAAAATAAAATAAAAAAATAATAAGAGAATAATTAAATTATTATATTTTTTTTGAACAAAGTTCAAATTAGCTTGACAAATAAATAAAGATAAATTATGATATTTATTCTTGGGAAAAAGAAAGTATTTTAATAAGCACATTAACTATTTTTTTCTCAAATAATTACTATTTAAAATAATAATTCCCAACATGACAACTTTTTGAAACTATTTACCAAAATTGCCACTTTTTCAAAACTCGCCATTTTCAGTAGCGATATTATAAATTTCTCGCTTAAACTTGCTACTACAAATAACGAGTTTCATTTTCCTAAATTTTTTATTTGTATTTTACGTAAATAATTTGGAAACTTTTGTGAAAATTTTGTTAATTTTAAACTAGCTACTACAAATAGCAAATTCACATTAATTAGATAACATTTAGTAATGAAAGTGAGTTTTGATAAACCTGAACTCGCTAATGTGAATAGCGAATTCAGGCAACCTAAACTATTAGCGAAATTACTAAATCTGAATTCCAGCCTAAAATGACTAGTTCACATCCAACCTACAAACCTGTACCATATGTATCAAACTTACATATTTATGTATCAAGCACAATTCAACATCTTTGACAAACAAGCACATTCAATATGTAAATATAACAAATTATCATTAATGAACGCGTAATCATCTTGAATCAGATCATGTATGGATGGGCATAATCTATCACCTCTTTACCCAACACACCATTTACCACGTTCTCAGCTCGTGCATTTCATAATGATATGTACTCACCATGTTCAGGATCCCAAGCCAGTGGATCCTGAACATGTTCTCAGCTCGTGCTTTAAATACAATATCATTATGGAATGCACGAGTTGCACGTAGGCTGGTCAACACGTTTCTTGCAGCATCAAATACAATTTTCCCGAAATTCTCAAAATTATTTACGTATAATACGAAAAAATAATAAGAAAAAATGAAACTCCCTATGCACAACAACAAGTTTACACAAGAAATTTATAAAATTGCTATTGAAGATAGTGAGTTTCGAAAAAACAGTCATTTTTGACCAATACTTGGTTGTCATTATTGGTAAGTATTGGAGTATTTTTTAAAAGAAATATTCTGGGGAAAAATCAACATTGATTTGTCAAATAAATTTATTTATTTCACTTTATTTTTTGGTATTAGAGGAAATAAAATGTGATAGTGAAAATCTTCTAGTCGGGACACACGGTCACACACCCATCGATTGATCATCAAGAAGTCACGTCATTCTATCCAAAAACAATGGCGAACCTTCTCCAAGTTTCTTCATCTTTCCCCTCCCCTAATCTTCCAACTGTTTCTGCAAGACCAATCATCAAAGCTTCATTGCCGAATCGCACTTTTCCGACCAAGATTTCAACCCATTTTGGCAAATGGGTCGCCGGATTTCGTTCCAAGACGATGAACTTCGCCCTGTCCGGCACTCTTGCTCTCGCATTATCTTTCACAGGCCAGTAACTTCCTAGTAATTGTTGCTATAATAACTGGTTTTCTTTTTGCTAAGGATCATTGTGATCACAAATTAAAGATATACATGATCAGTTAAACTAGAAAACAAAATATGTGATAAATGCTAAGAAGGAGCCGAGATTTGAGGAGGATAATAATAAAATTATCTTTTGCCCACTTCTATACTTTTTCTGTCTGCAAAATATTTGAGATATTAGTTTCTGGGTTAATTATAATTCAAATATTTGTATGGAATATTTAATATTTTGCATTATTAAAGATACTTGCTTTATAATCACGGATGAATGTTGTTAGTAGTGGCGAAGCCAGAAAGTATGTGTAAGGGGTTCAAGATTATGATGTAGTGGTACATTTCCTTAAATCAAAGGGGGTAAAAAATTACTATATTTAGTGGTAGAAATATTATTTTCTCAATCTTGAAGGTGGTATTTAAGGGGGTCGATTGACCACTATGTCCAAAGCATAGCTTCGCCAGTGGAATGATTTGTATTCCTTATGCAAGATCAGTTTATGTATGGCTTTAGAGGGGTCTTGATATAAAACTAAGCAGAACTCACACTAATTAATCAAGTATATTGCCAATGAATTGGTTCGGGATGGGGGAGGTGGAGGTTGGTGTTTGTGAATGCATAACTCTTGTATGTGCAGCTTATTACTATGCCCTCCGTCCCAAAATCAATGACCAAATTTTGTCAAAATTTGCTCGTGATCAAAAGATTTTTTTAGAAAATTTGGTCATTCATTTTGGGACGGATGGAGTTCCAAGTAATCAAAGACCATTGTTGCATACTTGCATCCACTTCGGATATGAGTGATTTGGGGAGATGACGGTAGCCTCCATGGTTAGCTGCATGGTGAATTTGGTCAAGAGAGCCCATTGTAGGTCTCTGAGAGGGAGACTCCGAGCTCATGTCACAAAGGGATTTGTTTTTGAGAGTTGAATGCTAAGAGAAATTACCTACCTTGATCGCCTTTCATTCCTTTTATGCTTTATGTGGGAGTGTAGAGGCTTAATTCTCAGAGACCTTCTACGATATAAGTTCCATGTACAGGATTAGCCGATTAGGTACCTAGAGGTCTTACATTTCCCCATATGTACATGGTCAGCGGAGGCCACTACTTTTGAACCACTTGTATTTGGCTGGTTGCCTCTCTTTTGGCATAATGGGTTGGGTTCAAAGTTGGTTTGATATGCTGTATAGGCAACTTGTTTGTTGCATTTTTTATTTGATGAGCTTTCATTTCAGTTTCTTGAACTAGAATTATTACATACTCCATCTGTCCCACTAAAAGTTACACTCTTTACCCCTTTGGGTGTCTCACTAAAACTTACAGTTTCCTAGAATGACAATGTTTTAATAATTCTCTTATCCATTGGGACCCACTTGAATACTCACAACAACTATCCATTTACTTTTCCCTACCTACTTTCTCTCCCATACCTCACTTTTAATTCTCACAACAATTACACCAATTATACGTTTTCTTAATCCCTGTGTCCAAAACAAAAGTGTGTAGTGGGACGGAGGGAGTATATTTTTCTTGGAGTCTCATGGTCTAGAAACGATTATTGGGTAACCCTGTTCATATTTCATATTTCATATTTCATAGTTCATACTGTTTTCTTCTTTCTTATTGTGTTTCTTTAAAAGTTCTCAGCTTCCGTCACTTTAGCATGTATACGTACTGGAGATTTTTGGGCTCAAGACCAAACAAAGACGTGCAAAGTGTCTCAAATACTAATTTCTCTTTGTTTCTTTGTTGCATATTTTCATTAGAAAGAGGAATACTATGTTTTTGGTAGGAATCTTGGCATAGGAAAGAATCAGAAACTAATGCAGTACTAATATTTATATAGGTCACCATGTAATTGATTATGGAAATTGGATTAATGCATTGGTTAGAAATGCAGACGTTTGATGAGTCTACACTCGTTCATGATCCTTGGCCTAACTTAATCAATAGAAATGAATTCATAGTTTTTATTTTCTATCCTTTCATTTGCATGTCAGAATTATTGTCTTGTATCAGACTGCAGATTATAAAAGACCACCGGAAACTTTGTAGGAGTTGGATTTGCTGAGGGAAAAGTTGGGGTTAACAAACCAGAATTACTTCCTAAAGAGTTCACTCCGGTAATTGATGTTGCTGGCTTCCTCTCGGATGGACAGGTATGAAATCTTCTCTATTTTGGGTTTTCTGCTTTTTGCCCAATTTTTTAATTACACCTGTTTTTAAACAAGAAAGTTTCTATTTTGAGGGATCAAAGATTTATAAAGAAAAAAGTAAGTTTATTGATCGAAATTTTGTTATTCTCTCTTTTATGAAAAAAGTGAAGCTAATGCTTTATTCTATTTATTTTCCATTAGGAGAGAAGGCTTAAGAAAGAGATTGCTTCTATCGAAGAAGATACTGGATTTAAGCTAAGAGTTCTAGCTCAGAACTATCCGGATACACCTGGTATACTAAAAATATATTCAAAGTCTTTTTGTATATTACTCCCTCCATCCCAAAATGAATGTCCAAAAAAATTTCAAATTTGCTCTTGATCAAGAATAATTTTGGACATTTTTTGGACATTCATTTTGGGACGGAGGGAGCATTAATTTGAACTTGATCTTTTTGGCTATTTCTTAATCATGGTTTTTTTTCAAACCATTATAGGGTTAGCAATCAAGGATTTCTGGCAAGTGGATGATCAAACTATTGTCTTTGTTGCTGACCCCACCTTTGGTAAGAAACAATTATGTATTACTCTCGTAATATTGCAAGAATTAACAGACTAATATATAATGTTCTTATACTTATCAGGCAATATATTAAATTTTAACGTGGGAGCTTCAGTAGATTTAGACATACCACGTAGCTTTTGGAGTCGCTTGGCTGGAAAATACGGAAACATGTTCTATTGGAAAGAGAAGGTGAAACTTAAATGTCAACTTGATCTATATCATGTCTTATTTTTAGCTTGTTAAATTACTTTAGTGTCCTTTTACAATGACGATGAAACAGGGAGAGGATGCATCTGTTGAAGCTGCAGTCATGGCAATATCAAATTGCTTACGAGAACCAGTGGGAGCAAATAATTGTGCCGAAGTACAGTAATATTTTCATTAGTCACTGCATTTGTGTTATTCTTTTTGGATCTTTATTTGGCTAAACCAAAACAAAGTGATAATGCAATATTGCTGTTTTAATCTTGTGAATTGTGTTCGGTTTTAGTTAGTACTTCTTCATATTTTATGTGTGTATTGTTGTTGCTGCTTTCCGTCATGGAATTGTAAATGGAGTTTTAGGTTCGTTTGTATATCATAATTATCTTCGCAGAGTTGTTTGAAATTTCCAGCGTTTGGTAGTTCAAGAAAATAAACGAGTCAAGAAAATCCCTCATTCTTCTGTGGAAAATGACTTCGGATTTATAATGATGCCCCGCTTAAACCCTCCTTTATCACACAACTTAGACCAGCAATGCAATATGGTGGGACTATTGTATGTATTTTCTACGCAAGGAAACAAAGTATTGAATGCTCAATTATTGTAAGGTTCGATTGTATATGTTTCCAGGGTACTGCTACAAGGAATTGTCAAACTAAATTAAAATGAAAAATGAAAAGAATAATATGCACTTTTCTTCTTCCATTTCTGGGGATCAGTAAGGTTTTTTTTTTTTTTTTTTCAATATCAGTTATATTCTGCTAGGCGTTATCTCTTCTGTACTGCAGAATATTCTGTAATTTCTCAGGTGAACAAGGGACTGAAAGAGCACCCTCGTGTTGAAATCCATATTCTTCTTCAGCTAGCTCAAGTAATTTCAAGAATGCAGGATTACCAAGGTACTTCAACTTAACCACAAATCTCTTTGGTTTCTCACACTTAACTGCAAACACAGCAAAGTGTCCTTCCTTCACATCTCGAGCCTTTTTCTTTTGCTCTTCAAATTCAACGTCACCACAGTATGGATTTATTGGTTTCAAACATGAAAAAGACCTCTGCATGATCCTAACTAAGTTAGTATATTGGTAAGGGCGAGAAATCATCATCTTAAACTTGAAGTGAAACTGTTTTTGTGAACACTACAATAGAAAGGAAATTTGTCTAGTTTTTTCCTACCCTACTGAAAGGGTAGAAAAGGAAAGAAAAATATTTCATTTTCCTTTCTATCTATCACCTTCCCACTTGGGAAATCGAGAAAAATAAAATATAAGAAGAGAGAACTTTCTTGTCTTTTTTTTTTGATTTCTTTCTGTCGAAACAGATACTGGGAAGGGATATACTCCCTCCGTCCCAGCTCACTTGACACTTATTTCCATTTTGGGCCGTCCCAGCTCACTTGACACTTCCCAAAATAGCCTACTTTTTATAATTTTATATTCACTCTACCCCACCACTCATTCTCTCTCTTCATTTTCCACCACTCAATTTATTCAACCAACACTACTATTTACCCCACTCATTCTCTATCTTCTTCATTTTCTACCACACATTTTTTTATTTTATTCTTTTTTCTTAGTTCTTGTGCCCACCTCAAGGGTGTCAAGTGAGGTGGGACGGAGGGAGTATATATATAGTGGTTTTGTGAGGGAGAGAGAAAACGTTTCCTGAAAGTTCTGGGATGCTGAGGCTAGGGGAGCCAGTCATGGGCATGTGGGTGAAACTACTATGCCATTAAATACACTATTTTGAATGAGTCTTCTTTAGACTCATTTTTTATGTAAACCTGAATTATTGCCTTGACACTCTTTCAGACATGAGATAGTATTTTTCTTTGTTAGAAGTCAATGGCGGTGTATATTGACACCTTCTTAATTGCAACATAGAAATTATTTGAAGAAATATAATATTTTTGCCTTATCTTTCATCTTCTTACTCGTATAAATACATAGAAACATACCCAATATAGAAATAGGTTGTTACTTGCCATACTGGCAATCTTCTGTTGTACTTTGCGTTTTTTAATTAGTACTTTTTTATTCGATGTGGTTATTGCTATTTTGTCTGTTTCCTCTTCTCGAGAAAACTGGGTTAGAATGACAGAAGGTGAATCCAGAATATTGGGGTTGATTAATGAACCGAGCTGGCTTTTGCCTACCTCTAGATTCCTTGATAATCTCTCTGTCCCAAAAAGTTAGTCCCACTTTTTTGGTTGTTAGCTAGAGTCAACTTTGAGCAATAATTTATTAATTTAGGTTAGTTTTAGCTATCCTGATGAAAATCTAAAACTTGTTATCGATAGTATATACAATGGTATATCAATAACAATGAACGGAATAATCTGTGATGGGCCGAGCCCAATACTTTCCTACGAGCCTGGGGGCCCAATAGGCCCATCAAAGGACCAATCACGAAGGATCAGATCAAAGCCTTGGGCCATGGCCCGTCCAACACTGGTCGGCAGTCGTCGCCACTGAGCGACCGAGCCCCTCCAAGCGACGAGCCATTGTACCATCAATGAAAGGGGTTAACTTCTAGCCCGCCGATACACCAAGAGTGAGCGTCATCATTGAACGACTAACTCCCTCTCGTCGAGTCGTACCTCAAGGAGACGACCCATCTGGACATACAGCTCCAGGTCGTCTCTTCTATTAAGCTTCCTCAACAAGCTTGGTTAATTAGCTAAATTGGGATAATGTCAGACCTGCTACAGTGCCTTGTTACACGTGCAATCATGCAATCAGTAATAACTACAAAAGGTGTGCAGGTTGACTTTCCCTTATAAGGCAAACTGCTTATCAACGTCAGAGGCTGCAGTGTCCTTACATAGACGGACCAATCCCAGCGTGACACGTATACGCCTAGAAGACAGAGCTGATCTAACGGTTGGAGACCATCCAATCCAACGGCTCTGGTGAAAACCCTAACATCACTATTCCTACTATAAATAAGAGAGTAACAACATGGACAAAGGTAATGCATTATTGCATATTCACGTACCCACACACATTCCATATTTTTGCCACCATATTTCCAGTCCATAATCTTACTCTCACGCCGGAGGGGCTTGCCGGAAGACCCCCGGCGCAGTTTCACCCTTGTTTCTTGTGCTGTGCAGATCCAAAGCTCACTCACTGCTGGACACAAAGAACTGAGCCCGCACGCTTTCCTGCGCGATCAGATTGGTTCCATTGCCGGGAAGCGTGTTAGTGATCTCCAGTAGAAGGAATACAGCCAGAAGAGTTTGAAAAATGGTGTCAGATGGTCATACGGCCAGCAAGTCCACAGCAGATGAAGGCGTACCACCTCAACAAGAAAATCCTAGGCCACCCTCACCACCTAGGAACCCTAACTTAAGGGTTACCAGGTCACAGGGGATGGTTGACGCTACAGGCCTTCAAACGGCCAGGAGAAGAGAGAAAAGGCCTGCTGCTGAGCGCCAGAGGAGACCTCCACTGGAAAGGAGGCCGGAGACAACGGCAAGATATGCAGGAGGTCCCTCTAACCCTAATCTCGACAGAGCGGCTTTCCTCGTCGAAAGAGCCAACGCCCTCAAAGAATTTTTGCAAATCCAAGACGAGCTCATTCGTATGGCCGCTCCTCAAGCTCCCCAGGCATCCCACCAAACAATCTCGTCAGGAAGGAGGAGAAGAAACCAGAGAGAGAATGCTGGTCGTCGTGAAGGGACTGCCACTGGGAATGAGCGTGTTGTACCACAGCTTGACCTAAGGGATCACATTAATGAGAGACGGAGCCAAGGAGCACCGTCACAGCAACGACGAGCTGGGGAAGCAGAGCCTCGTAGAGCTTTAGCCGTCGAGAATCCTGAAGCAAATCAGAATCAAATTGTCCGTGGTCGTCTACAGACTCCGTCATCAAGAAATGAACGAGCGCAGAGCCAAAGAGAGAGAACTCGTACCCCACCTCGTCATGAACGAGAAATGTCAAGATCTTATAGGCCGTCTCCCCCTCCTAGCTACAGGGAGCGATCCATCTCACGACGACCTGCCCCCACCGAGAGGCAACGGTCTAACACCGTTACCCGGGGGCCCCGTCAAGATAGGATTCCCCAAGCCGTCCCAGCAGGAGGGGTAGATATGAGAGAGTTCTTGAGGCTGAGGCGCCAAGTGGAGGAACTGACGAGCAAAAGAAAGAAAACGGACAAATGACGACTACGATGACGATGGCGGCACTATGAATCCCCTTGCACCTTGGATGTTGGAAACAGGACCCCCAGAACCAGGCTTTAAGCTACCCGAACTTAAACCATACGACGGCTCTACCAGTGCCATCGACCACATACAACACCTTGAGGCACAGATGTACGTAGTGGCAAAAGCTTCAGGCCACGACGACATCATGTGCAAGGCTCTTACGAGCACACTGGTCGACGCAGCTCTGAGGTGGTTTAGAGGCTTGCCCAAGGGGAGTATAGAATCATGGAAGCAGATGAGAAAGAAGTTTTTAGGAAGGTTTGCTACGGCGGGAGAGCGTCGTAAGACTGTCAACGACCTTAGCAACATATCCCAAGGAGCCACTGAAAGCTCGATGAGCTACTTCAAGAGATTCAAGAAACTGGTAGATCAGATTGATGAAGACCTAACAGACAGGGAAATCATAAATTGCTTCAGGCACGGTGTCATTTCCCCCACTCTAGACTACGAGCTTCAAGTCCACCCGGCCAAGTCCCGCAAAGACCTCTATGCCAAGGCGTACGCCGTCGCCGAGGCTGAAGAAAGAAAGTTGCAAAGAGAGGGAAAGGCCGTCGACGAGGTTGAAGCGTCAAAATCCAAGAAGGATAAGGTCGGAGAGAAAGGAAAGAACAAAATGAAGGCGGAAAAAGTCCCGGAGTCGTACACTCCGCTTACCGTGTCTAGAGCAGAAATTTTGAGCAACGTTGATTTTGGCCCGGCGCCAAAGATGAATCCCAGCGGGAAGGGGAAGAAAAACATGAACAAGTATTGCGAATATCACAGAGATAAAGGACATGATACCGAGGAATGTTTCAGCTTGAAAAAGATCATTCAGAGATGGATCGACGATGGACGACTTGGGGAATATGTAAGGAAGGATCGTCAGGCGGCCAACACCCGAGCTGCTAACGACGAGCCTCCACAGAGGAATCCAAGAATGGTGTTAGTAATCTCTGAGGAGACGAGCAAGAATCAGATTAAGAGCGCCATCTACCATCTGAAGAAGGCCCCACATGTCCCCCAAAAATCAGAAACTCCAAACGACGTGATAAGTTTCTTTCCCTACGAGCTGGCAGCCAATCCGTTAGCTCGTCAACAAACTCTAGTCATACCTGGCTTCATCGATAACTGCGAATCAAGGAGAATTTTGATCGACACGGAGCGGCCAAGGACATCTTGTTTTACAACGTCTACCAGAGAATGGGTCTACCTGATAGCCGCCTAAGTCCTTACTTAGGTCGTCTAGAAGGATTCACCAATCACCGGGTAGATGCAAAAGGCGATCGATCTTAGGTCGACATTGGGAACACCCATTAAGAACAATCAAAACAAGAACTTTTATTGTGATCGACGTCGTCCAGTGACTACCATGCTATCTCGCCAACCCGGTCAAGCCGCTAGGGATCGTCGCCTCGGTGCCCATCGGCGAGTTAAGTTTCCTTCCCGTGTCGGGAGTAGGATGCGTGTTGGGGACGGCCCTGCAATTCCTAGAGCACGTGCCGAAGGCAAACGGACCATTGAAATCGACAATCCAGATCACATCGTAAGCTCTCTAAAACCTGCCAAGCAAACGACGACCTCGTACGCCGGCATCTCGACAATCAAGTGTATAGACGACCCCGAGGTTTTTGTTGAAGTATTCATGGACGACCAACCACAACTTTTGGTCGCCCAAGAATCGGGGGCCGAGCTGGATAAATTGATTGACGACGAGGTACCAGATCTGACACCTGAAGCAAGAAGGAAAATTAAAGAGATCGTCATTGAATCCATGGACTTTAGGGACGACGCCCCTGAGATGAAGCCAGCCGACGAGCTAATTGAACTGGTCATTAACCCTGACTATCCAGAGCAGAAAATCAAGCTGGGGTCTCAGTTACGCACTGAAGAGAGGGAAGAGATAATCTCCCTACTCAAACAGAACCTCGACGTTTTTGCTTGGAAGGTGGAAGATATGAAGGGGATCAGAGAGGACGTGGCAGTTCATAAGCTTGGAGTGAACCCCACCATGAAATTCAAAGAGCAAAGATGTCGTGTTTTTTCAGCTGAAAAAGAGATTGCTATAAAACAAGAGATTGAGAAGTTGCTGAGAGCTGGAATTATTGTGAACGCTGGGTTCACAACTTGGTTAGCAAATGGGAAGTGGAGATTGTGTGTCGACTTCACCGATCTAAACCTGGCGTGCCCCAAGGACAGTTACCCTCTGCCCAGAATTGACAAGCTCGTCGATTCTGCCTGGCCACACTACTTTGAGCTTTCTTGATGCTTATTCTGGCTACCACCAAATCAAGATGGCTGAAGAAGACATTCCGAAGACGGCCTTCCAGGCCGCAGGGGGAACTTATTGTTATACGAAGATGCCTTTTGGGCTTAAGAACGCCGGGGCCACTTACCAAAGGATGATAAACAAGGTATTCAAAGACCAGATCGGCGACAACTTAGAGGCGTATGTTGATGATATGGTCGTCAAAAGTAGGAAGAGAAAGCATGTCGACGACCTCCAGCAAACATTCACCAATCTACGAGCCAATGACATGGTCCTTAACCCGGCTAAATGCGTCTTCGGAGTCGCAGCAGGAAAGTTTCTAGGGTTCATGCTCTCTCAGCGGGGAATTGAAGCCAATCCTGAAAAAATTAAGGCTTTGATAGACATGGCCGAACCTACGAGCATCAAGGAAGTTCAGCGCTTAAATGGACGAGTAGCGGCTTTAGGTCGTTTCATCGCCAAGTCCGCTGAGAGGTCGCTTCCGTTTTTTAAAGCTCTCCGAGGTGCAAAGGACTTCAAATGGACGGATGAATGCTCTCTTTCGTTTAAACAGCTGAAGGAGTATCTTGGCTCCCCACCACTCCTCCAAAGCCCCGTAGCAGGAGAAAACCTTTACGTATATCTCTCAGCGAGTGATAAGGCCGTCGCCGCCGTATTGGTTAAGGAGGAAGGTGGAACCCAGAGGCCAGTTTACTACGTCAGCAAGGCTTTATCGGATGTGGAAACTCGTTACTTCAACGCGGAGAAGATCGCTTACGCTCTCGTCATCACGGCACGAAAGCTACGAGCATACTTCTCTGCTCACCCCATCGTCGTTTATACGGATGCCCCACTGCGCAAGATCTTGCATCGTCCTGAAAGCTCTGGTCGTCTTCTCAACTGGAGCATTGAGCTGACTGAGTTTGATATTGAATATAGGACGAGAAAGACCCTACAGGCACAATCTTTAGCAGACTTTCTAGTTGAGACGTCGTTCACCATCGACGACGATCAAAGGCAGCTACAGCAAGCAAGCAAAGGAAAGGAGGTCATCGAACAGCCAGCGGAGTTAGTTTTGCAGTAGCTTGAAGATCTTTTCGACGGGTCAAGAACTGCAACTGAGCGAGCAGGGATCGTCCTTGTTGAACCAGAAAGCGGGACAGTTTTTGAAGAAGTGTTGAGGTTCAAGTTTCAAGCATCTAACAACCAGGCCGAGTACGAAGCGCTCATAGCAGCCATTGAATACGCCAAGTGTTTTGGAGCTACCAAAATCGCAGCTTATTGTGATTCTCAATTGATCGTGAATCAAGTAAGGGGAGAATACCAAGTCGTCGATTCCACCCTGCAGAAGTACCATTCATTGGTCGGAGAATTGATCCAGGGGTTGGAATTTTGGGCCATACAGAGGATAGCTCGTGAAAACAACGAACACGCCGACCTGCTCTCAAAGCTGGCTACGGACCAACTCCCAGAGGAGGAGCATGGCCATCACCTAGCCTACTTAGAACAACCAGCCTACGAGCGAGTAAAAGTCATGTGCAACGTCGACGGTCCAAGATGCTGGATAGACGAGCTAAAAGCTTTCATTGAACGGGATGAGTTGCCAACAGATGAGGTTTTGGCAAGGCAAGTCAAAAGAAAGTCCCCCAGATTTACGGTCGTAGAAGGAGAGCTCTACCGACGATCCATTACCAGACCATTATTGAAGTGCGTCCACCCTGACAAGGTCGTTCAGTTATTATTCGAGGTACATCAAGGAGAATGCGGGGGCCACCCTGGGGCCCGCACATTGGCTGATAAGATCATTACCATGGGATACTACTGGCCCCACCTCCGTGAAGACGCCAAACAGTTCGTGAGAAAGTGTGATACCTGCCAGCGTTTCGCCGATCTCCCCAAGCTACCAACTACCGAGCAAACCCCTGTCATGGCCGCTTGGCCGTTTGATATGTGAGGTGTTGACCTGATTGGGCCATTTCCACCGGCCAAGGGAGGAGTCAAGTATGTAATCGTGGCAGTTGACTATTTTTCGAAGTGGGTGGAGGCTAAGCCCTTGAACAAAATCACTGAAAACAACGCCCTAAGCTTCATCCATGATTCGATATGGTGTCGCTTCGGAATACCAAGGGTGATCGTTTCAGACAATGGCTTGCAGTTTTCAAGAAAGTTCGAGCAAGAGTTGAACAGGATGGGGGTCAAACACTCCAAGTCGTCAGTTGCCTATCCCCAAGGCAACGGGCAAGCTGAAGCGGCAAACAAGCTCGTCTTATCTGCTTTGTGTAAAAATCTGGAAGGAAAAGATACAAGATGGTTGGACGGACTACCCTCAGCTCTTTGGGCTGTCCGCACAACCACCCGGGGGCCCACGGGGGAAACCCCATTTGCTTTGGCTTACGGCTCAGAGGCCATGGCTCCCGCCGAGCTTCAGCTGCCAACAGACCGAGTTGCTCTCTACGACGTTGAAAAGAACATCCATAACCGGCAAGTTGACCTGGACCTTGCAGACGAACGAAGATTGGACGCCCAATTAAGGATGGAGAATTACAAAAAGAAAACCAAGGCTTATCATGACAAGAAGGTGAAGAGAAGGTTCTTTAAAGTAGGTGATCATGTGCTCAGAAAGATCGAAGCGACGGGACTCGAGGCCCGCCAAAACAAACTCTCCCCCAATTGGGAAGGACCATACGTTGTCACAAGTGTGGTCAGAGAAGGAACCTACCGCCTGTCTAAGCCCAACGGTGAACATCTCAAGCATCCGTGGCACGCCAATCATCTGATGAAGTATTACTTTTGATCGTCGTCGTCGAAAGCATTCAGCGCCCTCAGGGCACCCATTTTGTGGTTCTCAATTTGAATTTTTGATTGTCATTTTGTAAGAAGTTTTTGAGGTCTGTAATTTTTGAAGTCTGTAAGGGATAACCTATAAGTCCCCAGGTCGTAGGAAGTAAATGAGTTGTCAATGCGCAGTCGTTAATCAGAAGTTATCAATGAAAACTCACCACTTCGCCGAACCTCGTTCATTGCAAACCAAAGCTTAAGGCGATCGAAGCCTGACTTCGACCCTTACAACTACTTTGATCAAGTATAAAGATCAGTCGTAGCAAAGACTTCGACGCTTACACTCACTTTAGCCAAGTATAAAGGTTAGGACGAAGCCGGACTTCGTCGAACGCTATAACGGAATAAGACGACTGCCCATAGAACCTCGCCTACGAGCAAGAAACCTATGAACCTTCGTACTATTCCTACGAGCCATTGAGAAGTTGAGAAAGTACAAGAGCAAACAAGTGTCGACCACGTTAGGACGACCCAAGTTCTGGTCGTCACTAACGACGACCAATCATGCTTGTCCTCAAACTTTTCGTTCAAAACAAGTTATCACATGCTATCTACGTTAACACAGATTAACTAATAGAAAACAAAGGCATTGAATAACTTAAACATAAAGCAAACATCGTACGTACGACCCCCTCTAAACAACGAGGAAACAGGCCGACTACATTACAAAAATTAAAAATTGTTTTGGGACGATGTTTGGAACCACAACCAAATAAAATGAAACATTGTTTAAGACAACCAAAGCAAATTAGGACATTGTTTGGGACATTACAGAACATCTCAAAGAATCAATCACTGGGGGCCGGCACCTAAGACGGACGGACTTCATCGTGGCCTGACCGTCTTCAACGAAGTGTTTGTAATAGGCATCGAAGTTCTTGGGGTCAACAGCTGAACAGTGCCACTCTTCCTTACCGTCTCCGTCATCTTCCCTTATAATAAGGAGGTCATCACAAGATAGTGGAACGAGAGGATGAACCGCACGAGCATCGTCGTCGTGTGCTCCTTCGGTACAAAGGTCGGCCAATTGTCGGACGGAGAGAAGGTCTTTCGTCGTAGGATCCACCAAGAGCCGCCTTGCTACGTGCTTAGCTCCATCCTTGAAAAATCCGCCGGCATGCGTGGTAATTAGCCGGAGGCATTCGCCGCTCTTCTTAAAGTCATCCACCGCATCAAGTCCAACTTCGCCAAGGCAAACTTCCACGGGTCGCCTTCATTCCTTCAATTTGGGCAAGAGCAGAGTCATAGCCGGCCGTCGTCTTCGGAGCTTATTTTCGCAAGCGCGAAGACCGCCCCGAAACACTTTGGAGTCGGATTCAGCCTTTCGCCTTCCCTTCCTTTAAAGCTTCAACTTCCTTTAAAAGGTCATTCTTATCACCCATCAAGAGCTCGTAGGCGGGTGAGCTCACCCACGTTGGTCTCCGCCTCTTTCGCCTTCGCTCCGCCGTCCCTTTGTCACCGACAAACTTTTATCAATTGCTCGTTGCCCGCAGCCTGCGGCCAAGACAATCTCTATAATCGCAGCCATCATGGCCCATCATCGATTTACATCCGCCACAACAAAATTGTTAACCTAAGTGTGAAAGGACGGAAGAAACACAAATTCAAATTGAAATACCTCAGTTTGAATTAGCCCAAGACGGCATGGAAGGTCTCGGGAGAAAGCTTAGCATCCTCATCCGTCGAGCCGCCTCGACGTCCCGCCACGCTCGGTCAGGCCGTCCCCAACAACAATGGATTGCCATTCCTTAGCGTAGGGAATCCCGCTATCGGGGAGGCTTTAGCAATTAAGGCCGCCATCTCTTCGCCTTCGCCTTAGTCCAGACTGGCTGAGGACGAACCAGAGCGCTGGCCATTGGAGTGGAGGGATCCGACGAGCCGGGAGGATCGTCGTTATTCTTCTTATTCTTGCTCCTCCTTCCTCGTAACCGGCAGGTGATCTTTTCTTTCCTCGGAGCCTCGACGCCGCATCACCCATTTCGTGGTTCAATCTGTACTCCCCACCGTCTCGTCGACAATGATCAGGGCCGAGCTCCCGAAGCTTCGACGCCTGCTTCACCCTCAGTCCCAGCAGCTCTTTCCGGCGCGTCAACAACGGCTTGACGACCTCCAGTATTAAGCCCCCCAACGACAGGCTCTCTCTCAATCAGAGGTATGGCTCCCTCAGGATCTTTTGGGAGTTCATCATTTCTCGTCGCTTGTTTCTCCTGACGATCAACGATGGCGCGGGTGACGGCCCTCTCCTTCTTCTTGGTCCCCCTATCGCTAGCTCGGATGGCTCCATCCATTATTCTCTTTTCAATTCTGTCAACGTCGGACTGAGTAAGAACTGCAAATAGACAAAGTACGCAAGGGTTAGTTTTATCCACGATGAGACGAGAAACAAGTGTAAGAATTGAGAAAAGGTTTCAAGAGCCCAACCCCCATTCATCTCCAAGTGTTCACAACACTCCTCAGGACGACTGATACGCGACGCCGCGCAAGTCACACAGTTTTCCCAAAAGCAAGCTCATTATGGACGACCTGCACGGGGGTAGCGAGCATCTAAATTTATCTTCACCAAAGGGTCAGGCCCCATCGCCGGCTTAGACATCATACCGGTCCTGATATATCTCCCTTGGGAGGCCTCTATGTCTTTATACGAGACCCATCCAAGATCCAACAAATCATCAATCTTTTTCCGCAGCCTCGTCGGCCCACTGAGCTTGGTAGATATACTTGTCACGACGACCTTGTTGCCCGCCGGATGAGGAAACCGCCATCCCACTCGGCTTTCCACCAAAATTAAATGGTTCTCCCAACCATACACCTTGTTGGGGATATCCAAGAAAAAGTTCTTCGTGTTTTTGATTGAAGAGACACTCACAAATGTACTTCCCTTTATCCTCGGAGGTACTCTTAGTCACACGGTAGTAATGGCGGAACACTTTGTTGCACGGCTCGTGAGCCAAGGAATCTACAGACGACCGCAAAGCCGGACAAGATCCCGATGGTATCGGCGCTAACCTCCATGGGCACACAGCCGAGTCCTCCAAGAACTCATTAATGAAGGGATCTAGAGGCAACCTCAAGCCAAATTCAAATTGTTTGTAGAAGAAGCCCACCTTCTCCTCGCTAGCTACGAGGATCGACGACGGGGCTCGTACTCCGACAAGCCGAGATGCTCCAACTTATAGGTCGAAGCTTGAACTCCGTACGACCCTCGTAGAGCGTCGATCATTTGCTTCCCAACATCCGGCTTCGAGCTCGATCTTGGGTATGGCCCACCCCTCCCCGCCCCACCTCCAAATTCACCGTCGCCGATCCAACTCGTACAAACGTGTGATAGGCTTTAGCCGCTCGATTGCTCCTTGCACTTGTGCTCGGTTCGTTGGCTTCTGGGGCCGGACGGCTAGGACGCCCGTCGTGATCCATGTCTACAAAACAAGGAGAAAGAAAGGGGGAATCAGTCCTAACTTCCACAGACGACGATCTACCTAGGGGCGACCTAGATTTCCCTAAAATCAAATCCCTAAGTGAATCACGACGGGATAAATAATAGTGGGTCTTGATGTGGTTGGGCAGATCGTTCATCGACCTAAAGGGAGTTATCATTGGGTCTCCATCCTCAAAGTCACCTAGAGCCTCACCTTCTGGGAACCCCAAAGGCTCATCCTCAAAGTCGAACTTTACCAAAATCGAAGAGCATTCAGATAATGGAATTTCTCTCCAAACCCCGACACACTCAGACACCCTTTCGATTCAACCCAAAGCCAAACTTGACACCTCTCTCAAAGCCGATGGTTCTGGGCCCCATTTAACTAATCTCTACCACCCAACGAAAACCTAAAATAAAGAACAGATGAAGAAAGTACCTGGTAATAGGATGGAGGATGCTCTTTCCGATGAGTTTTCCGGCGGAAGTTCAAAGAAATCTCTTATCCAGGCGCCTAGATACCTCACAAACGGAGTTGCCAGAACGGTTATGATTGCCGGAGACAAAGGATCCTTGCCGGAATTCTTTCCGATGGTGGCCGGAAATCGCCTCTCTTACTCGCTCACACCGATCAAGCGGTATGAAAAGTTTGAAATGTTGGGGGGAGAAAGTTTTTATATGGGGAGAAGATGAACAGTTTGTTCTTGGGAATTCAAAAGGCGGAATGATGAGGGGCATTAAATACCCTCTGCAATTTCCGAGGAGAATGTCCCCTCAAGGGACACGTGTCAACCAAAGAAGAGATCTCAGCCGCCCACGTCACCAACGCTGACATCACTGTAATTCAAAATTCAAATTGACGGTAGTACGGATTACTTTGGAGGGAAAATAACAACTCCTGGCTCGTCAAGACGACCATGAGTCGGGGGCCACTGAACGGAATAATATGTGATGGGCCGAGCCCAATACTTTCCTACGAGCCTGGGGGCCCAATAGGCCCATCAAAGGACCAATCACGAAGGATCGTATCAAAGCTCGGCGCGGCCCGTCCAACACCGGGTCGGGAGCCGCCACCGAGCGACCGAGCCCTCCAAGCGACGAGCCATTTGTACCATCAATGAAAGGGGTTAACTTCTAGCCCGCCGATACACCAAGAGCGAGCCATCATTGAACGACTAACTCCTCTCGTCGAGTCAGACTCAAGCAAGGAGACGACCCATCCGGACATACAAACCTCCAGTCGTTCTCTTCTATTAAGCTTCCTCAACAAGCTTGGTTAATTAGCTAAATTGGGATAATGTCGACCCGCTACAATGCCTTGTTACACGTGCAATCATGCACCGCAATAACTACAAAAGGTGTGCGTGTTGACTTTCCCTTATAAGGCAACCGCTTATCAACGTCGGAGGCCGCAGCTGTCCTTACATGTACTGACCAATCCTGCCAAGTGACACGTATACGCCTAGAAGACAGAGCCGATCTAACGGTTGAGACCATCCAATCCAACGCTCGTGAAAACCCTAACATCACTATTCCTACTATAAATAAGAGAGTAACAACATGGACAAAGGTAATGCATTATTGCATATTCACGTACCCACACACATTTCATATTTTTGCCACCATATTTCCAGTCCATAATCTTACTCTCACGCCGGAGGGGCTCACGAAGACCCCTATGCAGCTTTCACCCTTTGCTTGTGCCGCTGTGCATCCAAAGCTCACTCACCGCCGGACACAAAGAACCGAGCCCGCACGCTTCCCGCGCGATCGATTGGTTCCATTGCCGGAAGCGTGTTAGTGATCTCCAAAGAGAAGGAATACAAATGTAAGAGTTTGAAAAATGGTGTCGATGGTCATACGGCCAAAGCAAGTCCACAGCAGATGAAGGCGTACCACCTCAACAAGAAAATCCTAGGCCACCCTCACCACCTAGGAACCCTAACTTAAGGGTTACTGTGTCACAGTGGATGGTTGACGCTACAGCCTTCAAACGGCCAGAGAAGAGAGAAAAGGCTCGGGCCGAGCGCAGCAGGAGACCTCCACTGGAAAGGAGGCCTGAGACAACTGAAGATACGCAGGAGGTCCCTCTAACCCTAATCTCGATGCAGCGGCTTTTCCTCGTCGAAAGAGCCAACGCCCTCAAAGAATTTTTGCAAATCCAAGACGAGCTCATTCGTATGGCCGCTCCTCAAGCTCCCTGCATCCCACCAAACAATCTCGTCAGAAGGAGGAGAAGAAACCAGAGAGAGAATGCCGGTCGTCGTGAAGCGGACCGCCACTGGAATGAGCGTGTTGCACTCACCTGACCTAAGGGATCACATTAATGAGAGACGGAGCCAAGGAGCACCGTCACAAAGAACGACGAGCCGGGGAAGCAGAGCCTCGTAGAGCGTTAGCCGTCGAGAATCTCAAGCAAATCGTAATCAAATTGTCCGTGGTCGTCTGCAGTACTCCGTCATCAAGAAATGAACGAGCGCAGAGCCAAAGAGAGAGAACTTCGTACCCCACCTCGCGCATGAACGAGAAATGTCAAGATCTTATAGGCCGTCTCCTCCTAGCTACAGTGGAGCGATCCATCTCACGACGACCTCGCCCCCTACCGAGAGGCAACGGCCTAACACCGTTACCCGGGGCCCCGTCAAGATAGGATTCCCAAGCCGTCCCAACAGAGGGGTAGATATGAGAGAGTTCTCGAGGCCGAGGCGCCAAGTGGAGGAACCGACGAGCAAAAGAAAGAAAACGGACAAATGACGACTCGATGACGACGGCGGCACTACGAATCCCTCGCACCTCGGATGTTGGAAACAGACCCCTGTAACTGTGCTTTAAGCTACCCGAACTTAAACCATACGACGGCTCTACACGCCATCGACCACATACAACACCTCGAGGCAATGTATGTACGTAGTGGCAAAAGCTTCAGCCACGACGATATCATGTGCAAGGCTTTTACGAGCACACTGGTCGACGCAGCTCTGAGGTGGTTTAGAGGCTTGCCCAAGGGGAGTATAGAATCATGGAAGCAGATGAGAAAGAAGTTTTTAGGAAGGTTTGCTACGGCGGGAGAGCGTCGTAAGATCACAACGACCTTAGCAACATATCCCAAGGAGCCACCGAAAGCTCGACGAGCTACTTCAAGAGATTCAAGAAACCGGTAGATCAGATTGACGAAGACCTAACAGACAGGAAATCATAAATTGCTTCAGCACGGTGTCATTTCACCCACTCTAGACTACGAGCTTCAAGTCCACCCGCCAAGTCCCGCAAAGACCTCTATGCCAAGGCGTACGCCGTCGCCGAGGCCGAAGAAAGAAAGTTGCAAAGAGAGGGAAAGGCCGTCGACGAGGTCAAGCGTCAAAATCCAAGAAGGATAAGGTCTGAGAGAAAGGAAAGAACAAAATGAAGGCGGAAAAAGTCCCTGAGTCGTACACTCCGCTACCGTGTCTAGAGCAGAAATTTTGAGCAACGTTGATTTTGGCCCTGGCCAAAGATGAATCCTGGGAAGGGGAAGAAAAACATGAACAAGTATTGCGAATATCACAGAGATAAAGGACATGATACCGAGGAATGTTTCACTTGAAAAAGATCATTCGTAGATGGATCGACGATGGACGACTGGGGAATATGTAAGGAAGGATCGTCAGCGGCCAACACCCGAGCCGCTAACGACGAGCCTCCACAGAGGAATCCAAGAATGGTGTTAGTAATCTCGAGGAGACGAGCAAGAATCGATTAAGAGCGCCATCTACCATCCGAAGAAGGCCCCACATGTCCCCCAAAATCGAAACTCCAAACGACGTGATAAGTTTCTTTCCTACGAGCCGGCAGCCAATCCGTTAGCTCGTCAACAAACTCTAGTCATACCCGGCTTCATCGATAATCGCGAATCAAGGAGAATTTTGATCGACACGGAGCGGCCAAGGACATCTTGTTTTACAACGTCTACCGCAGAACGGGTCTACCCGATAGCCGTCTAAGTCCTTACTTAGGTCGCCTAGAAGGATTCACCAATCACCGGTAGATGCGAAAGGCCGATCGATCTTCCGGTCGACATCGGGGAACACCCATTAAGAACAATCAAAACAAGAACTTTTATTGTGATCGACGCCGTCACGACTACCATGCTATCCTCGCCAACCCGGCCAAGCCGCTTTAGGGATCGTCGCCTCGCCCCCATCGCCGAGTTAAGTTTCCTTCCCGTGCGAGTAGGATGCGTGTCGGGACGGCCCCGAATTCCTAGAGCACGTGCTGAAGGCAAAACGGACCATTGAAATCGACAATCCAGATCACATCGTAAAGCTCTCTAAAACTGTCAAGCAAACGACGACCTCGTACGCCGGCATCTCGACAATCAAGTGTATAGACGACCCCGAGGTTTTTGTTGAAGTATTCATGGACGACCAACCACAACTTTTGGTCGCCCAAGAATCGGGGGCCGAGCTGGATAAGTTGATTGACGACGAGGTACCGTATCTCGACACCCGAAGCAAGAAGGAAAATTAAAGAGATCGTCATTGAATCCATGGACTTTAGGGACGACGCCCGAGATGAAGCCACCGACGAGCTAATTGAACCGGTCATTAACCCCGACTATCCAGAGCGTAAAATCAAGCCGGGGTCTCAGCTTACGCACCGAAGAGAGGGAAGAGATAATCTCCTACTCAAACGTAACCTCGACGTTTTGCTTGGAAGGTGGAAGATATGAAGGGGATCGTAGATGACGTGGCAGCCATAAGCTTGGAGTGAACCCCACCATGAAATTCAAAGAGCAAAGATGTCGTGTTTTTCAAATTTGAAAAAGAGATTGCTATAAAACAAGAGATTGAGAAGTTGCTGAGAGCTGGAATTATTGTGAACGCTGGGTTCACAACTTGGTTAGCAAATGGGAAGTGGAGATTGTGTGTCGACTTCACCGATCTAAACCTGGCGTGCCCCAAGGACAGCTTACCCTCTCGCCCGAGAATTGACAAGCCTCGTCGATTCTCGCGGATCTGGTCACACTACTTTGAGCTTTCTTGATGCTTATTCTCGCTACCACCAAATCAAGATGGTGAAGAAGACATTCAAGACGGCCTTCCAGCCGCAGGGGAACTTATTGTTATACGAAGATGCCTTTTGGGCTTAAGAACGCCGGCCACTTACCAAAGGACGATAAACAAGGTATTCAAAGACCAGATCGGCGACAACTTAGAGGCGTATGTTGATGATATGGTCGTCAAAAGTAGGAAGAGAAAGCATGTCGACGACCTCCAGCAAACATTCACCAATCTACGAGCCAATGACATGGTCCTTAACCCTAGCTAAATGCGTCTTCTGAGTCGCAGCAGAAAGTTTCTAGGGTTCATGCTCTCTCACGGGAATTGAAGCCAATCCCGAAAAAAATTAAGGCTTTGATAGACACGGCCGAACCTACGAGCATCAAGGAAGTTCAGGCGCTTAAATGGACGAGTAGCGGCTTTAGGTCGTTTCATCGCTAAGTCCGCTGAGGGGTCGCTTCCGTTTTTTAAAGCTCTCCGAGGTGCAAAGGACTTCAAATGGACGGATGAATGCTCTCTTTCGTTTAAACAAACAAGGAGTATCTTGGCTCCCCACCACTCCTCCAAAGTCCCGTAGCAGGAGAAAACCTTTACGTATATCTCTCAGCGAGTGATAAGGCCGTCGCCGCCGTATTGGTTAAGGAGGAAGGTGGAACCCAGAGGCCAGTTTACTACGTCAGCAAGGCTTTATCGGATGTGGAAACTCGTTACTTCAACGCGGAGAAGATCGCTTACGCTCTCGTCATCACGGCACGAAAGCTACGAGCATACTTCTCTGCTCACCCCATCGTCGTTTATACGGATGCCCCACTGCGCAAGATCTTGCATCGTCCTGAAAGCTCTGGTCGTCTTCTCAACTGGAGCATTGAGCTGACTGAGTTTGATATTGAATATAGGACGAGAAAGACCCTACAGGCACAATCTTTAGCAGACTTTCTAGTTGAGACGTCGTTCACCATCGACGACGATCAAAGGCGCCTACAAAGAAGCAAGCAAAGGAAAGGAGGTCATCGAATGCAATGGAGTTAGTTTTGCCCGTAGCCGTTGGAAGATCTTTTCAGACGGTCAAGAACTGTAACTGAGCGGAGCAGGATCGTCCTTGTTGAACCGTAAAGCGGACAGCTTTTTGAAGAAGTGTTGAGGTTCAAGTTTCAAGCATCTAACAACCAAAGTGCCGAGTACGAAGCGCTCATAGCAAACTATTGAATACGCCAAGTGTTTTGGAGCTACCAAAATCGCAGCCTTATTGTGATTCTCAATTGATCGTGAATCAAGTAAGGGAGAATACCAAGTCGTCGATTCCACCCCGCAGTAAGTACCATTCATCGGTCGGAGAATTGATCCAGGGGTTGGAATTTTGGGCCATACAGAGGATAGCTCGTGAAAACAACGAACACGCCGACTCGCTCTCAAAGTCGGCTACGGACCAACTCCCGAGGAGGAGCATGGCCATCACCTAGCCTACTTAGAACAACCACCTACGAGCGAGTAAAAGTCATGTGCAACGTCGACGGTCCAAGATGCCGGATAGACGAGCTAAAAGCTTTCATTGAACGGGATGAGTTGCCACCGTATGAGGTTTTGGCAAGGCAAGTCAAAAGAAAGTCCCCTGCATTTACTGGTCGTAGAAGGAGAGCTCTACCGACGATCCATTACTGCACCATTATTGAAGTGCGTCCACCCCGACAAGGTCGTTCAGCTTATTATTCGAGGTACATCAAGGAGAATGCGGGGCCACCCTGGGCCCGCACATTGGCCGATAAGATCATTACCATGGGATACTACCGGCCCCACCTCCGTGAAGACGCCAAACAAGCTCGTGAGAAAGTGTGATACCCGCAGCCGTTTCGCCGATCTCCCCAAGCTACCAACTACCGAGCAAACCCCCGCATGGCCGCTGCCGTTTGATATGTGGGGTGTTGACTGATTGGGCCATTTCCACCGGCCAAGGGAGGAGTCAAGTATGTAATCGTGGCGGAGCTGACTATTTTTCGAAGTGCGTGGAGGCTAAGCCCTTGAACAAAATCACTGAAAACAACGCCCTAAGCTTCATCCATGATTCGATATGGTGTCGCTCGAATACCAAGGGTGATCGTTTCATACAATGGCTTGCGCTTTTCAAGAAAGTTCGAGCAAGAGTTGAACAGACGGGGGTCAAACACTCCAAGTCGTCGCTTGCTTATCCCCAAGGCAACGGCAAGCCGAAGCGGCAAACAAGCTCGTCTTATCTCGCTTTGTGTAAAAATCGGAAGGAAAAGATACAAGATGGTTGGACGGACTACCCTCGCCCTCTTTGGGCCGTCCGCACAACCACCCGGGGCCCACTGGGAAACCCCATTTGCTTTGGCTTACGGCTCGAGGCCACGGCTCCCGCCGAGCTTCACCGCCAACAGCACCGAGTTGCTCTCTACGACGTTGAAAAGAACATCCATAACCGGCAAGTTGACTCGGACCTTGCAGACGAACGAAGATTGGACGCCCAATTAAGGATGGAGAATTACAAAAAGAAAACCAAGGCTTATCATGACAAGAAGGTGAAGAGAAGGTTCTTTAAAGTAGGTGATCATGTGCTCAGAAAGATCGAAGCGACGGGACTCGAGGCCCGCCAAAACAAACTCTCCCCCAATTGGGAAGGACCATACGTTGTCACAAGTGTGGTCAGAGAAGGAACCTACCGCCTGTCTAAGCCCAACGGTGAACATCTCAAGCATCCGTGGCACGCCAATCATCTGATGAAGTATTACTTTTGATCGTCGTCGTCGAAAGCATTCAGCGCCCTCAGGGCACCCATTTTGTGGTTCTCAATTTGAATTTTTGATTGTCATTTTGTAAGAAGTTTTTGAGGTCTGTAATTTTTGAAGTCTGTAAGGGATAACCTATAAGTCCCCAGGTCGTAGGAAGTAAATGAGTTGTCAATGCGCAGTCGTTAATCAGAAGTTATCAATGAAAACTCACCACTTCGCCGAACCTCGTTCATTGCAAACCAAAGCTTAAGGCGATCGAAGCCTGACTTCGACCCTTACAACTACTTTGATCAAGTATAAAGATCAGTCGTAGCAAAGACTTCGACGCTTACACTCACTTTAGCCAAGTATAAAGGTTAGACGAAGCCAGACTTCGTCGAACGCTATAACGGAATAAGACGACTCGTCCATAGAACCTTGCCTACGAGCAAGAAACCTAGCGAACCTTCGTACTATTCCTACGAGCCATTGAGAAGTTGAGAAAGTACAAGAGCAAACAAGTGTCGACCACGTTAGGACGACCCAAGTTCTGGTCGTCACTAACGACGACCAATCATGCTTGTCCTCAAACTTTTCGTTCAAAACAAGTTATCACATGCTATCTACGTTAACACAGATTAACTAATAGAAAACAAAGGCATTGAATAACTTAAACATAAAGCAAACACTGTACGTACGACCCCCTCTAAACAACGAGGAAACAGGCCGACTACATTACAAAAATTAAAAATTGTTTTGGGACGATGTTTGGAACCACAACCAAATAAAATGAAACATTGTTTAAGACAACCAAATCAAATTAGGACATTGTTTGGGACATTACAGAACATCTCAAAGAATCAATCACTGGGGGTCGGCACCGGCATCGGACGGGACTTCATCAGGGTCGGGACCGTCTTCAACGAAGTGTTTGTAATAGGCATCGAAGTTCTTGGGGTCAACTGGGAACAGCCACTCTTCCTTACCGTCCTCGCGTCATCTTCCCTTATAATAAGGAGGTCATTGCCAGTATAGGGAACGAGAGGATGAACCGTACGAGCATCGTCGTCGTGTGCTCCTTCGGTACAAAGGTCGGCCAATTGTCGGACGGAGAGAAGGTCTTTCGTCGTAGGATCCACCAAGAGCCGCCTTGCCATGTGCTTAGCTCCATCCTTGAAAAATCCGGCATGCGTGGTAATTAGCCGGAGGCATTCGCCGCTCTTCTTAAAGTCATCCACCGCATCAAGTCCAACTTTTGGCCAAGGCAAATCTTCACGGGTCGCCTTCATTCCTTCAATTTGGGCAAGAGCAGAGTCATAGCCGGCCGTCGTCTTCTCGGAGCTTATTTTCGCAAGCGCGAAGACCGTCCCGAAACACTTTGGAGTCGGATTCAGCCTTTGGCCTTCCCTTCCTTTAAAGCTTCAACTTCCTTTAAAAGGTCATTCTTATCACCCATCAAGAGCTCGTAGCGTGGGTGAGCTCACCCACGTTGGTCTCCGCCTCTTTCGGCTCTTCGCTCCGCCGTCCCTTTGTCACCGACCGATGCCTTTATCAATTGCTCGTTGCCCGCGGCTCGGCCAAGACAATCTCTATAATCGCAATATCAAGGCCCATCATCGACGACATCCGCCACAACAAAATTGTTAACCTAAGTGTGAAAGGATCGGGAAGAAACACAAATTCAAATTGAAATACCTCAGGTTTGAATTAGCCCAAGACGGCATGGAAGGTCTCGGAGAAAGCTTAGCATCCCTCATCCGTCGAGTCGCCTCGACGTCCCCGCCACGCTCGGTCAGGCCGTCCCCCAACAACAATGGATTGCCATTCCTTAGCAGTAGGGAATCCCGGCTATTGGGGAGGCTTTAGCAATTAAGGCCGCCATCTCTTTGGCCTTCGCCTTAGTCGTGACGGTTGAGGACGAACCAGAGCGTCGGCTATTGGAGTGGAGGGATCCGACGAGCCGGGAGGATCGTCGTTATTCTTCTTATTCTTGCTCCTCCTTCCCTCGAACCGGCAGGTGATCTTTTCTTTTCCTCGGAGCCTCGACGCCGCATCACCCATTTCGTGGCTCAATCGTACTCCCACCGTCTCGTCGACAATGATCGCCGAGCTCCCGAAGCTTCGACGCCCGCTTCACCCTCGCCCCCAAAGAGTTTCTTTCCGGCGCGTCAACAACGGCTTGACGACCTCCAAGATAAGCCCCCCAACGACAGGCTCTCTCTCAATCGAGGTATGGCTCCTCAGATCTTTGGGAGTTCATCATTTCTCGTCGCTTGTTTCTCCCGACGATCAACGATGGCGCGGCGACGGCCCTCTCCTTCTTCTTGGTCCCCCTATCGCTAGCTCGGATGGCTCCATCCATTATTCTCTTTTCACCCCGTCAACGTCGGACTGAGTAAGAACTGCAAATAGACAAAGTACGCAAGGGTTAGTTTTATCCACGATGAGACGAGAAACAAGTGTAAGAATTGAGAAAAGGTTTCAAGAGCCCAACCCCCATTCATCTCCAAGTGTTCACAACACTCCACAGGACGACTGATACGCGACGCCGCGCAAGTCACACGCTTTTCCCAAAAGCAAGCTCATTATGGACGACCCAGACGGGGTAGCGAGCATCTAAATTTATCTTCACCAAAGGGTCAGGCCCCATCGCCGGCTTAGACATCATACCGGTCCTGATATATCTCCATTGGGAGGCCTCTATGTCTTTATACGAGACCCATCCAAGATCCAACAAATCATCAATCTTTTTCCGCAGCTCGTCGGCCACCTGAGCTTGGTAGATATACTTGTCGGCGACGACCTTGTTGCCCGCTGGATGAGGAAACTGCCATCCCACTCGGCTTTCCACCAAAATTAAATGGTTCTCCCAACCATACACCTTGTTGGGGATATCCAAGAAAAAGTTCTTCGTGTTTTTGATTGAAGAGACACTCACAACAGACTTCCCTTTATCCTTGGAGGTACTCTTAGTCACACGGTAGTAATGGCGGAACACTTTGTTGCACGGCTCGTAGCCAAGGAATCTACAGACGACCGCAAAGCTGGACAAGATCCTGATGGTATTGGCGCTAACCTCCATGGGCACACTTGTGCCGAGTCCTCCAAGAACTCATTAATGAAGGGATCTAGAGGCAACCTCAAGCCAAATTCAAATTGTTTGTAGAAGAAGCCCACCTTCTCCTTGCTAGCTACGAGGGACTGACGACGGGGCTCGTACTCCGACAAGCTGAGATGCTCCAACTTATAGGTCGAAGCTTGAACTCTGTACGACCCTCGTAGAGCGTCGATCATTTGCTTCCCAACATCCGGCTTCCTGAGCTCGATCTTGGGTATGGCCCAATTCCCTCCTGCCCCACCTCCAAATTCACTGTCAGTCGATCCAACTCGTACAAACGTGTGATAGGCTTTAGCTGCCTGATTGCTCCTTGCACTTGTGCTCGGTTTGTTGGCTTCTGGGGCCGGACGGCTAGGACGCCCGTCGTGATCCATGTCTACAAAACAAGGAGAAAGAAAGGGGAATCGCCCTAACTTCCACAGACGACGATCTACCTAGGGCGACCTAGATTCCCTAAAATCAAATCCCTAAGTGAATCACGACGGGATAAATAATAGTGGGTCTTGATGTGGTTGGGCAGATCGTTCATCGACCTAAAGGGAGTTATCATTGGGTCTCCATCCTCAAAGTCACCTAGAGCCTCACCTTCTGGGAACCCCAAAGGCTCATCCTCAAAGTCGAACTTTACCAAAATCGAAGAGCATTCAGATAATGGAATTTCTCTCCAAACCCTCGACACACTTCAGACACCCTTTGATTCAACCCAAAGCCAAACTTGACACCTCTCTCAAAGGCGATGGTTCGGGGCCCCATTTAACTAATCTCTACCACCCAACGAAAAAACCCAGAAAATAAAGAACAGATGAAGAAAGTACCTGGTAATAGGATGGAGGATGCTCTTTCCGATGAGTTTTCCGGCGGAAGTTCAAAGAAATCTCTTATCCAGGCGCCTAGATACCTCACAAACGGAGTTGCCAGAACGGTTATGATTGCCGGAGACAGTGATCCTTGTTGCCGGAATTCTTTCTGATGGTGGCCGGAAATCGCCTCTCTTACTCTGCTCACACTGATCAAGGGTATGAAAAGTTTGAAATGTTGGGGGGAGAAAGTTTTTATATGGGGAGAAGATGAACAGTTTGTTCTTGGGAATTCAAAAGGCGGAATGATGAGGGGCATTAAATACCCTCTGCAATTTCCGAGGAGAATGTCCCCTCAAGGGACACGTGTCAACCAAAGAAGAGATCTCAGTCGCCCACGTCACCAACGCTGACATCACTGTAATTCAAAATTCAAATTGACGGTAGTACGGATTACTTTGGAGGGAAAATAACAACTCCTGGCTCGTCAAGACGACCATGAGTCGGGGGCCACTGAACGGAATAATATGTGATGGGCCGAGCCCAATACTTTCCTACGAGCCTGGGGGCCCAATAGGCCCATCAAAGGACCAATCACGAAGGATCAGATCAAAGCCTTGGGCCATGGCCCGTCCAACACTGGTCGGCAGTCGTCGCCACTGAGCGACCGAGCCCCTCCAAGCGACGAGCCATTGTACCATCAATGAAAGGGGTTAACTTCTAGCCCGCCGATACACCAAGAGTGAGCGTCATCATTGAACGACTAACTCCCTCTCGTCGAGTCGTACCTCAAGGAGACGACCCATCTGGACATCTGACTCAGTGTCGTCTCTTCTATTAAGCTTCCTCAACAAGCTTGGTTAATTAGCTAAATTGGGATAATGTCGGACCTGCTACATGCCTTGTTACACGTGCAATCATGCGATCGTAATAACTACAAAAGGTGTGCGGAGTTGACTTTCCCTTATAAGGCAAGCCGCTTATCAACGTCGAGGCTGCGGTGTCCTTACATAGACGGACCAATCCCGCCGTGACACGTATACGCCTAGAAGACAGAGGCGATCTAACGGTTGGAGACCATCGATCCAGCGGCTCTGGTGAAAACCCTAACATCACTATTCCTACTATAAATAAGAGAGTATAGCAACATGGACAAAGGTAATGCATTATTGCATATTCACGTACCCTTGCATTCCATATTTTTGCCACCATATTTCCGTCCATAATCTTACTCTCGCCTTGGAGGAGCTTAGGAAGACCCCGGCGCGATTTCGCCCCTTGTTTCTTGTCTTTGTGCGAGATCCAAAGCTCGCTCACTCTTGGACCTGGCCCGAGCCGCACGCTTTCTGCGCGATCGAGATTGGTTCCATTGCGGGAAGCGTGTTAGTGATCTCCGGTAGAAGGAATACGGCCCGGAAGAGTTTGAAAAATGGTGTCGAGATGGTCATACGGCCGGCAAGTCCACTGCAGATGAAGGCGTACCACCTCAGCAAGAAAATCCTAGGCCACCCTCGCACCTAGGAACCTAACTTAAGGGTTACAGTGCGATGGATGGTTGGCGCTCTGAGCCTTCAGCGGCCGGGAGAAGAGAGAAAAGGCACAACTGCGGCGCCGAAGGAGACCTCAGCTGGAAAGGAGGCGGAGACAACGGCAAGATATGCGGGAGGTCATTCTAACCTAATCTCGACGGAGCGGCTTTCCTCGTCGAAAGAGCCAACGCCCTCAAAGAATTTTTGCAAATCCAAGACGAGCTCATTCGTATGGCCGCTCCTCAAGCTCCCAGGGCATCCCACTGAAAGCAATCTCGTCGGGAAGGAGGAGAAGAAACCGGAGAGAGAATCTTGAGTCGTCGTGAAGGGACTGCCCAGCTGGGAATGAGCGTGTTGTACCACGGCTTGACTGGGGATCACATTAATGAGAGACGGAGCAGGAGCACCGTCGCGGCAACGGCAGTGGGGAAGCGAGCCTCGTAGAGCGTTAGCCGTCGAGAATCTGAAGCAAATCGAGAATCAAATTGTCAGTGGTCGTCTACGAGACTCCGTCGTCAAGAAATGAACGAGCGCGAGCGAAAGAGAGAGAACTCGTACCCCCGCCTCGTCGAACGAGAAATGTCAAGATCTTATAGGCCGTCTCCCTCCTAGCTACGGGGAGCGATCCATCTCACGACGACACTGCCCTCACCGCAGAGGCACGGCCTAACAGATTGGGGGCCCCCGTCAAGATAGGATTCCCATGGGGCCCAGCGGGGAGGGGTAGATATGAGAGAGTTCTTGAGGTGAGGCGCCAAGTGGAGGAGCTGACGAGCAAAAGAAAGAAAACGGACGGCGACGACTACGATGACGATGGCGGCACTATGAATCCCTTGCACCTTGGATGTTGGAAACAGGACCCCAGAACCAGGCTTTAAGCTACCCGAACTTAAACCATACGACGGCTCTACCGGTGCCGTCGACCACATCTGACACCTTGAGGCGCGAGATGTACGTAGTGGCGAAAAGCTTCGAGGCCACGACGATATCATGTATGCGAGGCTCTACGAGCACTGGTCGGCAGCGGCTACGAGGTGGTTTAGAGGCTTGCCCGAGGGAGTATAGAATCATGGAAGCGAGATGAGAAAGAAGTTTTTAGGAAGGTTTGCTACGGCGGGAGAGCGTCGTAAGGCTGTCAGCGACCTTAGCAACATATCCCGAGGAGCAGCTGAAAGCTCGATGAGCTACTTCAAGAGATTCAAGAAACCGGTAGATCAGATTGATGAAGACCTAACAGACGGGAAATCATAAATTGCTTCGGGCACGGTGTCATTTCACCCACTCTAGACTACGAGCTTCAAGTCCAGGCCAAGTCCCGCAAAGACCTCATGCGAGGCGTACGCCGTCGCGAGGCGAAGAAAGAAAGTTGCAAAGAGAGGGAAAGGCCGTCGACGAGGTTGAAGCGTCAAAATCCAAGAAGGATAAGGTCGGAGAGAAAGGAAAGAACAAAATGAAGGCGGAAAAAGTCACGGAGTCGTACACTCCGCTTACCGTGTCTAGAGCGAAATTTTGAGCAACGTTGATTTTGGCCGGCGCAAGATGAATCCCGGCGGGAAGGGGAAGAAAAACATGAACAAGTATTGCGAATATCACGAGAGATAAAGGACATGATACCGAGGAATGTTTCGGCTTGAAAAAGATCATTCGAGAGATGGATCGACGATGGACGACTTGGGGAATATGTAAGGAAGGATCGTCGGGCGGCCAACACCCGGCTGCTAACGACGAGCCTCCGCGGAGGAATCCAAGAATGGTGTTAGTAATCTACGAGGAGACGAGCAAGAATCGAGATTAAGAGCGCCATCTACCATCGAAGAAGGCCCCACATGTCCCAAAATCGAAACTCCAAACGACGTGATAAGTTTCTTTCCCTACGAGCCGGGCAGCCCAATCCGTTAGCTCGTCAACAAACTCTAGTCATACCTGGCTTCATCGATAGCTGCGAATCAAGGAGAATTTTGATCGACAGGGAGCGGCGAGGACATCTTGTTTTACAACGTCTACCGAGAGAATGGAGTCTACACGATAGCCGTCTAAGTCCTTACTTAGGTCGTCTAGAAGGATTCACCAATCACCGGGTAGATGCGAAAGGCCAGATCGATCTTCCGGTCGACATTGGGGAACACCCATTAAGAACAATCAAAACAGTAACTTTTATTGTGATCGACGTCGTCAGTGACTACCATGCTATCCTTGGCCAACCCGGTCAAGCCGCTTTAGGGATCGTCGCCTCAGTGCCCCATCAGCGAGTTAAGTTTCCTTCCCGTGCCGGAGTAGGATGCGTGTTGGGGACGGCCCCAGAATTCCTAGAGCACGTGCTGAAGGCAAAACGGACCATTGAAATCGACAATCCAGATCACATCGTAAAGCTCTCTAAAACTGTCAAGCAAACGACGACCTCGTACGCCGGCATCTCGACAATCAAGTGTATAGACGACCCAGGGTTTTTGTTGAAGTATTCATGGACGACCAACCACAACTTTTGGTCGCCCAAGAATCGGGGCCGAGGCTGGATAAATTGATTGACGACGAGGTACGGATCGACACTGAAGCAAGAAGGAAAATTAAAGAGATCGTCATTGAATCCATGGACTTTAGGGACGACGCCCACGAGATGAAGCAGGTAGACGAGCTAATTGAGCGGTCATTAACCACGACTATCAGAAGCGAGAAAATCAAGCTGGGGTCTCAGTTACGCACTGAAGAGAGGGAAGAGATAATCTCCCTACTCAAACAGAACCTCGACGTTTTTGCTTGGAAGGTGGAAGATATGAAGGGGATCAGAGATGACGTGGCAGTTCATAAGCTTGGAGTGAACCCCACCATGAAATTCAAAGAGCAAAGATGTCGTGTTTTTGTGAAAAAGAGATTGCTATAAAGCAAGAGATTGAGAAGTTCTTGAGAAGTGGAATTATTGTGTGCTTGGGTTCACAACTTGGTTAGCAAATGGGAAGTGGAGATTGTGTGTCGACTTCACCGATCTAAACCTGGCGTGCCCCAAGGACAGTTACCCTCTGCCCAGAATTGACAAGCTCGTCGATTCTGTGGACGGTCACACTACTTTGAGCTTTCTTGATGCTTATTCTGGCTACCACCAAATCAAGATGGCTGAAGAAGACATTCCGAAGACGGCCTTCCAGGCCGCAGGGGGAACTTATTGTTATACGAAGATGCCTTTTGGGCTTAAGAACGCCGGGGCCACTTACCAAAGGATGATAAACAAGGTATTCAAAGACCAGATCGGCGACAACTTAGAGGCGTATGTTGATGATATGGTCGTCAAAAGTAGGAAGAGAAAGCATGTCGACGACCTCCAGCAAACATTCACCAATCTACGAGCCAATGACATGGTCCTTAACCCGGCTAAATGCGTCTTCGGAGTCGCAGCAGGAAAGTTTCTAGGGTTCATGCTCTCTCAGCGGGGAATTGAAGCCAATCCTGAAAAAATTAAGGCTTTGATAGACATGGCCGAACCTACGAGCATCAAGGAAGTTCAGCGCTTAAATGGACGAGTAGCGGCTTTAGGTCGTTTCATCGCGAAGTCCGTGAGAGGTCGCTTAGTTTTTAAAGCTCTCCAGAGGTGCGAAGGACTTCAAATGGACGGATGAATGCTCTCTTTCGTTTAAACAGCTGAAGGAGTATCTTGGCTCCCCACCACTCCTCCAAAGTCCCGTAGCAGGAGAAAACCTTTACGTATATCTCTCAGCGAGTGATAAGGCCGTCGCCGCCGTATTGGTTAAGGAGGAAGGTGGAACCCGAGGCCGGTTTACTACGTCGCGAGGCTTTATCGGATGTGGAAACTCGTTACTTCAACGCGGAGAAGATCGCTTACGCTCTCGTCATCACGGCACGAAAGCTACGAGCATACTTCTCTGCTCGCCCCATCGTCGTTTATACGGATGCCCAGCTGCGCAAGATCTTGCATCGTCTGAAAGCTACGAGTCGTCTTCTCAGCTGGAGCATTGAGGCGGCGAGTTTGATATTGAATATAGGACGAGAAAGACCCTACGAGGCACAATCTTTAGCGAGACTTTCTAGTTGAGGCGTCGTTCACCATCGACGACGATCAAAGGCAGCTACAGCAAGCAAGCAAAGGAAAGGAGGTCATCGAACAGCCAGCGGAGTTAGTTTTGCCCGTAGGCTGTTGGAAGATCTTTTCGAGACGGTCGTGACCGAAATACGAGCGGAGCGAGGATCGTCCTTGTTGAACCGAAGCGGGACGATTTTGAAGAAGTGTTGAGGTTCAAGTTTCAAGCATCTAACAACCGGGCCGAGTACGAAGCGCTCATAGCGGCCATTGAATACGCGAGTGTTTTGGAGCTACCAAAATCGCGGCTTATTGTGATTCTCAATTGATCGTGAATCAAGTAAGGGGAGAATACCAAGTCGTCGATTCCACCTGCGAAGTACCATTCATTGGTCGGAGAATTGATCCGGGGTTGGAATTTTGGGCCATACGAGAGGATAGCTCGTGAAAGCAGCGAACACGCGAGCACGCTCTGAAAGGCCGGCTACGGACCCGACTCCCGGAAGGAGGAGCATGGCCATCACCTAGCCTACTTAGAACAACCGGCCTACGAGCGAGTAAAAGTCATGTGCAACGTCGACGGTCCAAGATCTTTGGATAGACGAGCTAAAAGCTTTCATTGAACGGGATGAGTTGCCAACGAGATGAGGTTTTGGCAAGGCAAGTCAAAAGAAAGTCCCAGTTTACGGATGCGTAGAAGGAGAGCTCTACAGACGATCCATTACCGAGACCATTATTGAAGTGCGTCCACCACGACAAGGTCGTTCGGTTATTATTCGAGGTACATCAAGGAGAATGCGGGGGCCACCACAGGGCCCGCACATTGGGCGATAAGATCATTACCGTGGGATACTGGCCCCACCTCCGTGAAGACGCCAAACAGTTCGTGAGAAAGTGTGATACCTGCTAGAGTTTCGCCGATCTCCCCAAGCTACCAACTACCGAGCAAACCCCTGTCATGGCCGCTTGGCCGTTTGATATGTGAGGTGTTGACCTGATTGGGCCATTTCCACCAGACGAGGAGGAGTCAAGTATGTAATCGTGGCGGTTGACTATTTTTCGAAGTGGGTGGAGGCTAAGCCCTTGAACAAAATCAGAAAACAACGCCACTAGCTTCATCCATGATTCGATATGGTGTCGCCGGAATACGAGGGTGATCGTTTGAGACAATGGCTTGCGGTTTTCAAGAAAGTTCGAGCAAGAGTTGAACGGGATGGGGTCGAAACACTCCAAGTCGTCGATTGCTTATCCCCGAGGCAACGGGCGGCGAAGCGGCAAACAAGCTCGTCTTATACGCTTTGTGTAAAAATACGGAAGGAAAAGATACAAGATGGTTGGACGGACTACCCTCGGCTCTTTGGGCTGTCCGCACAACCACCTTGAGGCCCACGGGGGAAACCCCATTTGCTTTGGCTTACGGCTCGAAGGCCGTAGCTCCCGCAGAGCCCATTGCCAGAGCCAGAGTTGCTCTACGACGTTGAAAAGAACATCCATGCTTAGGCAAGTTGACCTGGACCTTGCGGACGAGCGAAGATTGGACGCCCAATTAAGGATGGAGAATTACAAAAAGAAAACCAAGGCTTATCATGACAAGAAGGTGAAGAGAAGGTTCTTTAAAGTAGGTGATCATGTGCTCAGAAAGATCGAAGCGACGGGACTCGAGGCCCGCCAAAACAAACTCTCCCCCGGTGGGAAGGACCATACGTTGTCACAAGTGTGGTCAGAGAAGGAACCTACCGCCTGTCTAAGCCCAACGGTGAACATCTCAAGCATCCGTGTCACGCCAATCATCTGATGAAGTATTACTTTTGATCGTCGTCGTCGAAAGCATTCAGCGCCCTCAGGGCACCCATTTTGTGGTTCTCAATTTGAATTTTTGATTGTCATTTTGTAAGAAGTTTTTGAGGTCTGTAATTTTTGAAGTCTGTAAGGGATAACCTATAAGTCCCCAGGTCGTAGGAAGTAAATGAGTTGTCAATGCGCAGTCGTTAATCAGAAGTTATCAATGAAAACTCACCACTTCGCCGAACCTCGTTCATTGCAAACCAAAGCTTAAGGCGATCGAAGCCTGACTTCGACCCTTACAACTACTTTGATCAAGTATAAAGATCAGTCGTAGCAAAGACTTCGACGCTTACACTCACTTTAGCCAAGTATAAAGGTTAGACGAAGCCAGACTTCGTCGAACGCTATAACGGAATAAGACGACTCGTCCATAGAACCTTGCCTACGAGCAAGAAACCTATGAACCTTCGTACTATTCCTACGAGCCATTGAGAAGTTGAGAAAGTACAAGAGCAAACAAGTGTCGACCACGTTAGGACGACCCAAGTTCTGGTCGTCACTAACGACGACCAATCATGCTTGTCCTCAAACTTTTCGTTCAAAACAAGTTATCACATGCTATCTACGTTAACACAGATTAACTAACAGAAAACAAAGGCATTGAATAACTTAAACATAAAGCAAACACTGTACGTACGACCCCCTCTAAACAACGAGGAAACAGGCCGACTACATTACAAAAATTAAAAATTGTTTTGGGACGATGTTTGGAACCACAACCAAATAAAATGAAACATTGTTTAAGACAACCAAATCAAATTAGGACATTGTTTGGGACATTACAGAACATCTCAAAGAATCAATCACTGGGGGTCGGCACCGGCATCGGACGGGACTTCATCAGGGTCGGGACCGTCTTCAACGAAGTGTTTGTAATAGGCATCGAAGTTCTTGGGGTCAACAGCGGGAACAGGCCACTCTTCCTTACCGTCCTTGGCGTCATCTTCCCTTATAATAAGGAGGTCATTGCCAGTATAGGGAACGAGAGGATGAACCGTACGAGCATCGTCGTCGTGTGCTCCTTCGGTACAAAGGTCGGCGGTGTCGGACGGAGAGAAGGTCTTTCGTCGTAGGATCCACCAAGAGCCGCCTTGCCATGCTTAGCTCCATCCTTGAAAAATCCTTTGGCATGCGTGGTAATTAGGCTGGAGGCATTCGGCGCTCTTCTTAAAGTCATCCACCGCATCAAGTCCAACTTTGGCCAGCGGCTTCGTGGGTCGCCTTCATTCCTTCAATTTGGGCAAGAGCGAGTCATAGGCGGCCGTCGTCTTGGAGCTTATTTTCGCAGCGCGAAGACCGTCTGAAACACTTTGGAGTCGGCTTCGGCTTTGGCCTTCCACTTCCTTTAAAGCTTCAACTTCCTTTAAAGGTCATTCTTATCACCCATCAAGAGCTCGTGGCGGTGGTGAGCTCACCCGCGTTGGTCTCCGCCTCTTTCGGCTTACGCTCCGCCGTCCCTTTGTCACCAAGCCGGCCTTTATCAATTGCTCGTTGGCCCGCAGCTCGGCGTCAAGACAATCTCTATAATCAGCAGTCATTGCGTCCATCATCGACGACATCTGCCACAACAAAATTGTTAACCTAAGTGTGAAAGGACGGGAAGAAACACAAATTCAAATTGAAATACCTCAGTTTGAATTAGCCCAAGACGGGCATGGAAGGTCTCGGGAGAAAGCTTAGCATCCCTCATCCGTCGAGTCAGCTCGACGTCCGGCCACGCACAGTCGGGGCCGTCCCAACAACAATGGATTGCCATTCCTTAGCAGGTAGGGAATCCCAGCTATTGGGGAGGCTTTAGCAATTAAGGCCGCCATCTCTTTGGCCTTCGCCTTAGTCAGGACGGTTGAGGACGAACCAGGAGCGTCGGCTATTGGAGTGGAGGGATCCGACGAGTGGGAGGATCGTCGTTATTCTTCTTATTCTTGCTCCTCCTTCCCTCGGAGCCGGCGGGGTGATCTTTTCTTTCACGGAGCCTTGGGCCTTGGCATCACCCATTTCGGGGTTTGAATCTGTACTCCCACCGTCTCGTCGACAATGATCGGTTGAGCTCCCGAAGCTTCGGCGCTGCTTCACCCTCGGTCAGCGGCTCTTTCCGGCGCGTCAACAACGGCTTGACGACCTCCAGTATTAAGCCCCCCAGCGACGGGCTCTCTCTCAATCAGAGGTATGGCTCCCTCAGGATCTTTTGGGAGTTCATCATTTCTCGTCGCTTGTTTCTCCTGACGATCAACGATGGCGCGGGTGACGGCCCTCTCCTTCTTCTTGGTCCCCCTATCGCTAGCTCGGATGGCTCCATCCATTATTCTCTTTTCAGTGCATCAACGTCGGGTGAGTAAGAAGCTATGAAATAGACAAAGTACGCGAGGTTAGTTTTATCCACGATGAGACGAGAAACAAGTGTAAGAATTGAGAAAAGGTTTCAAGAGCCCAACCCCCATTCATCTCCAAGTGTTCACAACACTCCTCAGGACGACTGATACGCGACGCCGCGCAAGTCACACAGTTTTCCCCAAAAGCAAGCTCATTATGGACGACCCAGACGGGGTAGCGAGCATCTAAATTTATCTTCGCTGAAAGGGTCGAGGCCCGTCGTAGAAGCTTAGACATCATCACCGGTCTGATATATCTCCGTTGGGAGGCCTCATGTCTTTATACGAGACCCGTCCAAGATCCAACAAATCATCAATCTTTTTCCGCGGCTCGTCGGCCACGGAGCTTGGTAGATATACTTGTCGGCGACGACCTTGTTGCCATTGGATGAGGAAGCGCCATCCCGCTCGGCTTTCCACCAAAATTAAATGGTTCTCCCAACCATACACCTTGTTGGGGATATCCAAGAAAAAGTTCTTCGTGTTTTTGATTGAAGAGACACTCACAACAGACTTCCCTTTGTCCTTGGAGGTACTCTTAGTCACACGGTAGTAATGGCGGAACACTTTGTTGCACGGCTCGTAGCGAGGAATCTACGAGACGACCGCAAAGTGGACAAGATCCTGATGGTATTGGCGCTAACCTCCGTGGGCACGCGGTGAGTCCTCCAAGAACTCATTAATGAAGGGATCTAGAGGCAACCTCGAAGCCAAATTCAAATTGTTTGTAGAAGAAGCCCACCTTCTCCTTGCTAGCTACGAGGGGCGACGACGGGGCTCGTACTCAGACAAGCCGAGATGCTCCAACTTATAGGTCGAAGCTTGAACTGCATGCGACCCTCGTAGAGCGTCGATCATTTGCTTCCCAACATCAGGCTTCTGAGCTCGATCTTGGGTATGGCCCGATTCCCTCTGCCCCGCCTCCAAATTCACTGTCGGTCGATCGGCTCGTACAAGCGTGTGATAGGCTTTAGGCTGCTGATTGCTCCTTGCACTTGTGCTCGGTTCGTTGGCACGGGGCCGGACGGCTAGGACGCCCGTCGTGATCCATGTCTACAAAACAAGGAGAAAGAAAGGGGGAATCAGTCCTAACTTCCACAGACGACGATCTACCTAGGGGCGACCTAGATTCCCCTAAAATCAAATCCCTAAGTGAATCACGACGGGATAAATAATAGTGGGTCTTGATGTGGTTGGGCAGATCGTTCATCGACCTAAAGGGAGTTATCATTGGGTCTCCATCCTCAAAGTCACCTAGAGCCTCACCTTCTGGGAACCCCAAAGGCTCATCCTCAAAGTCGAACTTTACCAAAATCGAAGAGCATTCAGATAATGGAATTTCTCTCCAAACCCCCTTGACACACTTGTACACCCTTTGATTCAACCCAAAGCCAAACTTGACACCTCTCTCAAAGCTGATGGTTCGGGGCCCCATTTAACTAATCTCTACCACCCAACGAAAAAACCCAGAAAATAAAGAACAGATGAAGAAAGTACCTGGTAATAGGATGGAGGATGCTCTTTTCAGATGAGTTTTCGGCGGAAGTTCAAAGAAATCTCTTATCCAGGCGCCTAGATACCTCACAAACGGAGTTGCCAGACGGTTATGATTGCCGGAGACAGTGATCCTTGTTGCCGGAATTCTTTCTGATGGTGGCCGGAAATCGCCTCTCTTACTCTGCTCACGGCGATCAAGGTATGAAAAGTTTGAAATGTTGGGGGGAGAAAGTTTTTATATGGGGAGAAGATGAACAGTTTGTTCTTGGGAATTCAAAAGGCGGAATGATGAGGGGCATTAAATACCCTCTGCAATTTCCGAGGAGAATGTCCCCTCAAGGGACACGTGTCAACCAAAGAAGAGATCTCGGCCGCCAGCGTCACAGCGGCGACATCGCTTTGTAATTCAAAATTCAAATTGACGGTAGTACGGATTACTTTGGAGGGAAAATAACAACTCTGGCTCGTCAAGACGACCGTAGTCGGGGGCAGCTGAACGGAATAATATGTGATGGGCCGAGCCCAATACTTTCCTACGAGCACAGGGGCCCAATAGGCCCGTCAAAGGACCAATCACGAAGGATCGAGATCAAAGCCTGGGCCGTGGCCCGTCCAAGCCCAGTCGGCGGTCGTCGCAGCTGAGCGGCAGAGCCCTCCAAGCGACGAGCCATTGTACCATCGATGAAAGGGGTTAACTTCCACAGCCGCCGATACACCAAGTGGCGTCATCATTGAGCGACTAACTCCCTCTCGTCGAGTCGTACCTCGAGGAGACGACCCGTACGGACATACGGCTCAGGTCGTCTCTTCTATTAAGCTTCCTCAACAAGCTTGGTTAATTAGCTAAATTGGGATAATGTCGGACTGCTTCTGAGTGCCTTGTTACACGTGCAATCATGCAATCAGTAATAACTACAAAAGGTGTGCGGAGTTGACTTTCCCTTATAAGGCAAGCGCTTATCAACGTCGAGAGTGCCCGGTGTCCTTACATAGACGGACCAATCCCAGCGTGACACGTATACGCCTAGAAGACAGAGCTGATCTAACGGTTGGAGACCATCCAATCCAACGGCTCTGGTGAAAACCCTAACATCACTATTCCTACTATAAATAAGAGAGTAACAACATGGACAAAGGTAATGCATTATTGCATATTCACGTACCCACACACATTCCATATTTTTGCCACCATATTTCCAGTCCATAATCTTACTCTCACGCCGGAGGGGCTTGCCGGAAGACCCCCGGCGCAGTTTCACCCTTGTTTCTTGTGCTGTGCAGATCCAAAGCTCACTCACTGCTGGACACAAAGAACTGAGCCCGCACGCTTTCCTGCGCGATCAAACAAGTTTTAGATTTTCATTACATAGTTAAAACTAATCTTATTTACTGCTCAAAATTGATTCAAGTTAACAAAAAAAAAGTAAGACCAACTTTACAGGACGGAGGGAGTATTTGAGTAGAGCCTGAGCTCAATTCTTAATAAAGAGCTGAGTTGAACACTTGGAGCCCGACTCACATGGCTGGTATTGGACTCAGTCGAGTTTAAACATTATTTAGAGGAGAGTTTGAGCCTATGTTATCTGAACTCGGGTATGGTATCCGATACGGGTACGGATCTTAGTGTCGGATTCACTTTTCCTAAAAAAAATGGACACGGGGACAATGTCCTAAATTTGAACACGGGTACGGGGGATACGTTAATAACAAAATATATTGAGTATATTTATATACTTTGCTTGTCATAAATAAATAATAGTATGCTTAATACTTTTTAGTACAAACCTATCATATTATAATTTTATTTCTAAATAAAATTATAATTTTAATGAAATTTGGCTAAGATATAATGTATAATAAGTAAAACACTAGCATTAAAACTTGTAAAATCTTTATAAATGAACTCATCTCACTCTTTTTTTTCTTTCAATTTTTCTCGCCGTACCCGACTGAAAATCCGGGTGTCGGGTACGGATTTCATACCCATCTCGGTGTCGGACACGGGTACTTCATCATATTTGAAGAGTCCGAGTAACATAGGTTTGCGCCCAATTCGTAATAAAGAGCTGAGCTGAACACTTGGAGCTCTGCTCCCTTGACTAGTATTGGACTCACTCTGAGTTTTTAACATCCTTCTGAGAACTAGGTATGAATGAATACAGCTCGGCTTGGCTCAAGTAAGCTTACTACTCGCAAAAGTAGCCAATGTACATATTTTTTTCTTGTACAAAGTAGGGTTAGATAAAGCTCAACCTTCATTTCATTTTTGACTTGTGGTTTGAAGTATAAGGATTGAGGATCAAACATAGGTTCCTTGACTAGAGTAGAGCTTGAGCTTGAGTCAAAATAAAGAAGGGAGCCCAACACTCAGTTTGAATTTAAGTCCGAGATTTATTACTCCCTCCGTCCCGTAAAGATGTTCTCATTTTCCATTTTTGTCTGTGTTAAAAAGATAGTCTATTTACAAAATTGTTAGGTTAAAGCATTGAAGTTCCAAAATTGCTAACCAATGAAGAAGAGGAAGAGAGGAGAGGATGAGAGCATAAAGGATTTAGTATATGATGAAAATGAAAATATGTTAAAATATTTGAATAGTCAAATGGGACTCTCATTATGGGCCCCACGGATATAATTTTAGGCATGAGGTGCAAATTATTTCCATCATTTCCAATGGAGCTAAAGATTCACAATTTTTTGGCTTGAGAATATGATGGATTAAAGCAAAATGGCTCACACTAAACTGTATGTGCTTCTTTGTTATGAAGCAACAGTCAGGCCATGCAATTTTCGACGTAATTTTCATTATGGGTCATCCGGAAACAGTCTCTCTGTGCTTTAGTACATGGGCAAAGCTGCGTACTTCCGACCCCTCCTTACCCCCACCGTAGGTGAGAGCGTTTGCAGCACTGGGATAAGTGCAAATGAGCCCAGTTCAGCAATTTGACTTGGGTTCAGGTAAATCTCGAGCTTAGCCGGTGTATATGTTGTTCTGCGAAGTAATCTGGTGGAGCTCAAACACACAGTCCTTGACTAGTCAGGAGCTCAAAAAAAAGTACTCCCTCGATGCCTAAATAAATGTCGAAAAAAGTATCAAATGTGCTCTTGATCAAGAACAAATTTGAAAGAAAAAAAATCGACAATTCATTTAGTCACGGAGTTTAGGGACGAAGGGAGTAAGAAAAAAAGATCTTAGCTGAAACTCCATAACCTTGACTCAACGTGGACAGTTTAAATTAGCCTGCGGAATGAGTGTTAGGAGAAATGAATTGCGTAGAGGTACAGGTACAGGTACATATTAATGAAGCAAAATCAGTAATATGGGAAATTTCATTAGACTGTTTGGTTAATGGGGATCCTGAATCCAGAGATAAGGAAATATTTTTTTTGCAGAAAACGCAGTATTATTATTTTTACTTTTTAATATTTTCCTTACAAAGAATGCTACAAAGAATCACGAATCCTAGAACGACACATCGTAATAAACAATTTTCACATCTGATAATCAATAAAAAAAAAAAAAAAAATCTCTGATATCAGTTAAATAATTCTTTATAAATATTCTATCTCCCGCACTGCATAATCTTCTGGAAATCCTCAGGTGAACAAGGGACAGTAAGAGCACCACCCTCGTGTTGAAACCCATATTCTTCTTCAGCTTGTTCTAACAGCTTCAAGAATGCAGGATTGCTAAGGTACTTCAACTCAACCACAAATCTCTTAGGCTTCTCACACTTAACTGCAAAAACAGCAAAGTGTCCTTCCTTCACATCTTGTGGGACCACCATCTGATTTTCCTTTTCCTTTTGCTCTTCAAACTCAATTTTATGATATGTCCGTATCGGTTGTGAAGGTAAGAGTAACCTCTGCATGATCCTAACTATGATCTTTATCTTTTGGAAACGTCGACAACTCTTCATCTTGATATTAAACTGATTCTCGGGTTCTTTTTTTCCAACCCTTTTCTTGGATCACTTTCGTAATCGGGAAAATGGAAAGAAAGGATCTTTAACAAGAAAAAAAGTTTTTTTCTTTTTTTTTTTCTTGGAGAAAAAAGAGATTCTGAAGGGAGTTATATATAGGAGTTGAGACTTGAATGTTAATTTTGTGAAGGTTCAGAGATGGTGCAAGGTTAAGGGGCCAGCCATGGGCATATGGATGCAACTACCTTGCTATTAACTAGTCTATTTTGAATTGGTCTTGTGATTCTTTTTTTCCATATAAAAATGGATGGAATCTGGAACTACTGCTCCGTGTTAGCCAATGGCTCAGATTGTGACATCGACCCTTATTCTATAATTAACTGGCATTATTCAAGAATCAACGTATCAGATTTATTTGCTTTACTTATTCAAGAATCAACGTATCAGATTTCTTTGCTCGATATGGATTCATATATGCTCCCTCCGTTCCATTGATAGCTTCAACTTTTGCCAAAACGAGTGTCTCGTTAAAAGTTTCACCTTTCCTAAAATGACAAAAAATCTTTGCTATTCCACCACTAATTCTCTCTTCTACTTTACTTTTATACTCATAACACCAATCAATTTTACTATTTCCTCCACTCATTTTCTCTCCTATTTTATTTTTATACTCACAACACTTTCTCCATTAGCCTTTTTTTTTTTAATTTGCGTGCCATATTCAAAAGGGTGAACCTATTAATGGGGCGGAGGGAGTATACTCCCTCCGTCCCAGGATTTCCGTCACTTTTTATCCAAAATGGCGTCCCGTTTGAAGCGTCATTTTTCCTAAAAAGGAAATATTTTATTAATATTCTATTATCCCACTAACTATTTCTTCCACTAATTCTCTCTTCTATTTTTAAATTACACTCACAACATTTTTTAAATTTACTATTTTCTCCACTAATTCTTTCTCCTATTTTCAAATTACACTCACAATATTTTTTCTTCTCACTTTTTTTTTTAATTTGCGTGTATCCCTAAGACACTTTTCCTGGTAAGGAGGGAGTATAGGTCAAATAAATTCTTATAAAATGGAGTATTAATCAAAGCTACATTATCTCTTTCGCACTCCGTACTTTTTGTTGGGAATTGAAGTCAATGGCGGTGCAGTCAGATTCCTTTTTGGACATTAAACTTTTCCAAGTCAATCCTTAATACCAGGACTCCCTCAACTTCTTTGATTACCCCTGTACAAAATAATACTTCTTCTTCCGTTCCAAAATAATTTTTTTAATTTTTTTTTTGTCATTTTTGAGTAATTATTTTAGTTGTATTTCATTATCCCGAAGAAATTGTAAACCTTGTTATTGATGATGGTATATAACTACGAGTTTTAGATTTTATATTAGTATATAACTAAATCAACCAATAAGTATTGTTTAAAGTTTATTTGTAATAAAATTAATTCGTAACAACGACAAAAAAAAGTGGCAAAAATATTTTGGGATGGAGGGAGTTATTGTTTAGCAGTTAATTTGTGTATACTCCGTCCCGCTCGAAAAGCCACAAAATGGATCTCGCACGCAAATTAAGGAAAGTGATGTAGGAAAGAAAAAAAGTTTAAATGTTGTGAGTATGAAAAATTAAATAGGAGAGAATGAGTGGGAGGAATAGTTAAGAGAGAGAATGTTGTGAGTGTAAAAGTAAAGTAGGAGAGAGAATGAGTGGGTGGAATAGTAATAAAAATTTTCCTTTTTGGGAAAGTGTCTTTTTAAATGGGACGCTCAAAATGGAAATTTGTGGCTTTTCGAACGAGACGGAGGGAGTAGTATTTTTTTATAAAATTATACTAACTGAACTTTGGTATAGTTGCATTATTAACTATTTCAATATCTAAAATACGACATTTATTTTAGGGCAGAACAAAAATTAAATATAACGACACTATTAGAGATGGTACACTTGATAAGAAACAGATGCTAGAGTACTCCCATTTGCTATGAAAACTAGTAATAGAACAGGATTTTATCTTGCAACATAGTCAATCATCTCTCGCTAATCGTGACCCGGCTTCATCGACAAATTTGTCAAAATTTTGTCGAGATGATCCATCTTGAGCCAATGCGTTCTCGTGAGTCGTTCTCACTTTCTTGATCTCATTTCTAAGCTCCTCGGACGCACTTTGGCTCATCAAACCTTTGATCTTCTTGGCAACTTTTGCTCCATTGACCAATTTTTGGTCACAAAGTTGACTCCTATCTTTCAATAGTCAACAACTAACTTTCGGTTAGTATACTGATCCGTTAATAGAGGGAAACAAATTAACGGAATACCGTACTAGATACTTTCCAGTATTGAGTTCCTTTCCTAGTGAGTTAAGAACCTTTCGAAGACGGATGTGATATGACAACCGTCTAGTGACACCATGGCATAATCAACCCTCGATTCCTAACCTCATCTTCAAATCGAACGGGCAAGATATCAGTCAGAGCTCACAATATCAAGCCGGGGTAACCAAATAAATTGATCCCACTTTGTAAAAGCCCATGGGCAATTTCAACAATATCTTCTTTACTAGTATGAGCATAGCTACCAAATGAGACATACACAACTGACCCTATGGGCTTGTCACTGAGCCACTGGGTGCAGTCGGACTCGGACCATAGGCTCGTGGCTACTGGTTTTTTGGTGAACCCAATTGCATAAGTGGATTGTTTTTTAAATATGTTAAATATTGTCTAGTAAATGATCCGGTGCACCACGGTTGTAGTATCCGTTGCTTGGAGTATGACATCAGGTCCGTTGGTTTGATCCCAGGGATATAATCTATGGTGTCCGTGCGCTTATCTGATAGTCATTAGATATGCAGTTTAATAGTAAATGTGCATTGTATGTTCTTACAATTCATTTTTACGTTTTTAGATTTGTAAATTAAAATAGAACATGATATTTTATAAAATGAAAAATTATTTAGAAATAAAATTCATTAGAAAATGGACATTTTTAGAAAACTGACCTCTTTGTCTCTTAATAAATCAACTCTAATTGAAATTTGATCAGAAAATTAATAAAATCTAATTACTTTTATGAAATTCTAAAAGTGGTTTTAAATTTTTCATTAAAATATTATGGATAAAAATATTTAGAATTATATGAAATAATTTGTTTTCAGTAAACTTTTTGATTAAATTCCATCAATTTGGTCAAAATTCTAGATCATAAATTTATTATGAAAAAGAGGGAGTAATAAATATTTGAGTAACTGTGATATCGTTAATGTGTTATGATATCATTGTTCAATAAAATAAAATTTTGAAATTTTTTGATTAATTGACATTTTTTTCTGTTTCAAAAATTTATTAGATACCAAAGAATTTGTGTACAAGCGACATCTTTAGCAGGTTTAAGTCTATCTGTCGTAGAGGTATTGGGTTCAATACCCTCTGCGGGCTATAATTAATATTAGATGGTTAGGAATTTCAAAAATAAAAAAATTAAAAAATTATTAGATTGTTATAACATCAACCTGACAAAAGAAGGGTCATTATGCGCTCCCAAGTTTTAAAAAGGGAGAAAAGAAAGAAAATGAGAGAAAGTCTAATATTTATTTTTTTTAAGATTGTTCCCGAGTTTTTTTTAAGAATTGAAAAGAACGGTAAGGATTTTTTTTTTTTAATTTTTCTCTCCTACACAATCCTCCCAAAAGTGGGAGGAACCGGAAGAAAAGAAAATCATATAAAACAAACTTTTTTGATTAACCTTATTTTATCTCTCAAATATAATTCTCTTTTTCTTTTTTTAAGGGTAAAGTGTAATTCAATTTTTTTTCCATCACTTTATTTTCTAAACTCGTGAGCACTTCAAAAAGATATTGAATTTCCTCCCCTTCCCTTTCCTATCCTCCCTTTCTTTTTTCTATTTTTAAAACTCGAGAGCGGACCCTAAAATCAAAGTGGCCATTCTTCGTTAGCAAGTCCAACTGATAGTCAAAGTTAAAATCAAAGGTGGCTCGTTCAAAACGAAATACTCCCTCCGTCTCAATAATAACTTCACCATTTTGGGTGGGCACACAAATTAAGGAAAAAGGTAAGTGGAGAAAATGTTGTGAGTATAATAGTAAAAAAGGAGAGAGAATGAGTGGAGAGAATAGTAAATTTGAAAAGTGTTGTGAGTATAAAAATGAAATAGGAGAGGACCCACGGTTGGTGAAATAGTAAAGATTCTTTGTCATTTTAGGAAATTAGGAAAGGTGAAGCTTCTAACGGACGCCCTTTTTTAAGAAATTGGTGAAGCTTTTATTGGGGCGGAGGGAGTATTAACCAACTTATGCTTCTTAGCAATCATGGACGGCCAAATGAAAAATGTATCGGCGATCAAACAAGAAACGATCGGATCTGATTTAACTATATTTCCAACAAGTTCATCAATATGTTCAGAAAGAACATGCAGTACACTCTCCATAATTTGGGCATGGTTAAGGGATCGGTCAAACCATAGTGGGAAACCATCACTAACGGTGGTAACGTATGTATATCGAGCCCCGATTCACGTGCTCTGGTGAAGATGTCGCCGGAGATGGTGGGCTGAGATTTGGTGATTTGGTGGTGGATTGATTGGGTGTGTATGAAAGTTATGGTGAAGCCTTTGGATGCAAGTTTCATGGCAAGATGAACAAAGGGTATTATGTGACCTTGGAGATGGTACCATAATTGCATGAGCGTTTTGAATGTTATTTGTCATAATTTTGGGGGTGTTTTATCTATTGATAGTGTTTGTATGTGTGGGAGAGAGAGAGAGAAGATTGTGAAGTTCAATGTGTGAGAATTGAAATGATTTTAAGGTATCTATATATACTCCACAATCCCACCTCAAATCATGCCAATTTTTAAAAGTACAGTGATCAAGAAAAAGTAAAATAATAGAGATGTATTGTCAGTATCTCTATATACTCCCTCCGTCCCACTTCAATAGAGATCAACTTTTTGGGTGTGGGAATTAAGGAAAAGTGATGTAAGAAAGAGAAAAAGTTAAATGTTGTGAGTATGAAAAATTAAATAGGAGAGAGAATGAGTGGGAGGAATAGTTAGGAGAGAGAATGTTGTGAGTGAAAAAGTTAAATAGGAGAGAGAATGAGTGGGGTAAATAGTGAAGATTCCTTTCCATTTTGGGAAGTATCAATTGAAGTGGGACGGACCAAAAAGGAAATAAATATCAATTGAAGTGGGACGGAGGGAGTATATAACAAGAGGATAGTGAAAAAAGCCCGCCCAAACCAGGGGCAAAATAGACATTTCACAGCGTGGCAATGTTGAAGATAATCAGCGAAAATGACACGTGGTATGCTCGGAATGGGTGGAATTTGGCGCGTGCGGTTCACGCGCTGACAGAGGCGCGTGACCACGAGCAAAAAAAAAATTTTTTTTTTTAAACTTGCCACGTGGTGGCTTCTGATTGGCTGGTTTTTTTCCAGTTTTTTTTATTTTCCACCCGTTTTTTTGACCTCAATTATTTTATTATAAATTAATTTTTTAAAAAAAAAAAAATTACACCAAAATTCATAATTTTTTTCCCTCTATAAATAGAGTCTATTTTCATTTGATTTGGACAAAAAAAAAACCTCTTTTTTAAATGAAAATTTCACCCTTTTTTTTTTTACCTAAATTATTTCATAATAAATAAATTAAAAAAAAAATTACACAAAAATTCTTAATTTTTTTTCTCTATAAATAGAGTCTATTTTCGTTTGATTTTGACACAGAAAAAAAAACCCTTCTTTTTAAAATATAAATTTCTTAATTACCCTTTCTTAATTTTCCTTTTGAAATTTCTAAATATTTTTTTGTGAAAATTAATTAAGTGTGAAGTATTTTTTTAATTATAAATGATAATAATAATAATTTTACTAATCATAAAAATAAATAATATAAAATCAAAAAAAAAGTGGTGGGTATAGAATGATGAGTTGAAAGGGGTATTATGGTTATTAGGTTTATTTTAGTTCGATACATCAAACAATTTAGTAGCTAATCCAACATTAATTATGTCCCCTTTTTATATATAATAGACGAAAATGTAATGTATTTTTTTTTAACATGTCAATTTTTTAATTGATTATATATTTTTATTATTATTTTGTTAACTTCTTTGTCGCATTAGCATTGCCCTTTTTACTTTTTTTTTCTTGGGATAGTGAAAATTAATTAAGTGTAAAGTATTTTTTTAATTATAAATGATAATAATAATAATTTTACTAAACAAAAAAATAAATAATATAAAATAAAAAAAAGTGATGGGTATAGAATGATGAGTTGAAAGGGGTAATATGGTTATTAGGTTTATTTTAGTTCGATACATCAAACAATTTAGTAGCTAATCAAACATTAATTTTGTCCCCTTTTTTATATATAATAGACGAACTTTTAATGTATTTTTTTTTGGATCATGTCTTTTTTTTTTAATTGGTAATATATATTTGTAAATTATTTCATGATTGCAAATCATTTGTGGACGTTTATTATTATTATTTGCCATTTTTACATGAGAAACGATAAAGTTATAAAAATATGTTTAGTAAAATATCGTCACCTCATTTTATATTTATTATTTTGTAAACTTTTTGGTCGCATTAGCATTGCATTTTTTACTTTGTTTTCTTGGGATAATGAAAATGTTGATTTAAAATAAAAAAAAATTGAAACCTTTTTGCTATTCATTTTTTTAAAGAAAAAAGGAGCGTTTCAATGGACCTTTTTATTGAATATATTTGAAAACCTAAAAAAATTAGTGGGCCTTATCATGGTTTATTTTTTTAGCTGACTTCTCCAAATAATTTTATTTTAACTGTATATATTCAAATTGTGCTATTTATATATCAAGGCCAATTCAATTAAATTTTTAATTTGTGTATGACAATTTTCTTCTGCTTATCATAAAAAATAATGAAATAAAGTATAACTAAAGTAGGGGGAAAAAGGTGTGTACTTTTGGGGGTGGTATGGTCCGTTTTGTTGTGTGGTGGATGTGTAGGTGGGTAGGTTAGGAAGAAAATGAAAATTTTACCATTCATTAATAAAATAAAGATTAATTATTTTTCCGTGATAATGAAAATTTTTTTATATGTGGATTTTTTTTCCTTTTCATCCATAATTATTCTCCCTCCATTCCAAAATAAGGTTCTTAGGTTGACATTACGTGGTTATTTATATATAATAATGATAATCATGTATGTTTGTACTGACACTGTAGTAAGTGGTAAGGGGGTTTTCACAGTTTATAAAAACATCTTATTTTATTTATTTTATTTCAATATCCTTTTTTTTTTAGTATAAGCAACTTCCCGTGTATCGCACGGGTGTTACACTAGGAAAGAGTACATTTTATTTTAATTCTTTTAATAATTATTATTTACAAATAAATATTAATCATATTCGTTTACTTATTTAATTGATATTTTTTTCATTTAAAATATAATATTTTAAATATTAAATATTAATTAATTAAAAATCTTGACCACGCCGTGCATCGCACGGGGGTGTTACTAGTAAAAAATAAAAATAAGAAAGAGAATGAAAATGAGTGAGAAAAATAGTAAGTCGATTAGTGTTGTGAGTATAAAGTAACGTAGCAAGGAGAATAAGTGAAAGAATAGTGTAAAAACTTTGCCATTTTGAAAAGTCTAATTTGAAAAAAAAAAAAAAAAGGGGAAAAAAAATAGCAAAAAATTCAGTTTGAGATTGGACCAAGGAAGTATAACCGAAGAGTTGAATGAATGTATTGTATGACGTCCACTCTCTGTGGAAACATCCACTGTGCCACTGACTCCGTCTCGCAATAAAATATCTATTTTGCTTTGAGTATTTCAATAATAAGTTTCACTTTTTTTAAAAAAATGAAAATTTTATAATGCTTACTCCATATTTATTGATGAGACTAACTTATTATATTAACAATAACTATTCAATTATTATTCACTATCCCAAAATCTTTCCTTCGAGTAAAGAAAATTGTTATTCACTGTACTCACTCATAATACCAATTTTTATAACACTTTATCATAATTTTAGTTTTTTATAATTTATTATGAGAATGAAGGAGAGATGATGATCCTTCCTTCCCTAGCTCACACCTAAACTATAGAGCTTTTAATTACAGTGATTACCCTACAAATTGACTGAAAAGACCAAGACACACAAATTGCAATGGACCAACCTAGTGTTAACCTTATTATCTGAATAAGGTTGATTGACCACCACTTAATCTTGTTATTAATACATTATTATAAATATTATCTATATCAATTTTTAGATTCTCATTATTACGAAAATTAAAAGTAACCTAAATTATTGCTAAAAATTCACTCAAACTAACAGTGAAAAAAGACGGACTAACTTTACGGGGACGGAGGGAGTAAAACATGTACAAGTACCATATTTCATCTACCAGTTCATCACTTCTGTGATAAAGAACATCCATTTCATATCAACAACGGTCGCGCAAGAAGAAGAAGAAGATTGCAGACAAAGAAACTCTAATGTTATTACAACTTCACTAAAGGTCCGAAAGGGCTTGATCAAAGAAAATCGTCCCCTCCAACGAAGCTATTTAAAACATTCAGGAAGCTTAAACAGAAAAGCCAGATCATCTTTTCTTCAAGGGTCCCTCATACTCCACAAGCTCTGTTATACACAACAGCAGAACAAACAGGCTACAAAGCCTCTAATGAAACATTTTAAAGAAACCTCAAATTAACATCAGATTTACGAGTATAAAGCTATGCTCATAGTTTCTCAACAGGTATCCTTTGTACAACAGCAGAAGAGGGGCACCAATATGGGGTATGGAGTTTTCTTAGCTTGCGGAAATGAAATGCGGCCCCCACTTAACGATCTACAAGTCAGAAGTTAAGAGCCAATAGGTTTTCAGTAACCATGCTTCTCTAGTGGGATTATGGGAATATGTTGCTTTTTTTTTTTTTTTTTTTTTGTGAAATCTCTCAAACTTCACTACCTATTTTGTAATCTGAAAAGGTGGCAGTTTCTCGAGCATCTATTGCTGATGCTGTTTCTTTCTTATCCAACCTATTGAAAGAGCAACTTTGAAACGCGTCCAGACTGCTACTTACAAGGCGATTCAAACCACACAGGCTATCACTAAAAAATAGCTCATTACTTTGGTATCTACAGGAAGGTGCATCCAAATCTAAAGGTCCTAAAGAGTCGGGCTGCAAAAAATCACAAGAAACAAAATTAGCTCACAGCTCATATGAATCTTTAGGCTGAAAATATTGTTCATTACTTGCGAGCGTACCAAGTGTAAAGCCTGCTTTTGAAGTCTTATATCAGATTTTTCAAAAAAAAAAAAAATGTATGTGTAGGAAGGGATTCAATTATATCCTTGAGCCACCACCCCCTAGGAGTTGCTCACCACCCCCATAATGAAGTACTGTAGTAGTTTTCAACACGTTGATTGGCGTGTCTTCCACAATTTCTAACAATATCCACCCCCGCATACCTACCATCCTAAAAATCTATTTTCAAACCACCTATATGTCTATAGTTTTAAGATTAGAAAGTAGGGGAAATAGCACTTTACTGCCACTATATTCACAAGAAGTTGCAATGTAGGTCTAAATTTCCATTTTTTGCAATTTAGTTCACTATGTTCACACTTTGTTGCAATCCAGGGCAAAAATGGATGACATTTGCAAAAGTTAACGAAATAGACGGGAAGTGTAACGAGTGTCTTATAAATTTACATTTTTTACCCTAAAGTTAAATAATTTTATGAAAATATGTTGTAATAATAATTCTAATAAAAAAATATTACTATTAAATAATAACATATAAATAATTTCGAGAAATTAAAATAATACGTATAAAATAGAGAAACATTAGAAAAGAAAAAAAAAATTGAATAATTTTTATTTACAGATTTCAGAAAAATTATACTAATTTGCTATAAGAAAATTACATATCTTTAAGATAATTTATACATATTTTCTAAAAAAAAAAAAACTTAATATCCTAAACATTAAAATATAACCTTTTTTTTTCTAGCTTAAAAATAATACTATTTAAAAATAATTCCCCCAGAATCCTCAAGTAATCTAACTGCCACATTGAAAAAATAAAAACCCTTCTTTCTCTATAGTTCCCCTCCCCCTTCCCTACAAGCCACCGCCTCCCTAATTGTCCACGTAAGAAATTAGTGAATACACCTTTAAATAAGAGAAAAGAAAAAAAAAAGGGAAAAAAGTTTTTTTTATATATATAATGTATTTTCTGGGACGGAGGGAGTATGATTTTTTAAGAATGTAAATAATAATTGATATTTTTCTCTTGAAGATTGTTCTATATTTTTCAAATATATTATATTAATTTTATTTATATGTTTTATTAAAATCATTTATATGTTATTATTTTAATTTTTTATTTATTAGAATTTATTGTTACAGTATTTTATTTTATTTTGAATATGAAACTTCAGGAGCTGAAAATGTGAATTTGAAAGATGCTTGTTACATTTTCCGTCTATTTCGTTAGCTTTTGTCCAGTATCATCCATTTTTGCCCCGGATTGCAACAAAAGTGTGAACATAGTGTACTAAATTGCAAAGAAATGAAACTTTAGATCCAACATTGCAACTTCATGTGAACTTAGAGGAAGTAAAGTGCAATTTCTCCTAGAAAGTACTCCCTCCGCCCCGGAATGATGTTCCCACTTTTGTTGCTGTTGTTGCTTTGAATGGATTTTGAGCAATAATTATATTATAGATAAATTTAGCTATCCCAATGAAAATCTAAAACTTGTTAATGATAAAACATTATATATACAATCAATAACATTTTTTTCATTAGGATAATTAAATCAACCTAAAATTAATGCTCAAGGTCCATTCAAATTAACAACGAGAAAAAAGTGGGGGAAGGAGGGAGTAATACGAACTAATATATTATTAAGAGACAAAAAGAGCACCTTTTGTGCGAGTGTAGGTAAGCTTGCACATAACATGTATGCAAATAAATGTACACACGTCCATGTATATATATATTTATATACATGTGTGTGCAAAAGAAAGAAAGAATATTTGGAAAAACATAAACATACCCAGTATATATCATTAAGCCCACTGAGACCCTTTGCAGAATCAGCCTCGGGATTCTGGTCAGGAAGACACACATCCATTGGATCTCCGTGAGCAGGATCATCATCCATAGGCTCATCTGCTACAGGCAAATCCTACAAGCAGAATGAAAATGTTATGCAAAGTTGGAATTAGCAAGAAACAAACACAAGCAGCAATAGATCACACTGAGAAAAGCATTAACCTGAGTGAGAACCTCCTTGTTAGTGCCAAATGCTTCTGAACTTGTACTAGCAACCCGATCTGCATGTGTGAATTCTTTATAGAAAACAGAATTCTTCTGGAATGAGAAAGCATCACAGGTTTCTTCGGCATCCCAGATGGAGGAGGAAAGGGTGGACTGGAAAGGAGCTTTGCCCTGATGTTTGATCAAGTGAGCAGCAATTGCAGCATCAAAAGAATCGCAACTGAATGGGATCTGCTGAAGGGGTTGAGAACCACTTGGTAGCTGTGGTTCATTGCAGTTGGCATCTGCATTATGAGGCACCTCGGAGAGTAGATCACCAACGCTTATGTTGGTGAGGGTATCAGCCCATTCCACAGCTGACAATGTTGTACTTGTCTGAGATCCTTTCGCATCCTAAAATGAAAAGCAATTTATGAATTAAAAGGTATGCAAGGATGAAGAATGTAGCACTTGCTTCATCTCTGTGCACACCGGGTCTACTATGAAAATGCACACAAATTTATGGGTTCAAGATAATCCTTCCTTTCAGCACAAAAAAATCACGTCTCAGTGTCAAACCTTCTTAACAATAAACTTGTAGTCATAAACATATAATATACGCTTACTTAAATACTGTAGTTTTCTTAATCTTAAATCTAATGTAATAAGGTCAAATTTGGATATACAGAATATTAATGAATTTAGTTTTCAAATAGGAAGCCAGTGGAGAACTCGGAAATAGTATATCGGGCTCTTTTAGCGGAACAGAGGACTACAATAAAAGCCACAACTGTGTTCCAAGAAAACATTTCGGCATCAAAATCACTCTAATCAGTTTGGAATATATATATATATATATATATATATATATATATATATATATATATATATATATATATATATATATATATATATACTCCCTCCGTCCCGGTAATTGCTTCACCATTTTTCTTTGGCACGCAAATTAAGAGTTTCAAAAATATTGTGGGTGTAATAGTAAAATAGGAGAGAAAATGAGTGGAGGAAATAGTAAATTTAAAAAATGTTGTGAGTGTAATAGTGAAATAGGAGAGAGAATGAGTGAGTTGAATAGTAAAGATTTTTTGCCAAAAAAAAAAGGTGAAGCTTCTAAGGGGACACCCTTTTAGGTAATTGGTGAAGCTTTTATTGGAGCGGATGAAGTATATATATATATATATATATATATATATATATATATATATATATATATATATATATATATATACACACACACGCGCAGACACACGATCAAATTTAAGTACCATGGATTCATGGCTATTGCTCAACTTAGTACCATTCGCGGGTATAGTTGTTCCTTTTATCATCATTACATCAAAGGAAGGATATAATACCGGTTATCAGTCCCATCTTAAAGAATATTTGGAACTAAGAGGCATTTGAGTCATCGTTTTATTATAGGATGATGTAAAACAAGTGAAAACATACCATGCATCCTAGTTGTTTGCTGATCGCTCCATTGCTCACGTCCCTACTTTGACATGCGAAACTTGGAGCAAATTCAGCTGAACCAATGACATTCTTGTGTGTTCGGATACTATCATGTTCAAAAACCCTATTAGGAAAATCATCAGAAGAGACCGCCATGCTAGAAATTTTCTCGGCTTGATCATTATATAAATCCTGTGGGCTTTCAGAAATATGACTAGCAGTTATTGTGGGAACTGCTACAGGGTCCGCATTGTGCTTCTCCATGATTTTCATATGAATACTTTGCCCGCCAAGAACATCACATGAAGGCAAAGGCACTTGAAACCAACCATACCTTCGAGAAATCAGTACAATGTGTCATCTTTTTGGAACATAATCTAATCATAGGACTTCAGCTAAAATGGAAAAACGAAAGGTACCTTAAGCGGAACACAGTAGGGCTTCCAGTCAGAGCATATACATCAGCAGCACTTAGAACAGAATCCTGTGTCCATTTGTGACAGCTCCCAAAGTTTTCTCGCTGAGCACAGTAAGGCAAAAGCATCAGTTCTCCAGATGCTATGCTTGAGCTTCCCCATTTACGATGCAGATGTTCCAAAACTGATGATATCTTCTTCCGCATGCTTAAAGTGAGCTCCAGATGTGGATTATGGCTTTCCTGTGAAACAACCAGACATTTGCGGAAATAATATGATTAACTTCAAAGAGTAACTGAACTCATACTACATGGAACTCATAGCATTTACTTCGTATTTCCTACTAACCATTTCCAAGGCTCTCCGTGTACCTTCATCAATTGGGAACAATTGAAGCTTTAGTTTCATTGAGGTTTGTATCACGCTTTCAGTAAACACAGTTTGCTGAAAAGTGGGCAAAGGGGGTATTTCTTTTGCAGAAGAGTCAATATCCTTTTCTCCTGAAAGTAAATGGATATTTAGATGGGAGATAAGCAACTTCCTAAAACAAAACTGAAAGGCAAAACCCTAATTTTGGTCACCTTACTTAACCCGTTTCAAATGTGGTTACATATAATTGTTGTTTTCCAAATGTCCTCAACCATGTTTCAATTTTTTGGAATGTACTCACTTCATCGAGGGGGCCATCAAATATTCAATGGATCCAGTTAAATTTAACGAGGGAGAGAAATGGGAGAACAAAGAAATAGAGAGAAGAAACCCTAATATGATGATCAGCCGCCCCTCCAAGCAAACCAATTTCAAACTTTCTTCCCCACCCACCCCCCCTCTTGTTCCTCCAACCATCTGTTTCCCTTTCCCTCCCTCACATCTCCGTCCGTCCTTCCCCACCACCACCACCACCACCTTCTGTCAGCCCTCTCCTCTCCCCCTCCCCCCTCCTCCTTCCATGGTTTCACCCCAATCCTAACAAAGAAACAATGAAACCCTCAAACTATCCCAACCACACCTCGCCCTCCCTAACTTTGCCAGCCCTACCCATCCTCTCGGAAACCACCGCTGCCCTATCTCAGTCACCATCACCAAGGCGCCGCCATAGCCACCCTTTCTCAATCGCCATGCCCAAAACAAGTGTTGATATTTCTCTCACTGTTACGCCCATCTCCCACTGATCTAAGTTAAATAGGGGTTTGGATTTGAAACTTCTTTCTCATTATCTCTGCTTTGGGAATTTTTTTTTTCTTCTTTAATGAATCTTCAAAAATGAAATTTAAAAGAAAGATTTATGTGAACACGATTTTGAATACAAATCGGAAGAAACTTCATCAGCGTTGGGTATGAAGTAAGCTAAAGATTTCGTGGAAAATCCTCTACTTTGTTGAAGCAGGGTGTTACAAACGATGAGGCTGATAAAATTATTAAGAAAATGAAAGAGATTGGTGCCAAGATGACCATGGAATGAGGTTTTCATAAAATTTTGGTTACGTGGTATTATTAAGCAGTGGATATTAGAGATAACCTCTTAAATTTTTGCATATCCAATTTGTTCTTGGAACTAGTTATTCATTTAATGTGCAAAGGGGTGGTGCCGACGGTGTTTTGGTGGCAACTGAGTATGAAGATTGGTGGGAATTGAGGAAAAAAAATCTATTGAAGTATTGGAAAACCAACCATTCTATCTACTAGTTTAAATTGCTGTTAATCATGCAATAAATTGTTGTACATTCAATTAGTGTAACATTTTAACTGAGTCATCCACCATGTAATATGAGGATTCATGTTAGCCGACCCCAAATTATTTTGGGACTAAGGCTTTGTTGTTGTTGTTGTTGTTAGTCATGTGACATCACGTGACTAAAATATGTTAAATATTTGACGGTTCTGTCAATGGAGCAACTAGAATTCAAAACAATGGAACATGAATGAGGTCATTTGAAAAAGAAAATAAGGGTGACCAATTTTGAAAAACGGGTTAAGTGACCAAAACAGGGGTTTTGCCTTTTTAAAACAATAGGTCTGCAACCTATGGACTCACCCTGTAAATCCTGTACATGATCAGCCAACTTATCCATGGCTGTCCTCTCCAGATGCGCAGCAGCATCAGCTACCAGTGAAACACCAGCAATTGCAGCCTTCTCCCATTTTTTATATGCAGCAGTTGATGTGGTACCTTTTATAAATTGAGTAACAACCAGACAAATGAAACTTTACTAAAGTGGCAACTAGTTGTCATTGGATAATGCAATGGTTACGAATAACAATTAAGAACCATAAGAGAGCACAATTCAGTATCGACAATAATCCAGTATATTGAGAAAATCACGAGAAAGAGTCCCAAATGCAAAAGCTATAAAATCTGTTCATTTGTTCGAGGATCTGGATGCAACACTCTGCAAACAAAATTACTATCAACCAAAAGATAATTTTAATGTAAGTTTTCCTATTGTGGTAACCAGAGAAGTCTCTCTGTGTTCTAAAATGAAGCAGTAGCTATGAAGGCACATTCGTTTTGGAAGCCTAAAACGATACAATGGCTGCTGCTCTACTACAGAAGACCTTTTGTTCATCAAACTATGATTTTAGTAAATTAAACCAACCTTTCAGATACCTCCTTAGTTACTTCATAGAGGCTAGAGCTACCACGTAATCACCAAGTCGTAAGCTTTTAGTCATCACCAATGTAAGGACTTGGGTAAAGGCTCGGGTGCGGGTGTGTGTCCAAAGGTCAGATTCGATGAAATCAAGAATTTCAGGATCCTTGGAATCGAATAAAAAGTGTCCAAATTCTGGACTCGGGTGCGTGGACACGGGACACCATAAGTGATCTCACCTCCTCATAGGCACACATGTATAGAGTTTGTGCATTATTTAGGAGCAAACAACACATAATACACATTAAAGCAGTGGAGCTCTTCGCCGGTAGGAAAATGACGATACATCTCACTCTCTTGCATCGTAACTTGTTATTATTTGTTTCCCTCTATTGCGCACTCGACAGACGACATATATAGGGCTTCAGCTTACTAACACAAACAACACAGTTTAGGCCCCTGTAAACTTTCTCAAAATTGTCGGTTGAATCCCCGGAATGAGTACGAAGTTTCAAAACTTCAAAGGAAGACCAAACCACTACTTGACAAGCTTGTCAAACCGAGCTAAAGCAAATCTCTACCAACCCTTAACTACCCTAAATTCTAAAAGTGAATCAGACATTTTCTTGCCTTAGACGACCAGCATGGCTCCCAAATCCTCAAAGAAGGGAAATAACCAAGGAGGATAATTCTTCATTTACAATCACCATATCTATCATCCTTGACTACACACTAACCGCCTTTAAGGGTCTCTGCTTGGTCAAAGTCTGTATGTATGATGTATGCAGGATTTTGAAGCCTGAGCTAATACTGAAACCATATGTACAAGCCAACAAAGTGATTCTGTGTGTGTGCGTATGCGTCTTCCCAAGAAGTGATTTCCAGACTCAGTATATTCATGTGCGAGTGTCTTTCGTATTTCTCTACCTCCTTTTCCCTTTTGCGTGAGAGGAACAGTTTTAGAGGACCAACTCTGCCTCTAAGCCCTAACATGTGGTGACCAATCACTAATTGTTCATTCTTTTTCTTCATAAAGGATGGTACCTAATTCACTTCACTCACCCACTTTCAAGAGGTAAGGGGAAGAAAAGCGCGAAAAGCATTTATATTAGCCATCATATGAAAAATTGCAATGGTGAACCACCACTTTTAGTTCACCTTAAACAATAATCCTATAAGTGACCGATCATTACTAAAGTGATTTTTTTGAAAATTACCCCAAAAGATTATGCCTATTAGAGGTATAGATATCTCCGTTGATATTGGCCCAAGTCTTCTAGCCCTTAGTGATGGTTTTCAACCTCACCAAAAGGAATGGTTCTTTTAGCCTATCCAAATAGCTATTTTCATTGTCCCCTTTATAGCCTTTCAATACTAGCTTATAGCTAATCTTCACTATTCAGAATCCAACATGGCACAGCAGAAGTGAGGGTTAATGAAGTTTAGATCCCCTACAACCTGGACAAAGAAAGCTACCTTGTCTATTCAAGTAATAAACCTCAAAACTCTTATGCTTGACTGGTATCATTTTTCATATAAATTTTGAATATTTTTTATGGTCCCTGAAAGTGTAGAGCCTGTAGACTGTATCAATAAAACATCATTTCAATACCAGAGTCCTATGAATGGATAATGACAATCTAAAACACTGAAGCACATCAGAAGCTAGTTTAAAATAGAAGTTCAACGCATATTATTTAGGTGCTTCTTCTTCTTTTATCAAAAAATATAATTTAGGTGCTGCAAGATGCAAACAAGAGTTCATCCTACCAAAGGTGGGAAGTTAAAGCTCGTGAAACTAGTGCTAGAACTGATTCGGCAATTTATCTCCTAAGTCAAAGCAACCTACTGCAAAGTGAAAAAGGATAAACTAAACCATTATATTATAGACTGAAGAAACCTCAGTAAATCCAGAACAAGGCTTCTGAGTTCCAGATCCAATTTAACAGCCAGCAAGAACAGAGTCTAAGGCAATATACAAGAATTAAACAATATGCACATGAACTTTAAACTTCAAGATATATAAGTAGTAGGTAAGCATGAAAAATATAGATAGCTGCCTGAGAACAGATGGAAAATGATTCATTAAAAATCCATGCCTCTGAATGCGATTTCCTTCCTTTAAACAAATTAAAGATAAAGCGGTATCCCATGCTTGGGTAAGTAACAGCACATCACCTGATCTCCGGCGCTGTCTTGCTGCTTTCACAGAGGATGAATCCCCTTTGGAGTTGTTACGATTTGTGCCTGTGTTTGCATTGCGCCTCACTACAGACCCTTTTCCAGAACCTAACTTCTGGAGTTTTTGACTCTCAAGAAGAGCTGGTTTGACTGCCTCCAGGTTCGAGACAGATTGTGCAGGTGTGGTGGAACAGTTTCCCTCCTGAGAATGTCGTTTTCTTATCTTCCTCTTTCGGTCTTTCATAAGTTGGTGCTCCTTCATGGAAAAAGTAAACTAGTTAGTATACAAACAAATGTAAGCAAATCCAATCCCACTTGCAATACTAGATAGTTTGAGTCTCGACTCACCAAGCTCTCTATAAATATCTTAAACCTCCGAGGCTTCAAATGAAGCTTTGATGCTTTGCAGCTATACTTTTCCAGTAAAGACCACCTATAAAATGAATTCTTCATAAACGAAACAAATATATCTATATACCAAACTAAATGACCCATAAAGAAGACATCATTTTATCAAGCTACCTTAATATTTGGTATTATTTCTACTATGTATATAATTTCCCAATGATCGAGGTAAATTATATGTTAAATACAAATGCAAGAGTTCATCCTTTATGGTAACTGACCCTTGCTTTATAATGCACAGGACTGTCATGAATAATGTGTGTTCACACTTCTAAACATCTTTGTGCACACCCTCATTAGTCAAATACATGGTGGTTTAATCCAATCCACCCCCCCCCCAACAGAAGTAGTCAATCTCATGGAAAGTTTCATACGTTTGGTAACAAAATGAAATCACTTCAAGTTGACAGGACTAACATTAATAGTTACCGACTGATTAGCATTTAAAGTTCCTTTCCCACTGAATGAAGTAACCAATTCAACAGTTCTTAAAAATAAAAAATAGCAGCCTTAATTTCAGTCACCAAGAGACAGTGACTGGAAGACAAACGAAAGAAACAAGCATGCTAACTAAGAGCCCTTCTTCAAAGAAACATAAATGTAAATGTAAAGTTTACATTTTACAGCGTTCTTTAAGAAAATTTCACTAAGAGTAAAGGGGACTCAACTAGGTCAGTTTCTGCCCATTATAGTGACTGAATATAATTTCTTTATATCGATTAACTATCAAAGTTTCTTTTCAGACTTGTCGGTGATTTAAATATGCTTTAGAACTCAAATCACACCAAAACACAAAAGTTTATGTGCAAGCTATTTGATCCATATTCTCTAAAAGAGTGTGAATGTTACTATCATACAAGGTGAAGGTGGAATAAAATTATGAGCATCTAGCTATGAAATTGGTTTTTTGTAATGAGATAAAACCCACATCTCCACCTGGATAGAGAAAAGTGTTCCTCAGGAAGACAAGAATATGGGAGTAGCTCAAAATGCCTACATGTCATCTAAATCAGCTCAGAAGTAACAGCAACAGAGAAACAAAATAAATAATCCCAGTGAAGATGATTGTTGAGTTGAAATAAAGATGACAGGCACAAGGATTAGAATGTACCATCTAAGCATTGCAGCATTAGTGTCTTTGGAGTTTTTGGCATCAAGACAAAGCTCTGGTCCTAGCAACTTGTTCATGCGCCTTACAAGGCGATAGTAGTAGTGTCTAACCTGAAAAGTATCAAGATAAGTAATATCAGATCTGCAAGAACACAAGATATTACTAATCGCAAATGAAAGGTAAATCTTGATGTGAAAAGATTAGTCCGGAGACCAAGGTTAAAGCAAATCACCTGGTCCTTATTTTTCTTATTTCTTTGGACACGAGAAGTGATCTTCTCAAAATTCTGTAACAAAGAGATAAATAATTCATGGTCGTAATCTAAATCTAAACACAGAAGTCAACTGCAAATGTATGGCTTAGCACTTACCTTCCCAACTTGACGAAGTGCAGTGAAGAAGCTTTCCTCCTCTTGACGAGTCCAAGCAGCCCATTGCCGTGTTGGTTTCTTCACTGCATTGGATAATAACATTTCCAATGAACAGGTGAAAAGTTATTATAAGAATCGGAAAGTACTTTATTGAAACAAAATATAAATTCCACTATTAAAGTACTATAAATACCAGGCGGTGTAGATGCAACATGATCTTCTACTGATGAGATTACACCACAATCCCCATCCTTATGTATTTCTTTCTCAGAATCGAGGCAAACTCCAAGATCGCAGGCCATTGGATCCATTTGCACTAACAGGCATCAGAAGAATCTCGGGAATTTCATATCTCTCAACCCTCGAGAAGTTTCGTACGGCCCCATCTTTATTCTTCAAGCCAATTAAAATTTAAATACACATCTAATTAGGAAAAGGGAGATAGGTTAGTATTTGATATGAGATTATAACCATTGACTTAAGATCACTTATTATGAAATCACATCTCTAATAGGCCAATAAATCCGATCAACTCCTCTTCAAGTATCAAGGACAGAGACATTTTGTTTCCAATAATATCAAGAACATAGAATTTTTAAAGGTTGTATTATAATTACAAGCCAACGCCTTATTCCAAAACCAACACTCAAACACAATGCCCTACATAATATAAAAATGAGATCAGAATAGAAACATATAATAGGTCGAATGATGAGCACATAATTAAACTATTTAACTCTAGCCACAGAATATGTAGATATCCATGTGTCTTAGTTTGGTAATGACTCACAAAATATCCTAATCATCGCCCATAATTTGTGAGATTAAACATGCTACTCAAGTTCAAGAGCACGATACAGAGTTTTGAAAGCATCAACAATTACAAGTACCCTACCTGAATGTTCTTCTAAGTGTGTACTCTTCTTTAAAATTAACGACATTGATCTAACAAAAAATAATAACAAGAAGCAAGCCAAAACAAAAACGAACTAACTGCCAAGCGACACATATAATGAATCTCATATGTGTGTGCATATATAGAAACAACGTAGTTTAACTCAGTTACTATGATCAACAATAAAATGGACCATTTACAGCAAATTAACAAAAGAAATGAATCGGGAACCGCGAAAAAGTGGTAATTCCTTCCACCAAGTTCATCCATTAGCCATTCAAACAAAATCTATGCATGTATATCAACCTAAACAATTAGAAAAAAATCCATTTTCTGTGTCAACAAACAACAAAATATGAACTGAATCATCAAATTAATTCTCAACAAATTCACTTCCTTTTTTAACGAAATCTAGTCGTTGAAAACTATCATGATTTGCCTATAACAATAGAATTTGACATACAGAACCATAAATTCGATACAGTTCAAAGCAAGCCCTATTTTTTATTATGCTACCTTCAATTGCCTAGGAAAAGTAACTAATAATGCAATTAAAAATACCAAACAAAGAATCGGAAAGGAAAGGAAAGGAAAGGGGTTTCTTACAGAGAAGAGAGAACGGAATCGTTGACGGTGAAGCCGGTGACGGAGAAGACGAATTAGCCCAGATCCTAACCACAAAGGTTAAACCACAGTTGAGGTGTTTTTTACCCTTTTCGGCCACTTGACTCTGATTTTTGGGGAGTTCAAATTCTTTAGTCTTTTTGGTTGTTACTTTGGTTGTGTGCTCTCTCTTTTTTTTTTTTTCTTTTCTCTATTTTCCATCTCATTCTTATAGGCTCCCGTTGTTTCACGGAAAATAAGCGCAAAAAATATTTTCTTGAAAAATATTTTTCGACAAGAAAATATTTTTTGAAAAATGAAAATGTTTTTCGAAAATATTTTCATTATTTGGTAAATCTTAAGAAAACATTTTCAAGAAAACATTTTTCGATATTTGGTAGTTTCATTATTAAAATAACTTTCTAAAGGTAAAATCAATACAAACAAAGGAAAATGAGGAAAATATTTTACGGAAAACAACTTCCTTAGGTAGAGGTAAGGAAGTCATTTTCCTTAGAAATCAAGCTCATTTTCCATTGACCCGAAAAATATTTTCCGTTGACTTCATTTTTCGGTGTTTACCAAATATCGAAAAATGGGGAAAACATTGTCCGCTCATCTATTAAGTATAAACAAGATTGGGGTTCAATTGATTTATCACATGCCCTTGATGTCTAGTAATAGTATTATGGAAACTTATATATCTCAATCAAAGTCCACATATTTTCGATGTGGAATGTGATATCACAATCTCCTACACTCAAATTCTTGTTGTCCCTATAAGTAGATATTATTGATGCCCACCAAAAAGTCCTTGGATATTATTGATGTCCAATTGCAGCATTGTGGAGGCTTATATAACGCAATCCAAGTTCACATATTTCCATTGTAGGATGTGGATAACACAATCTCCTCCACGTATTTTCCACCGAAGGACCATACCTATACAATCAATCTACTATCGTGGTCAATGGTGTCTAGTTCAATTAATATGGTTTCGTTAATCAAGATTTATGGCCAAATACTTCTCTTAATTAATTAGAATTCATACAAATATAAACATTTTCATATTCGTAGGCATTACAAATAATAAGAAAAGAATTGATTAACACATGCTAGAAAGAATGATGATTATGATTTACATAGATGAACTATATAATTGTTGAGTTTTCGTCTCCAAGAAAATAAGGATTACTCACTAGCCATTTCTATTCTAACAACAATAAAACAATAACAAGACATGAAATAAATAAATAAGGGAAAAGATATTTAGTCTTGATAATTGATGCAAGAGTTACAAAGGGGTTGGAAAGAAATCTTCAAAATCTTATATAAACTTCAATCTCAAAAATATACGAACACTACATGAATATGTTGAATGATTTGAGAAGTTTGATGATTATGCGATATAAAATTATGATAGAGTATGTTTACAACTGAAATTGTCAAGGCTTAACTGGAAAGAGATGTTATCGTAGGTGCTACCTACATCTTTGATAACACACTGACGGACAACACACACCACAAAAACTAAATAGTTTGTAAAAGAGTTTTGCAGCATAAATAAATAACACAAGAGTTGTTTAGTGTGCCTAAATGGCGAAGACTTTATAATCAATATAGAAAGAATACAAAGCTGAAAGTTCCCTATTGCTATTACAATGATATTGCTCTATGAAACTAATGAGACAAAGTAAAGAATCATATCCTTAGCCAACACTCACTTAAACTCACAGTGTTTAAGTTAGAATTACAAGGGAGGAAGGATTATTCGAGCCAAAGAAACTTTATCTCTTCTTGTGCTAAGGTGTGTGTGTAATGTTTGGTCTATCTTCACTTGTCAACACCTTTGCATATTTATAGTCTTCAAATGTCTTGAAGGCTACTCAAAGATACCAGCCATGATGTCTTGATCGTGTGAGGGAGAGTGGAGAGAGTGGCGTGCTTGCTCCTTACTTCATGGGCATGCTTGCGCCCCACTTCCACATTTGTAGCAACTGAATACTTGAAGCCCAAGTTCATGCATTCCCCTCTTGTACTCCCTTGCTTTCTCGATCTTGTACTCTTCAATAAACATCAACAACTTCCTTGACTTGGTCTTCCCACGTTTTGGTTCATCAACAATGAATATGGGCCAAGTAAAAGTTATACGTAAATCCTTATTTACATGTAACTTCTTCAACAACTTCATTCCATGATTTTAGCAATTAATCCAACTTTAATATAACCTGAAATATGGACTAACAAACACATATATCTTGCAAATAATATTAGACATTAGGATATAAAATAATATGGAAAAAAATATACAATTATAAATCATTATCAGTTCGGGTAACACATATCTGCTAGTGATAACACCTGTGGTAACACCCACATTTGTGGTAACATCTACAGTCTACACTAACAATCTCCCCCTTTATTGATAATTTCTTTCCAAACTCCTAAGTGTTGGTTCCTGCAAGAAAGCATTAGCCATAACAGAGTAACTCCATAACTATTAACTCCCCCCTTAATCAAAGAGTTAACAAAAATAATAATTTATCGAAAAATACTAGTTACAAAAACAAAATTTCCAAAATATGTTTTTCAAATAACTAGTAAACAAAATCCCCAAAGATAAATCAGAGCAAACTAACATGTTTAAACAAACCAAATGTTTAAACAAAACCAAATAACCAAACGAATAAACCACCAAAGTATCAAAGTTAAACAAATAACCCAAAGATACGACATATTCCAAAAATAAAACATAAAAGTAAATTGTTTTTCAAACCAAATACCACAACCTCAAGAGTGGCAACATCAACCTTCATGCAATGTTTGCATTCACTCTTCATGCTCTTCTTCTTCACCTTCTTCTTCTTCTTGATCTTCCCCATCATCATCTCCAGCATCTGTGGCAACACCTGCTCTAGCACTTTCAGTATCATCTGTAGCAGCACCACTAGCATCTACACCACTTGGACCAGCACCTTCTCCCCCAATTTGGGAAGAAACTAGCCTTATGAACTCATCAGTCACATTCTTGAGCTTTGTCCAACCTTGTACTAACTCCGCAATAGTAGCACTTTGCTTGTGTAGAAATGCCAAAACTGTGGTCTTTGGAATTGTTGGTGAAGCATTACCCAGCAAGGTAAACACATTGGCCAACACATTAGCTGCATCTGTACCTGAAAAAAGACCTGGAGAACTTGGGGTAACATCAGGGATAACATTATGAGTAACATCTTGAACTGGTAACACACCACTTGACCCTGTTTCATTAGACTTTTTCCAAGGAAGATCACCCTTGTATCTCATACTCTTTGTGTTCTTCTTAGTCAACTGAGCATCAACTGCATAGTAGTCAAGATTAGGAGTGTACTCATCCGAATCCTCAATAGGCATTTTCTGAGCTTTCAAAATTTGGAAAATCAAGAAGGGGTAAGGGAACATTGTTATATCCTTTCTTCTACCCCATGTGGCCAAATTCTTGAAAATTACTCTACCCAAATTCACCCTTTGATTCTTCCATAGCTTGTACAATATCTCGGCTTGTTGCAAAGTGATATATTGTTCATTTGAAGTAGGGATCCAATTAAAAATGCACAACTTGTGCAAAACTGCAAAGAGTGAAGTGAGGCGGGAAGCAAAAAAGTGAACCTTAGACTTGGGGTTGGTGCTCTTGGGCCATTCATGCACAACATTGTTCAAAATGAACCTAGAAATCTCATCTCTATGCACATAAGGACTATCATCATCCACATTGAAAAGTCCTAAAGTCTTGTTAATCAAAGGAGGGGTAAGGAAATAAATCCTATTTCTCATAAACACCTTGCCATATTGATCTGACTTATCATTGTCTAGGTTTGCATGAAGATTAGCATATAAATTTTTGACTATTACCTCAACAAACTTAGAGGGATGCAAATTAGCTTTCAAAAAAATTTATCTTCCAAGAATTGATACAGACCATGTTTCTTAAGATCAACCTCATCAATGTACTTTTCCTTGAGAATTTTTGTATCACTATGCTTTAACCAAACTCCATATTTTCCTTTTTATAAAACTCCAATGAGAAGAAGGGTTTAGGAAAAGAAGTATCATTATCATCAAATTCTCTTTCAAGGAAATCATCAGAAGATTCAGAGTAATCAAGTGCACTTACAGGAGCTTTAGAAGCCTTAGAACCAGAGGGTGTTACCTTGGGTATTACTGCCTTCTTGGTAACACTTGAGGTAGCAACCTTTTTCCCTTTTCTCTTTGTGTTCCTTCTCACGACTTCATACACTGGTTCATCCTCCTCATAAATCCACTCTTCAAGTGTCTCAGTTGATTGGGTCTTCTCTGCATCGGCATTGAAATCTTCATCCGAAACATGAGCGGAGGAGAGGCCAAGTGATTCTTCAGACACTTCAACAGGATCAGAGGACGTGTTGGATGTTCTTTTGTTCCTCAAAGTTGTAAGCCTTCTCGAATTTCTCTTTTTGGTGATTTGAGCTATGGGTTGGGAGGAGGAAGTAGCTTTCCTCTTTGACTTCTTTGTTGGTGGAACTGGTGGTAATGATGGTGGTACAACCACAATGGGAGTGGGTTATGCCATTGTTGCAACCAAAGGAGGGTCATCCACGGACATAGTCATACTAGGAGACACTTTGAGTGTTGCAGGGGAAGTGTCCATGGGGCTGGTAGCATTTGAGACAACACCCGAAGAAATTTCCAATGGTGTACTTTGGTTTTTGGTAGGAGAAGCCATGGTTGGTTTTAAGGAATAAGGTTAAAGAATTTTGGAAGGTTTTGATTTAGGAAAGGTTGAGAGAGAGAGAGAGACGGTGATGGAGGGAGTATATACCGTGTAGAGAGAGAGGGATGGGACGTTGGAAGAGGAGAGAAAATAGAGATTTAATTTAGGTAAGTTATGGAAAGAAAGAGGACTCAAATATAATTTGACCTCTACCACTTACTCTATTTACACTCTTATATTCACTCAACTTTCTCCCCCTATTTACTTGCACAAAATAAAACAAACTCCCATTCCAAACACAATCAACAACCTGCCATTATCTTTCAAAATATATTTTTGATTTTTCAATATTTTTTTATGTAAATAACGAATACGAAAAAAAAACAAATAAACAAAACAAACATATGTAGTCCACACGGTTTTTGAAAGCAAATCCCAAGATTTTAGGACTTAGTTATTTGATTTGTTTACCAAAGATAAAATGGATTTGTTAAAGATTTTTTCAAATTTTGTAAACTCTTAATCAGTAAAAAGACTTTCAAAGTTTAAAAACTTAAACAACAAAATCGAAAATAAAGAATAAAAACAAATATAGCACTTACAAATGTGTTAATGGCAATAATGGTAACACCTAGGATAACATATATGATAAAAACCACTTGATAAATATATTCAACTTCGGACACTTGAGACATAACAAGCTTTGCCATTTTCAGACTTTAAGGCATAACAAGCCTATTCATTTAAGCAATTTGAGGCATATCAAGCCTAACTTATAAGTACATGAGGCATAGCTAGTTAGAAAATTTTATTACACTTCTTTAAACAAGGAAGTATCGTATTAACGAGCTCCGTGCCCCGAGTTTTATTTTAAGTGTAGAGTTTTATTGATTTATGCCTTTCAAATAGGGTAAACTGTAGTAGCGAGCTCCATGTCCCTAATACTAAGCACAAATCACTTCATAGATTCCCATTGGCAAGAGTACATCATTGCCGCGAACACCCGAGAGAATCGTATGGTATAAAAATTGCCAATTTGTCTTTTAATTTATCACATAAAATTATTAGTGACTTTGTCACTTTAAGCACAAAGGGAGTTTTATCACCAGTATTATTCAGGGCTTTATCATACCATAACAAAAAGGTCAGCATGTGCTGCCATGAGAACTCTCATAGCTCAGAGAACTATGGAAACTCTCACAGCTCAGAAAAAAAAACCAAACAAGCAAAAAACATGCACTAGTATACATGTGTTACCCCAAGTGTTATTAGCACCCTTGGTAACACCACACAACAGAGGACTTTTAGAGAATGCAAAGACCAAGAGACCTTTTTAAAATTGAAAATCTCTCATGGTCTAAGGCTTTGGTAAAAATATCAGCAAGTTGATACTTTTTTATCAATATGCTCTATATTAATTATCTTCTTATCTACCATATCTCTTAAAAAATGATGACGGATGTCAATATATTTGGTACGGGAGTGTTGTATGGGATTTTTGAAAATATTAATAGCACTTAAATTATCACAGTATAAGGTCAAGATATTACTATCAAAACCATAATCATCAAGCATGTGTTTTAACCAAATTAGTTGTGAACAACAACTAACGACTGCTACATATTCAAATGCAGCCGTAGATAATGAAACACAATTTTGTTTTCTACTATACCATGATACTAAATTATTTCCCAAGTAAAAACACCCCCCACGTGTACTTTTTCTATCATTCATATCTCCTGCCCAATTCGAGTCACTAAAGCCTACTAAATTTGTATTTGTATCTTTACTATACCATATCCCTAAATCACTAGTTCCAGTACATATTTAATGATCTTTTAAACTGAATTTAGGTGAGACACTTTAGGATTGGATTGGTATCTAGCACATATACAGATACTAAACATCAAATTAGGATGACTAGAAGTAAGGTAAAGGATACTACCAATCATGAAACGATATAGGGTTGGATCAACATCTTTTTCCACTTGATCCTTTCCAATTTTGAGAGAAGTGCCCATAGGAATTTACGAGCTCTTCGATCCTTCCAACCCAAACTTCTTCACCAAGTTCTTTGCGTACTTGCGTTGAGAGATAAAAATCCCTTCACTTGATTGATTAACCTGCAAGCCTAGATAGAAGTTAAGTTCCCTCATCATGCTCATTTCAAATGTTGATGTCATAGCCTCTACAAAATCTTTTAAACAAGTTTGTGATGTAGAGTCATATACTATGTCATCAACATAGATTTGAACCACGACAAGTTCTTTTCCATGTTTAAGGATAAATAAAGTCATATATGCTTCTCCTCTAGTAAAATCATACTCTAGTAAAAAACTAGTTAACCTACCATACCATGCTAGTGGAGCTTGTTTCAACCCATAAAGAGCTTTATGAAGTCTATACACATGATTTGGTTGAAATGGATCTTCAAAGCCTTTTGGTTGTTCAACAAAAACTTCCTCATCTAAGTATCCATTTAAAAATGCTGCTTTGACATCCATTTGAAACAATGTGATTTTGAGAAAACAAGTTATGGCCAATAAAAGTCTTATTGACTCAATTCTAGCCACGGGTGCAAAGGTTTCGTCATAGTCGACACCTTTCACTTGTGTATAGCCTTGAGCCACAAGATGAGCCTTGTTCCTAACAATGTTACCAAATTCACCAGTCTTATTTTTTAAAATCCATTTTGTCCCAATAACATTAGCATTTGTGGGACGGGGTACTAAATACCAAACATTGTTACGAGAAAATTGATCAAGTTCATCTTGCATAGCTTGAATAAAAAATTTATCTTCTAAAGCTTCAATCACATTTTTAGGTTCTATAGATGAAATAAAACAAGAGTGTGTTACCTTTTCCTTTGCTGGTTAGGTTTTGGTCTTTGACAAGGTTTCTTTCCTAAAAGTTAGGAATTTATACTTAGTATAAATAGAAGACTTTGGTTAGCCAAAAACACATGTAATTTTGGGGTTTATGAAACACTAAAATTGGGATCTAGATTAAGAATCAAAGTTCAAACACTTTTATCCATTGATTATTGAAAATCGTTTCAATAATCGGAGATCATCTAGCAATCAATCAAGAAGCGTTCTTGGTCCGTTCAAGTGTGGATTACCGATAGAGGGTGATAAGTTAATCACCAAAAGTTTGAAGCCTTCCGTTCGTTGATTCATCACAATAAAGAACAAGGAGAAGATCTAAACTTCATCAATGGGTTTTCGATATTCATTTTGACATTCGCTATTGGAGATTTATTTTGAATTAACAAATCGTATTCAAGGTATGTAAATTCGATCTCATATAAATTTCTAATCTCTTCATGTTAGACGGATCTTAGGGCTAGGGTTTTGTTGTTATTTCTAAGTTCTTCCGCTGCGTTTGTAATTCCAAAACCCAACACCATTGTCCCTGAAATGTCATTCAAACTACAAAATACAACCCAAGCATAATATCCGTAAATAAAATATAAATTATCTAAAATGAAGTAAAATGGACTGAAACTAAGCTAAATAATGCAATTACAATACTATATAAGTATTTATAAAATAGGCACTTATCATGTGAAAATTGTGATATCATTATCATACATCGAAAATATAAATATGTAAACTTTGATTGTGATATATGAGCTTTCACAAATACTTTTACGATAATGGCCAAATAGATTTGTAAAATAGTTTTTGTCTATATTACAATAGCTGTGGCTCTCAACCGCCACACAAAGAGTGGTCAAGATTGCATTTCACCAAAATCAAAGACAAATAACGGCCTAGATTTAAAGTTGGAAAAAGAAAATAAAACCCTGCTACACCGGTTCCTCGGTTCAACCCTCCTACACCGGTTCCTCGGTTTTCTTTCGGTTCCTCGATTTCTTCTTTCTCCTTTCCGGGTACTACTATATACAAGGCATGGAATTTACAAGGCACGTGCAAATGACCAAAATACCCTCATATATATACTTAAAAAAAAAAAAACATCCCTTCCCTCCCCCATTTCAAACAAAACACCGTTCTTCTCTCTCTCTCTGCGCGGCTCTCTCTCTCTCAACACACGGTGAATCAACGGACCACCACAACACCACCACCATACACAACAAAATGAAGAGAAACAAGCTCCCATCACTTAGGTGGAAAGTTCGGAGCCGCCTCTTCTGTGCCTCGCTCCAAAAGTAATCTAATTTCTAAACCTAAATTTAAATTTGAAAACCCAACATTAATTTTATACCTAAAATCGATTATATAATGCTTAATGTTGTTTAAACCTATCCTAAATGGTTCTAATTGCGATTTCGTAACATAAATTTGGGTTTTTTGTTTAAATCAGATACGAATTCGTGTGCCTAAAATTTGAAATTGTCGGCGTGTGTTTCGTATGAACACACACGAAATGGTCACCACATTTTGTGTAATGGCACACGAAATGTAAACTGATTCATCAGTTTACATTTTGTGTGCCAATACACGAAATGTTGGTGACCATTTCGTGTTGTAGTACACGAGATACTTTCCACATTTCGTATATTAGTACACGAAATGTAAATTGATTCATCAGTTTGCATTTCGTGCTCAAATACACGATATGTAGTGAGGTTTCTCGTGTCTTTAAGTGTTCTGATCTGGGTATATCTCGTGTGACTAAACACGAGATAGTTTGGTATATGTCGTGTAAAATCCACATGATATGTTTGTTGTTTCTGGTAATTATATCGTATGAACAATACACGAAATGTAATCTATTGTGTGTCGTGTATTGTTCATACGATATATCCTGCTACCTGTCGTATATTTCCACACGAAACACCTTATAAAAAAGTTAAATTTAATTATAAATAAATGTGGTAGGTTATATGATATTGTATGATGTTAGTTCATTCATATATGTAATCATTGTTTGTTTTCCAACTTATTATAACAATAAACATACAATCTTGATTAACAAATACGATAATTTCAAATATATAATCTTGAGCAAGTGACATTCCTCTAATGTACAACTTATCATTAACCTCGTTTGACAAATCATCGAAACAACTTTACTCGTTATATAACATGTTTAATTAACTCATTATATATAATCTTTATTAGAAATATAACACCATAAATCATTAATTTAACATAATATATGCACATCATAACATCGTCCGTTAGTTGATAAATAAAGTGATATCATTTTTACCTAATAAATGTGATAGGTTATATATGTTATTATGTGTTATTGTATGATGAATTATAACATGTTTAATTACTTCTTTAAATATAATCTTGATTAGAAATATAACACCACAATCATTTCTTCGGGGATTATAAATAAAGTGGTATCACTTAACCGTGATAGGTTATATGATATTGTATGGTCCAATATGACATTTGCTACTTGTCATGCCTCAGTGTACAAAATTTGCTCAATTAACAACACAATTCAATAATTTATCATAGCATATGCGTATCATTAACATCGTGTTGCAAATCATCGAAGAACACTTTCATTTTGAAATGTCGTATGGATATACACGAGAATAGGACCTCATATCGTGTGTGTTATTACGACATTAATGACAGAGTCAATGTACATTTCGTATAATATCACACGACTTGATTTTTTTCGAAATTGGTCTATGTCGTGTATTATTACACGACATAAAGCCTTCATGTCGTCCTTTCGCACACGACACGCGAGGGGTAGTTTTGCCATTATTGATGCCTTGTATGTAGTATGCCTTGTATATAGAATTTACCCTCCTTTCCGCAGAAGATTTCTCAAATCCGGCAATTTCTCCTCACCCAAACCCACATGACCGATTCATCTCTTGATTCTCTTCCCCTAATCCTATTTCATTCCTATTTTATTGCTTCAAACAAAAACCGTCTCCCAGCTTCTTCTCCAGCCGATTTCTCCTCTTTCAAATCCGAACGGAAATCGAACTCCTCCTTCAAATCGATCAGAGTTACGCGCAAATAATGGACATCTCGGCGGCGCTCCACTCCCTCTCGCCTCCTCACCAAACGAGGCGCTCGGCCCTCCCTGCGCCTCAACTCGGCGCTCGGCCCCTCACTCGCCTTAACTCACGGCAAACTATCTCTAGTGGTACATTCTCTTTTCTTTGGTTGGTTAATTATCATTGTTGTTTCCTCCCAAATTTGAGTGCACTCCACCTGTTTGTGTGTATGCCTGACCCAAACTTCGGCATATTTTTTTGCTATAAAAAAAACATTATCATTACATGATTGTTGATAAGCTATTATGCATACGAATTGCATATTGCGTCTGTTCTTCTTCTTTTCATAAACTATGCTTCTATTCCTTTTATATGATTGGTTTTCCTTTTCCAGTTCGAACCATCAGGTAACTTGGATGAAATTGAACTTACAGATAATTTCGGTTTGCTATTAGTTTTTACAGTTTTTAGTTGCATATTTGTGGAACTTAAACATGCCGATTATTGTATATATCAATACAAAGTATACTAAGCTTATCGACGTTCGAGAAAAAAAGCGAGTCGAACAACTTAGATTAAATTAAGGATGACAACAACTTCCACACCAACTATAATTGAAAGTAGTGAAACCGGCCACGAGAGACGAGAAGCATGGTAGCCCATCTTAAATTTTTGGACTTACGTGTTGATGAAAAAACATCCCTATTATCCTTGCACGATTGTGACATTTTTCAAATGAGGAATTTTATTCAACAAAGCTATTATAGTTCTTGCCAAATCGATTATCTGATGAGGCAAGTAAAATAACTCAGTTCTAGCTCAAATTTTTCAAATTTTTGGACTTCTGTGTTGATGAAAAAACATCCCTAAAAATTTTTTTTTTTTAAGTGCAAATGATTTTTTTTGGTCTTTGGTTTTGGGACGGAGGAAGTAGCTTCCTCAAACAAAAAGATCAAGATAATAGGCAACAATCGAATCAAAGTCCTAATATTAAACCCTGAAGAGCCAAGGAAAAGTAATTGTCAAGTGTCAACTAAAGAGGAAATATCCCACCTCAAGATTTTGATGCATCAACACAACAAATAAAAGGCAGAATAAGTGAAAAAACATCCCATTCAAAGGCGTTTCAGACCATAGTAGTTACTCCTTTCCTTTCGTCTCCAAATAAATGTCCATTAAAAAAATGAATGTTCAATCTTTTCTATAGGAAGTTATACCCATTACGGAAACTACTGTGAATTAATATGGTGCATTTGCACCAATATACAGTTGATTCACAATCCCACATTTAGGATTGCAAGCCAACTAACTCTACAAAGTTTATTAATGCATACAGTCCGTATACATGTAAATCCACAATATTGATATTGGAGGAACCACCAATATTGATCCACTATGGTTTAAAAAATGTCTCCCTCCGTCCCGAAAATGAACTTTGGATCCGTAGTCTAATTTCTTACTACCTCCGTCCCAAAATGATAGACCTTTTTTTCCCAAAAATGTGTCCCTACATGATTTTTAACAATTTTCTGTTCATGTTTTATTTTCAGTGCTTAGTGCGGCTATTGATAGTGACTTGGTAGTTTACGAGGTTTGTGCAACATTTTTTTTCCAAGCCACCTAATCGAATTACGGGAAGAAAGTTCATCACCAACAGGTTTGTGCAACATTTTCTTAAAGCATTTGTTTAATTAATGGTAGTTTCAAAACAGTAACATTCAAATGCTTTTCAGACCATAGTAGTTACTCCTTTCCTTTCGTCTCCAAATAAATGTCCATTAAAAAAATGAATGTTCAATCTTTTCTTTAAGAAGTTATACCCATTACGGAAATTACTGTGAATTAATATGGTGGCTGCACCAATATACAATTGGTTCACAATCCCACATTTAGGATTGCAAGCCAACTTACTCTACCAAGTTTATTAATGCATACAGTCTACCAAGTTTATTAATGCATACAGTCTGTATACATGTAAACCCACTTCTCTCTATGGGTAATATTGGTCTTTGGGTATAAAAGATCTAAAAGAGTAGACAATCAAAACTTTAATTTCAGAATTATTGTCATGTATTTTGCTATTGAATATTATTGTTTTCAAATATATTACATTTTTTCTTGCCTTTTTTTCTCTAAAACATCTCTTTAGAGGTTATTTAGTACTAAAACCATAGGTTCATCACCATAAGATCATAACATAATAGGAAACTCAAGTGAAAATGGACTATCTATAGTGGTCCGGCTATGCAAACATGCACGAGACGGGTATGAGATGCCCGTAGTACGGTTTACACATCAAAACAGGCAATTCGAAGCTTTATTAGTGAGTCAAGCCGCTCCCCTGCAAATCAATCAATATATCCAAGTTTATAATACGCATATCTCACCATGGAAAAATAGGTGATTACTATGAGAGCTAAAAATAGTCCCTCCCCCACAAAAAAAAAAAAAACAAAAAAAAAACTAGAGCATACGAGACACGAAACACGCATGTGGACATGTAATAAAGAGCGAGAAAGAAATGTTCACGATCAAGCATATATCACCCTTCTACCATTTTAACTTAAACAAGAATTCCCACCCCACAAATAAAACCGAGAAGTCAAGATTTTGACATGGCTACATTGCGATAGGCCGCTTCTACTAGCTCCTTTTCCCTAAACATCCATGAATCCAAACATATAGTGTAGTGACTCCATCCAAGAGCCAGTACGTGCCTTTTTTCTAGCACGAATCCTATGAACAACGGTTTGTATCCGATTCTGTTGGCGGTAAAGTGATAGACCGAAATTAATAGCAACATGTTTTTGTTTCACTTTGTGGCACTTCATCCTGGTATAAGTAATGGTGAAACTTCGGCAAAAAATCAATTCCACCCAAATCTTTGGGCCCATTTATATGGACGTGAAGTTCTCTTTTCATCAAATATTAGGTCTCACCGCCGCATAATTGTGACGAGACAGCCTGATCGGGAAATATTAGTAACTATGTAAATATCTCTATTTTTCTTACCAATTCTCGAGCCGTCTTCGTATACTCTCGAAACTATTTCGACTTTTAAGGTTAAGGTTGAACTAGCTTTTCAAATTACATAGAAATGAAAATATTTCGAGTATAATGGATGTTTTTTCTATATTTTTTATTCTCTTAATAATTTATGATTGATTTCATACTTAAGTTTCTATATGGCCTCTTTCCCATATCCATTTGCGTCTTCGACGTTCTATACTTGAATTGTGATTCTTCCCTTTTGCATGACATGTAATCATATTGGCTAGATTCCCTTTTGTGTTAAATAAAATTGTCGTGAATATTATCTTATGTTATAATGTTTTATTGTTTGCTTTTACATTTTGATCATTTCAAGATATTTGGGAGATTTTAATGTTGTTTTTCTCTATATTTTTTTTACTTGATCAACAGAATTTTTTCTCAAATAATACTTTTTTAAAATTTTATTCACCAAAATGACTTACTGTTCAAACTTTTTCCCAAAATGTCCCATTTTTTGAAAACTCGCTACACCGTGTAGCGAGTTTATAATTTTTCAATTAAAATCGCTACACGGTGTAGCGATTTTAAATTTATTAAATTTTATTTAATATTTATGCTTTAAAAAAAAAAAAAAAAAAAAACCAAATTTGAAATCGCTACAGGGTGTAGCGATTTCAAATTCAAAATTTTCTTTCTGAACCACACAAACAACAAAAAACAACAAAGTCCACCACTCACGCACACTGAATACTAATAATAATATTAATAATAATAAGTACTTCCTCCGACTCTAAATTACAAAATAATAATATAAAAATTATATACTAATAATAAAGAAAACAAAATAGAAATATTATTTTTTTTATCTCAAATAAATATTTTAAAAAATGTACTTCTACAAAAAAAATATTTTTTATTTCAAAAATAAATATTTCTTTCGACTCAAAATGAATAACCAAAAAATAATACTACATTTTTTTATCTCAAAAAAATGAGCATTACTTCCTTCATTTCAATGAATATTTTAAAAATTAATACTACTTCATTCGCCTCTAAAATTAATATTTGTAATGTTATTGCTTCGTCTCAAAATATGATACTCCCTCCGTCCCGGTAGAAGCGTCACCCTTTTAGGGGTGGCGCACAAATTAAGGAAAAGTGTGGGAAGAAAAAATGTTGTGAGTGTAATTTAAAAATAGGAGAGAGAATTAGTGGAGGAAATAGTGAATTTTAAAAGTGTTGTGAGTGTAGAGGAGAGAGAATTAGTGGAGGGAATAGTGGATGGGATAATAAAATATTAATAAAAGTTTCCTTTTTAGAAAAGGGTGACGCTATAAACGGGACGCCATTTTGGGTAAAAAGTGACGCTTCGGCGGGACGGAGGGAGTATTAATTTTTGAGGCAAATGAGAGTATTATTTTATAAAATATTCATTGAGACGAAGGAAGTAATACTCATTTATTTGGACAAAAAATGTAGTATTATTTTTTGGTTATTCATTTTGAGTCGATAGAAATATTTATTTTTGAAATGAAAAATATTTTTTTTGCAGAAGTACATTTTTTAAAATATTTATTTGAGATGAAAAAAATAATATTTCTATTTTGTTTTCTTTATTATTAGTATATAATTTTTATATTATTATTTTGTAATTTAGAGTTGGAGGAAGTACTTATTATTATTAATATTATTATTAGTATTCAGTGTGCGTGAGTGGTGGACTTTGTAAGTTTGAACAGTAAGTCATTTTGGTGAATAAAATTTTAAAAAAGTATTATTTGAGAAAAATTCGATCAACGTGTATCACAGTTAAAATGCTCTTGGCGCAGGCTAGGAGTACTAGTATATTTGCAATAAATTGAAAGGTGGATGTACTTAATAAAAAAGAGTGGTTGCAAATAATCACGTGTTTACTTTTTGGTGTATTTAGAAGTAAATTTTGAATAGGGATAAATTGGAAAATTTTGTGGGTGTGTCAAGTAGAATGGTGTATTTAGAAAGTTTGAGGGTGTGAATAGCATGACTCTTATTTTATTGTGATATACTTACTCCGCATTATAATAAGATTTTTAGTTTGACTATACATATACAAGGTTGTTAAGAAAAAATAAATATTGTGAATATGATAAGTAAAATATAAAAAAGAAAGTTAATACTCCCTCCTCCCACTCGAAAGGGCAAAAATTTGTGCATTGCGCAGAAATTAAGAAATGTGAGGTAGGAAAGAGAAAAAAATTATAGTTGAATAAATGTTGCAAGTGAAAGGTGATGTAGGAAAGAGATAGTGGGTAGGAAAAAGTTAGTGGATATTTATTGTGAGAGTATGACAAGTGGGTCCACAAATAAAAAAGTAATAAAAACTTTTCATTTTTGGGTTGGGCCCTTTCAAATGGGACGCCCAAAAAGGAAATTTGTGTCCTTTCAGACGGGACGGAGGGAGTATAGAATATTAAATTGTTAGTGTAATTATTAGGTTCTATTATCTATTTTAAAAATAAAAAATAAATTATTATTATGAATGTAGTTAGTAAGTCTCATTATCTATATCTATTTTTTTTTAAATAAAGCAAATTAATAACCTTATTATTCTATTGTGAGACAATAAAAAAAAAAAAGAAAGGGAAACGGAGGGAGTATTTACCATTTGAGTTGACTGCCTAGCTATTATCGATCACATACAAAAACCCTGCTCAAAGTTTTCAACTTTAAGCTCGCCAGCTACTCCAATTCCTCCATCGCCGGCGATCGACGATTAACCAATATGGGTGTGGGCTTCATCGTCGGCGTCCTCGGAGTTCTTATTCTTTCCCACGCAGCCTACGCCACCGTTCAATGTACCCCTCTATCCCCATCTCGTTAATTTTAGCTACTTGTTTTTTTTTTTTCTCCCTCAATTTCATTAGATTAATTGCAGATAGGAATTTGCTCAAAATTACAGAGGAAGAGTTTTCTGGACCTCCCCTGAACGTAATTTTCTCTTTTTCTTTGTCTATAATTTACTAATTATTTGAAAATTTGATGCATATATCCTGTATCATATTATTTGGATTTAATGGGATCTAGGTTTTTATTTTTTATTTTGGGGAAATTCAGGTTGTATTGGAGTTGATAGTAGGATTGATTTTGAGCATGTGGGCTGGACTTACTGTGCCCGGAAAGTTCCTTTCGATACTCCCAGATTCCGATGAGAACAGGTAATGATTTGTATATTCGATGTCCGATTTGTTGGTGTGAAATGCCTAGAAGTTGGAGTAAGATTATATAATTCTCAACTGCTTTCCATTCAAGCATAGGAAAGTTAGAATTTGTGTAGTTTTGATTTGGATGCGATAAGGAGGTGTTAGTGGTTAGGGATGGCAACGGGGCGGGTTTGACCAAAACCGTACCCGCCCCTCAAAGAAACCCCCTAGTACCGAACCCGCCCCGCCCCGCCAACTGGAGAACCCGCATCCGCCCCGCCCCGCCCCGCACCACAACTTAGACCATCCCCATCAGTGACCCTGACCCAACCCAACCTCAAATAAAATATTAATTTCTCTCACCCAACCCAATCCAACCCAACCTTTATATAATTTATACTCCCATCAGTGACCTCGACCCAACCCAACCCAACCCAAACTTTTAAAAATAAAATTAATATATAAAATATATTAATTTTAAAAATATATTTATATAAATACAAAATCAAAATAATTAGATCAAAAAAAAAAAAAAAAAAGAAATTGCACAACCGGGGTCAACCGACGGTTGGCTGATTGCCCGGAGTCATGAGATTTCATGACTTTCTTTGATTTTTTTTTTTTTTTTAGTGACTCTGACCCTCAACAAAAAGTCACCATAGTGGCTGGTCTTAAATCCTCACAAGATACAACCCAGTTATCAAAATCCCAAAACATTTTGACAAATTTCTCCAAACAAATCTACTTTCAGATTCATCAAGAATTGTAAATTAAAGAATACCCAGTTGAGAAAATCCAAAATAAAAACAGTTCTTAGTTCTCAAACCAAGCAACAGCAATATCCCCACTCAACAGTGTCAGTTTGTGTGTGTGTTTGTGAAAAAAATACTGAAGCTCAAATAAATTCACATTGGTAGCGAAAAAATCTAATCTTTTCCACAACCCAATAAGGATGAAAATTATAAAAAAAAAAAAAAAAAAAAAAGAAAGATAGAAACTCACATAATAGAGATTTCTCATCGCTGAGAGAGGGGGGGGGGGCTTCAATTTGCTTGACTCTTGAAATTTGATGAAAGAGAAACAGAAATCGGCATAAAGAGAGAGAGAGAGAGAGAGATTTACTTACCATTCTAACCGGAGGAAGATCTGGACGCGGTGACCGGAGGAAGACGTAGAAGCGGCGGCCGGCGGAGTGGAAGTCGCCTGAGAGAGAAGCCGGCGTGGGTTGGGTATCTAGCTAGCGCCGCATCCTCTAAGGCTCTAACCCTAGAAATCGATTTGAGATTGAGATGATGAGAGAGAGAGAGAGTGAAGTCGCGTATAGCATAGAAAATAGGGGACTGGGGTCTGGGGGTTTACGGGTAACTGGGTAAGGGTAATAATTAATTAAAATGGGTGAGGGTATTATAGTAATTACATATATATAATAGTATACGGGGCGGGGCGGGTCGGGGCACCGCGGGTTGAGGGGTGAAACCGAACCCGCCGGGTTTTCAAAAAATGCTACCAAACCCGCCCCGCTACGGTGCGGATCGTCCCGGATACGGATCGGGTTCGGACAAATTGCCATCCCTATTAGTGGTACTGTTAGTTTGACTACCTTGTCTCCGTTGAAGTTTCTGGTGTCTAATCAACTTTCCTTTTGAAGAATTTAGTTTCGAAAATAGCTTTTCAATGCTTATGAAATTCTTACCTTACGCTTCGTTTATGATTTGGAGTATACAACAAATGAAAGACATGTATCTACTTGCAAGATTAAGGCCTTTGAAAGACAGTAAGATTTTGTATATAATCAAGATGGGTCTAGAACAGTTAGTTTGATAAGTATTGGTACTTTTAGGAGTACCAGGATGGCAGGATATGTACATGGCTCATATTATCTTATTAGATATTTTATCTGTGGCGGTAAGGATGGCCAAACCGGACCGGAACCGGAAAACCGGACCGGAAAAGCCCGGAACCGCCATGAACCGTCACGAAAATCGGAACCGGGGTAACCGGAACCGGTTTGGAGCCGGGCCGGTTAAGGGTCACCAAAATGGTGAACCGGACCGGAAAAAACCCAGAACCGGACGAAAATTCATTGTTTTTCAATAGAACCGGACCGGAATCGGACCGGAAAAAGTCCGGAACCGGACGAACCGGAGAGAAAACCGGAACTGGATTAACCGGAACCGTGAGCAATCCAGGCCGGTTAAGGGTCATACATTTTCCGAACCGGAACCGGCGGTTCCGAACCGGAACCGGGTCCGGAACCGGTTTTGGTCATCCCTAGTGGCGGTCCTTTCTTGGATTCTGGATGTCACCATTTTTCACTATGCCCATAACCTATGATTGCGTGAATATCCACTAATTATATCGCAAATATTAACTCCACAAATCATATTTCTTGAAAACTAAACAATGGAGATTTATTTTGGTAAGGGAGAGTGTTATGGGGTATTAAGGAATTGATAGACCAATGGGGGCCGGGGGAATCCATAGGAATCGAATCCGCTCTTGGGACAAAGTTCAGTAATTCTTTGGAAAAGCCCACTTCTCTTTGTCTTCGAGCTTTCATTCTTCAATCCACTGATCAAACTAGAGGTTACAAAGGAACTGTGCATAGCACTAAATAGGGAGCTACCGAATACCCCGGCTACGCCTAGCATATGAAATGGTACATAAGGATGTTGTGCTCAGCCTCGAATACAATCATGAAGTTAAAAGTACCAGAGATTCCTAGAGGCATACCATCGCTCGGCTCGGGGCATTGAACAGGACGGGATTGATCGATCTACATCAAGAATTTCGGCTTCCCTTCCCAGAGCGCAATTAAAAAATTGAGAGTATTAAACTTTAGTTACCTTTTGATTAAACAATATTTTTTCAGTGACCAGAACTTCAGTTTGATTATTTAGTGTTGAACTCCTTGAGTCTGACTTGAAGTAGAGGGCCTCAGTGCTTACTCTCTAAGATTCCGGCTCCAGATTTGAAAAATCGTTTGATAATTCTGCTGTGTTGTTGAAAAGAATTTGCTTTACAGTTTTACTCATGGATATTTGGAGTTCATTTTCTTGTTTATCTTCACATTTATCTGTACATTGTCATTACTCTTTTAAATGTGGTTAACTGCTTTAGAATGATTATTGTGATGATATGTGAGAGAGGGTTTGAGGGAATTCTCCCCCCCTCACACTTTCGTACTTATTCGGCCCGCCAGTCAAAGAGTCCTACTTCCTTTTTGGATGTCATTAAGAGCTGCGTAAAGTTGAGTTTATAATGTCCATGGATTCATCAACTATATCCCTTATATGAAGTAGGAAATTTGGATACAGTCTGACAAAAAAAAAATTCAAATTCCATAATTGTTACTAACAACAGTGTGTATGTTCATCTTAGATATCTGACTTTTCAAATGTGGATTGAGTGGAAAGAAGTGAATGAATATTATATGTAATCATGGAAAAAGCCAACACGTGCCTTTGGACGCTTGTTACACGTCTTGTTTGTGATGCAACAGATTAATCTATAATATTCTATTAGAGGTCTTTGTGTCCATAATTCTCTTTTTGTTTTATACTCCTTCCATCCCGGAATGTTTGTATCACTTTGACTTTTTGGTCAACTCAATCAAACTTTGACCATAATTTTATGAAAATATACATATCTCTATATAATTCTAAAAATTGTTATTGATATTATTCCTAATGGTGAAACAATAACAATTTTCAGAATTGCATATGAATATCTAGATTTTTATAATATAATGGTCAAAGTTCGATTGAGTTGACTATGAAATTCAAAGTGAGACAAACTATTCGGGACGGAGAGAGTATAAGGTATTAGTCCTAGAAGTCATCAGTCAAGACGCCTTGGTCTTTTTGTTTTCTTGGAAATTTGAAAGTCTTTAGTCAAGTATGGGTTTCTGAAGTGCATGAATTGAAGTATTTTCTAGATATTAATTTACTACTGCTGTTGGATTCTCTTTCGTCTACCTATTCACTCCTCAGATTACTAAACTAGCTTAGAAAGTTTTCATTTATTCCTTGAAATTTCAATTTCCAAAGTGACTGATGTGAACGCCGATGTAATTACATTCTGAATGGATGCTTCTCATGTGCACACACACATGTGTGTGTATATATATGTATAGTTATATAGCTGGATCTCGAAGTGTCAGATGGTGGTACCCTTAAGGGCCTGCTAAGGCCTGGTGCTTCATGGAGCATTAAATCAGCTTTGATCGCCTGCCATTCCTTTCCCGCAAAAAAATTTATAGGAAAAGAATACTAAAGAAAACCTGGTGGTATACAATTTAGCAGAGTGAACAGTTGCATGTAATGTAATGAGGCGGTTTTTTGATTGCCTTTTCTTGTTAAAATCCAACATTGTGTCCCTGCATGCTGCAACTAGAAAATCTTTCTTGTCTAATTATCTTGAGAAATTAGTCACACAGAGTGCCAATTCACCAAAAATGTACTCCCTCAGTCCCTAAATGAAATGTCCAAATTTCTTTTAAGGGGTGCTTTTTATACATTTTAATGCAAAGATGCATAATTATTCTTGTTATTCACTTTCTAAATGTTTAGTTTCACGATAATAAAATGAATAGTGAATTTTTTTTTGGTAAAAAAGCATTTAGGGACAATTTTTTTTTTACAAAAAGACATTTGGACAATTTTCTTTAATTTGGACATTCATTAGGGACATAGGGAATAAAAGTGATCATCATGGGAGTGGCTCACTTGAGAGTGTCTTGAATTTGCTATAATCGTAGTCCACATGTGTTTATTAACATTTGCAACTGTACGGCGTTCATTTGTCATATAGAACAACAACAACAATAAAGCCTTAGTCTCAAAATGATTTGGGGTCGGTTAACATGAATTTTCATATTGATTTCATATGGAATGAATCGTCAAAGAAAAGAAGTGGATTTTTTTTTTCAAGTTTTAAATGGTAAAAAATAAAAAATAAAATAAAACATGTCTTCTGTAACTTTAGAGTTTAACGTAATTGTTTGATAGTGTATGAGGAGGATGACCGATTCTTAGATAGATACTCTTAAGCAAAAACTAGAGGAGGAACCATTCTAGTTTAAATTTTTTAGTTGAGGATATGATATTTTTCTTACCTAATTACGGGCCCCTTGACACACTGAGCATGATGGGCTGCTGCTTTCAATGTATGAGAATAGCCACTTTCTTTGCAAAATATGAGTTTTTTTTAGAAAGTTGTAAAATTTGAAAAAATTGACACGGTATAGAATTTACATACTGTTGTCTTTGGTCGATGTGTTCGCCGTTGCTCGGGCGTGCTACCTTTGTAGTGAATGTCACGTGTACAGAACGGCACTTGTGGTTGGCTTTGGTCCTTCGCTGACTTTCACTTCTTTAGTCGTCCTTTCCATGTACTAGTAGCAAAGCCGATTTGGAAATATTGTTAAATGATTTACTCAAAGTTTATGTAGGCGAGAAAGATTTTAACGGCTGATGATAACAATCAAGATTAAAATTAGAAAACATCGAAACAAAAGGAGGGAAAAATCGGGAAGGTGTAATACTAGAAGCCTGAAAAGATTAATAAAATTTGGCTATAAAATCATTGTTGGCACTTCTTGGTAGCTCTGAAAATTTGTTTGGTCATCTTTACTAATGAATGATAAAACAAACAATCAATAAGCGCAACAACTTGTGATGAAATTTTGTGGCTTTCTTTCATGTGATCTATTTGTATAAGTCCTCGAAACATATTATCTTTGATAAAGAATTAAGACTTGGGTGTTTAGCTAGCGAGGCGGTTGCAAAAATTTTGATAAGGGTAAATACTTACGATTGGGGGGGGTAGGGGCGGCGTGGAGGATCGTGAGGGAGAGCGCAGTGGTGCGTACGGGGTGATGAGTGGGTTTTAGAGATGGGTTCTAACTTGTGATAAAAAGTTTTGCTCCACGTATATCTTTACACCCGAGCTTTTTGCTAATCTTTTCTTGAGATGTTGCAATTTGCTTAGATAGTGAATTTCTTGAGTTTCTCGGGCACATTCAAATTGACCTTAAACAAAGCTTGCATTGTTGGTGATTTGACACTTTGATTTTCCGCTAGTATATTTGGTTTATTCTTGCTTGAGGAATATACATTATATACATGCATCCAGTTTATGCAACGTGAGTGTGCGTAGGTATTTTACAAAACAAATTTGGGACTTAGATATATGTAGTCGCTTACCTATCCATGTATTGTAGAAAGGTTAAGCGTGATTATGTGATTCTCTCTCTTCCCTACAGAGTTATGATTATCTATAGTTTATCTATTTCTTGACAAATTTCCTCGAATAACCGTTATGTTTTCGAAAGAAAGCGATGCTAATTGCATTTCTAATCATGGGAAATTTCATTATGAGAATGTTAATCCAATCATCCTAATCCTTTCTCTCCCGTTTTCGGAGTCAAAGCGACCTGACATAATTCGAGTTCCTAATTATTGAGCACTTAGGTTGTTTTCATGATTACCCAGCCAAATTAAGCCCTTTCCATATACTTAGTTCCTTGTGAACTTTAATGGCTGCGTGAGTCTCCTCTCTTCCTTCTATTCCCAGAAAGGTTCGTATCGTTATCAATCGATGATTCTCATCCTAAATTTTTACTATTTAGAAATATTGTTCGGTGATTCTTGAATTTCTTTTACGCAATATTACTATTAGGGCTTTGTATATGGATGTATAGTTTCCTCACGTCATTATGTATTGTTATTTTGAATTTGTGATTAAGCTAGACATATGCGGCGTAAGGGGAAAGAAGCCTTGGTTTCTGCCTCACCAGAGCCGTCAGCTTGAGGCTCTCGGCGGTACATTATGGTTGTTGAATCGCTTTGCTTAGGTGACGGAGAGGCAAACCTAACCCTACTTGTTAAAATGCAATCAATTGTAAATCTTGAATCAAAGCTGACAGAATCACACATATAAATCGAAATGCAATCAATTGTAAATACCGAAAGGAAAAGGCGGCACATACTGAGAGAATATTAGATCTGGAAAAGTTGTTGACGGTGTGCCGGTGATGGAAGAGAAGACGAACGCGAGGTGTTTTCATTGCAGAGCTCAATTTGTGGAGTTTTAATTGGCGCTGCTCATTAGTTAAGTAATTACGATTATTATTTATTAATTCGGAATTACGATTATACCACTTGTCATGTGGCGCGCATTGGCATTGTGTGTGTGTGTGTGTGTGTGGAGAAAGGAATTTGTGCTTTTGTTGTATATCCTCGTGTAAATACCTCGGTTCGGACCGCTCTCCATCGGCATATGGGAAACAACGGACTCACGCATTCGTGATCTCGAAAACTCGTAACCTCCAAAGGTTGAAAACCACCGCAGGCGAACGAAGAAAGACCTTTCGGGGATAAAATGGAACAGGAAGGACTTTGCGGGAATTACAAAAAAATCACTTGACATAATGGTCAGGTACGGATAGCACTGGTTTTGGATTTGAGGAATATTGCGGACTTTAAGGGGATTTTTTCGTCATTATTTTCACTCTGCAAAGTAGTCAAATCTAGGACCATTATGTCAAGTGACTTTTTTCGTAATTCTCCGCAAGAAGTCATACATTCCATTTTATCCACGAAAGGTCTTTCTTTGGGTTGGTTGGTGGTTTTGAACCTTTTGGAGGTTACGAGTCTTCGGGATCACGAATGTGTAAGTCCTGTTGTTTCCATATGCTCTTTCGGATGGAAGCGGTCAGGTATTTACGCGAGAATATCTGACAACAAAAAAGCACAAATTCCTTTCTCCTTACCACCACATGATGCAATGCGCCTCATGTGATAAGGGTATAATGGTAATTCTGTATTAATAAATAATAATCGTAATTACTTAATGAGCATGGGCGCGATTAAAATCCACAAATTGAGTCGGGTGCGAATCGCCTCAGCGTTCGTCTTCTCAGTCCGCCGGCAGTGCCGTCGGCTGTTTCGTTCAATATTCTACGTATGTAGCGCCTTTCCTTTCGATGAATTACAATTGATTGCATTTCGATTTATATGTGTGATTACATTGTTTGATTCGATATTCTGATTGATTGCATTTTAACAAGTAGAGGTTGAATTGGATTTGTCTTCTCAAAGCCGTAGCATTCACTACCATAATGCAGTATTCTTTGGCGAGCTGGTGGGCAACTGGGGCTTTGAAACCAAGCTTCTTTCACTTATCTTGCGTATGCCTTGCGGTTAATCAAAAATTCAAAAATAACAATACGTAATGACGGAGGAAGCGTCATTATACAAAGCCTTATATGTAATATGCGGCGAAAAGAAATTCAAGAATCACCGAACAATATTTCTAAATAGTAAAAATTTAGGATGAGAATCATCGATGATAACGTCTGAACCTTTGAATAGGAGAAGTGGAGAGAGGAGACAATCCGTGGCCATTAAAGTTTGTCGAAAGAAACGGTTATATGGAAAGGAGCTTGATTTGTTGGGTAATCATGAAACAACTAAGGTTTCTTGAATTAGGAAAGCGAATTATGTTGTGTCGTTTGACTACAACGGAGAGAAAGATTAGGATGATTGGATTAACATTCTCATAATGAAATTTCCATGATTAGAAATGCGATTAACATGCGGCTTTATTCGAAACATAACGGGCCTATTTGAGGAAATTTGTCGAGAAATAGATAAACTATGGATAGTCGTAACTCTTGGGGAAGAGAAGAATCACATGTCACAGATTAACCACTTTCTACAATATAAGTGGATAGGTAGCGACTACATATATCGGGCTAATTGAGTTTTGTAGAATATCTACGCACGCTCATGCACGTCATAAAGCTGATGACATATAATGTATATTCCTCATTAAGAATAAACCAAATATACAGATGGAAAATCAAAGTGTCAAATCACCCAATGCATCTGTTGTTTGAAGTGTCCCGGTGTCTGTGCTCAGAAAATTCACTATCGACAAATTGCAACATCTCGAAGATTAGCAAAAAGCTGCAGTAGAAAGATATACGTGGAGCAAGCTTTTATCACAAGTTAAACCCGTCTCTAAAACCACGCGTCGCCTGCGTGCTGTTGCTCCCTAAGTGCCTCTCTTACGCCGCCCTACCCCCCCCATTGTAAGTATTTACCCTTATCAAAATTTTTGCAACCGCCTTGTGTGATGATGTGTGTTCGAAAATTTTCCCATTTTTTGTTTGAAAAAAATCAACGAAAACGGAGTCGCCACGCCATTTTAATTTTGAGGGCCAAAACTTTGAAAAAAGCCCGAGATCGAGGAGATTTTAGGTTCGGAGGTCATGTTACGCGCGGGAAGGACGTTAGTGTGCACCGGAATGCCTCGTAAAACGAGTCTTCCAAGTGAAAATCATTTGTGTGTGTGTGTGTGTGTGTTTTGGCCAAAATAAGTTGAAACTCGAGAAAAGTAAAAATAGGGATATCTTTTGAGGCTTTAAACTGATTCCATGATGATTTTTTGGGGGATTTTTTGGATTGAGATTTGGTACTCAAAAGACCTTTTTGAAGTTGAGAGCCATTTCTGCCAGAATGAAAAGGCAGTGGACCTTTGATTTTGAAATGTATTCAAGGGTCTTAAAACTTCATAATCTGGATAAACTCAGAGAATGAAAGTTGTTCTAGACACCTTAAATAAGGTTTGTGCGAAGGAATTTTCCATTTTGGAGAAGATTTGAGGGTCAAAACCTTCTGGAAACCTCGAGATATGAGATCTGGATTCCCAGGAAAGCTGATGAACTAGCCTCTGAAAGAAAATTTGAAAAGAGGAGTTTTACTCACCCAAAAATAAAGTAAAAATATGTCTGGAAAGCTCTGTATGTTGGCTACAAAAAGTGTTTTGTAGTCAACACCAAATTCAAGTTCAATCTGTGTCTAAAAATTAAGACAATGGACTGAGGTCTGGGAAAATTGCTACTGGACAGACAAGCTTCTCAAGAAGGAGAATATGATTTTAAGGGGTTTTGCATCCGTACTTGTCCCCATTTCCACTAGGTTTTGGTTAGTGATCACTAGACATTTTAGTGGTGAATCAACTATACCAAACCATCCTTGGGAGTACATTAGGACTAAGCATTTCATTTTGCTTGGGAAGGGGATTTTTACCACTTTGAAAATGAGATTTTATGCTTGAAAATGGTTTTAGGGTTTTGAAAATGAGTTTTCTTTGCAAGAAAGTAAGAGAACTTGAGAATAATGTTGATCTTTGTAGAAGATCATCCGTGGAGATGGTCTTCCATGGTGATCTTCTTAGATCTAGAGCAAGAAGATGAAGGAACTACATTTTGTAGTTTGAAGATGCATGCATGGATGAGATTTAGGGTTAGGAAAAGAGGGTTTACCAATCTTCCTTGTGTTCTTGAGTGTTTGGCTTGAGTGTATGAGTGTTTAGGGCTTTAATATGAGAGTGAGTGGATGAGTATGAATTGGGAAAGATTGGAGAGAAAATGGTGACAATTCAAGTGAATTCTCACTTGTTTTCTCTCTATATTTCGCCCAGAGGTTCGGTGCAAAATGTGTTGTTCCCTCTTATTTTTGTATTTGGAGGGCTCGATTTATAGCCCTACGAAATATGCAAAGATGTCAGCGCGGATAGGGTTGCTTAGCGTGCATGTTTGTTCATTAAATGCGGCTCCGGCTTTGGACCTGAGGAATAAAATTCAAAAATCTCGGCGAGAAAATGTTTTTCAACTTCTATTTGGGTTTTATTCTTAATTCTTTTGCTTTTTGAGATTCCTTGGAAGGTTTAACTCTAAATAGCAATGCCCATTTTACCCTCAGCTTTGTTAGAAATGTTAGGATAGTTAGGAATTGTTAGAAATGTTATAACTTTCGTTAATTTTCTAACGAAAATTCTAACAAGCTCAAATTGGAGCACTTACGGTAGCCCCTCGGCGACGGCGCGCTTACCCGAGGAAGCGGGGTCGTCGATAAGGGTAAGGCTCCGTATTTGGCGGGATGATCAGTGATCGGGTGGGTGAACCTAGCGATAGGCTACCTACGTATCCAGTGGGAATCGGCTTGATCGTAGTTCGGGTCTTTGACCACAGGGATGATGGCATTTTAGGTGCCTCGAGCACGATGGGAAAGAAGCGAGTTACGCGGACGGTTCTTTGGAAAGAAACTTTTCGGTCTTGAGGATAAGAGATGACCTTTTTTGGTCGATGGCTATCACGTTCTGTGGGGATAGGAATGACCATTTTCGGTCTCTGCTGGGGATGATTGCGATTTATCGTTTTTCTAGTGATAGCGTCTTAGGTGCCTCAAACCTTGGAGATGGCGTTTTAGGTGCCTCGAACCTTGGAGATGGCGTTTTAGGTGCCTCGAACCTTGAAGATGGCTTTTTAGGTGCCTCGGACCTTGATGATGGCATTTTAGGTGCCTCGAACCTTGAAGATGGCTTTTTAGGTGCCTCGGACCTTGATGATGGCGTTTTAGGTGCCTCGAACCTTAATTTGAAATGGCCTTTCGGTGGACTTTGTCTGCTGCCGAAGGATAGGGTGACCGTTTTGGTCGAGGGGCTGGACCTAATGATAGGCTACCTACGTATCCCTAGTGGGAATCAAGCCCTTTCGTAGTTCGAGTACTACTCGAGATTTCGTTGGCTTTTGGGATTAGTTAACTTTCTTTGGGGATTTCGTTAGCCTTTCTTTGAGGAAAATCGGACGTATTCAAATGCAGGGAAAATGGAAACGTATTCGTGGGAATTGGTCTTACGTTTGATTGTGCCGTTTGGTTTTGATGAAAGATACGGGATCTCGTTATCTTTCTCGGGAGATCGGTCTTACGTTTGGCTTAGGGAAGATTTTGATGAAAGATACGGGATCTCGTTATCTTTCTCGAGGAAATCGGTCTTACGTTTGGCTAGCAGGGAAGGTTTTGATGAAAGATACGGGAGCTCGTTATCTTTCTCGGGGCACTCGGTCTTACGTTTGGCTGTAGGGGGTAATTTTGATGAAAGATACGGGATCTCGTTATCTTTCTCGGGGCACTCGGTCTTACGTTTCTTTGGCTAGGGAAGATTTTGATGAAAGATACGGGATCTCGTTATCTTTCTCGGGGCACTCGGTCTTACGTTTGTGCTAGGGGAAGATTTTGATGAAAGATACGGGATCTCGTTATCTTTCTCGGGGCACTCGGTCTTACGTTTCTTGCTTGGGGGTAATTTTGATGAAAGATACGGGATCTCGTTATCTTTCTCGGGGCACTCGGTCTTACGTTTGGCTATAGGGAAGATTTTGATGAAAGATACGGGATTTCGTTATCTTTCTCGGGGCACTCGGTCTTACGTTTCTTTGCTTAGGGAAGATTTTGATGAAAGATACGGGATCCGTTATCTTTCTCGGGGCACTCGGTCTTACGTTTATTCTGCAGGGAAGATTTTGATGAAAGATACGGGATCTCGTTATCTTTCTCGGGGCAATCGGTCTTACGTTTGGCTGCAGGGAAGATTTTGATGAAAGATACGGGATCTCGTTATCTTTCTCGGGGCACTCGGTCTTACGTTTGGCTAGCAGGGAAGATTTTCTTGGGGCTTTGGTTAACTTTGGTTAACTCGGTCACGTTTGTCAAGTTGGGGCCGAATTGCGAGTCACGGAAATTTTAAGGGGCAAAGGGTCATTTGACCCTTGCAATCTATCCGCGCGGATAGGGTTTGAAAATCGGGGGTATTAATTAGGGCCAGCGCCCTTTTCTTCTTCCCATTCGGTTTTACGGTTTGTCGAGAGAAAAGAGAGAAAGTGAGAAATCCGCCATTTTTGGCCTAAAAAGCTTCGAAATCTTAGATTTTCTTCGATTTTCGAGCAATGGAACATGGGAAGGCGCTTTTCAAGGTGAGGGACGTGGCCCGGTAGCGGAGAGGCGGTGGAGCTCGTCAGGATGAGGAGGCATTACAATCTTTCGCAATCGGTTGCGGAGGAGCATTACCCGATGCTTGGCAACATTGGGCTTCGGATTCGAATCTCGAACGGTATACTTTGAAACCCTTTGATCCCTTTGTTGATTTCTTGTTTGAAATTTGAATTTTGGGTGATTTTTGAATTTTTTTTTTTTTGAAATTGAATATTGCATGTTCATTGTCTTTGAATCTTGATGATTATGTGAGTAACCCAAAATGTGCATTTTGCTTGGGAAAAAGAATTGGCATTTTCGCCATTTTTTTTTTAAATTCGAAAATTGCATGTGAAAATTCGAAAATTGTGATTTTTTTTTGAAATTGAATATTGCATGTTGATGATGATGATTTTTGAAATTGAATATTGATATTGATGAATGATGATTTTTTTTTGAAATTGAATATTGATATTGATGAATGATGCAATGCATGCATTTTGTTTGGAAAGAATGGGCATTTTGCCAATATGAGATGTATGTATGTTTAGGATTTTTTTTTTTTGAAAAGTGGGACGGATTTTTCCTCCCGTTGCATGTAAGATGGATGATATGCATGTATGCAAAATTTTTTTTGAGATGATGGATGGTATGCATGTTATTTTATGAAAATGGGACGGAGTTTTTACTTAGTAGGAATGCATCTTTTCTTTTGATGAATGCATTGGGATTTCTTTGAAAAGCTTTTCTTTTATGCGAGAAAAATGGGGCTATGCTCATTGTATCTTTGTTATCTTTGTCGAAATTTTTTTTTTAATGCATGTGTATGCTTTTTTTTTTTTTTTTGCAAATGCAATTTTTTTTTTTGACATTTTCTCTCTCTTTTTTTTTTTTGCAGGGCGGAAACCGTTTTGTGACGGAGCGGCTGAACAAAATGAAGACTCGAGGATCGGTGGAGTCCGTGATTGACTTGTGGGACCGGCTTGGAATGCGGGCCGAGGAGCTTTGCGAGTCAGAGCAGTTGTTGTCGAGACGGGGCTTTGGGAGTTCGTTGAGTGCTTGAGGGCCCAGTGGTCAAGTTCCCAAGAGCAAAGGGCTTGATGTTTGCTGCGGCGCGGCATTGGTGGGGACGCGACCCGCACCTTCCACTTCTTGCACGGGGCGAGGCTACGGTTACGCCCTCCGACTATCTTTGCGATTACGGGCTGTCCTTTAATGGGCCCAGCGGCATTGAGTGGCGGGATGGCTACGGCCCGATCTTGATCTGCGAGCTCTTGCAGGATTTTCCTATTCCCAAAAGGGGATGGGGATGGAGTATCTTAGTGGTCTACGCGCAAGATTGTGGAGACCATAGCGAGTTATGAGGAAGGGGAGGAGAGGATAGGCGCCGTCGGATTGCCGGGGCCTTCTTGTGGTTTGCTTTCTCGAGCACGCTCTTTGGACATGCGAGGACGGCGGTCTTTGCCTTGTTGAGGTCCTTGGAGGACATGGAGACGGTTGGAGATGTCTCGTGGGGAGAGGCGAGTGGCGAGCTTTTATTTTGCTCTTGATAGGTACGGCGGAAGGCTGTGAGCTCTTTGTCTTGCTTTGAGTTTGCCACTGGAGGTATAAGCTCTCTTTTTGCTTTCCACTCCTTTTTTTTTGAGCACGCACTTTTCTTTTGCCTTTGGATTGATTGGATTTTTACCTTTCGCGGTATGGGCGTTGGAGTTTTTCACGTCACGATGTGGCGGCGGCGGCGGAGTACGTCGGGCGTATCCGGCCATGCGGTCTTGGTCCAAGCATGCCGGGAGAAGATAAGCTCCGGGCGTACGACTCTCAGTGCGCGGATTGCCTTCCTTTGACGGAGGCCGAGACGGATGAGGGGATGATATTCTTCCCACAGGATCGCTTTGAGGTGGCGCGGTGAAGGGCCCGAGATACGGGGTGCGGCGGAGGATTTTGAGGGTCGACTGCGATGCATATTATGCGGGAGAGAGGGTGACGCGCCGGCATGGCGTGGGTCGCCTTTGAGGACAGGTGGAGCCTCCGTCGATATGATGCACCCGGCGATCGGTCAGTGACACAGGATGATTCTGAGCCGGCCGGCACTTCTCGGATTTCGTGGCGATTGAGCCGTATACGACATTCGTCTTGAGGAGGCGAGGATGCCTCGGGTTACGGATAGGGAGGGGCTTGGGATCCGCGGTACCCTCGGACGGATTTTCCTATATCCAGGGATGGGGTCCGATTGAGGGTGCGAATCCCTCGGCCGGCGACTTCCGCGAGCTTTCCGGCCTCGTCAGGGTATGAAGGTATGGCTTCGCCTTTTCCCCTTCTTTTCTTTCTTTTGTTTCATCATCTTTAGCATCACCTCTTTTTTTTTTGGCGCTTTGCTTTTGTGCGGTTTTCGGAGGTGGTCGTCGAGAAGGCGGCAGAGAAGCAAGTGATCGGGGCCAAGAGATTCATCGGGAGGATGGTCGCTTGCGGGGCTCCTCGAGGCTAGAGCGAGGCGACCACGGCGGCGCACATCGGACGGGAGGCTTCCCTATTCGCTCGAGAGACTTCCTCGAGAGACTCCTCTGTCTCCTCTCCTTGATCCCAGCGGTGTTGCCTTCGGATCACGTCATTCTCGGGGATCCACACGGGCGGGGACACGTATGGCGGCATGGCGGAGTCGTCTTCGTGCGTCCGGGAGTCCGACGCCTTCACCTTCGGATACGATTTTTCGCGAGATCTCGGCTTGCCCTATCGGAGCGTGCCGGTTGGTCACGATGAGCCTCTTTACGGAGACGAGGACGATTACGAGCCAGATTTTCGGGGCTCTGAGGAGAGCGGGCCCGAGTCGCAAGAGGGCGGGGGGCGGCATCGGGCGGCGGAGACTCCGATTGATTTTTTTTTGAGATTTGAGATTGAGATTTAGATTTGTACAGCTTATGCACTTTTTTTTTTCTTCTTTTTTTTTGGATGTAATAATTTAGGATTTTATTTATGTTTGTTTGTTTTTTTTTTTTATGCACACTCTTTTTTTTTTTTTGGAATGTAATAATTTAGGATTTTATTTGATGAATGCAATGCGGTATGAATGCGGTGTTGCATGAGCCTTGGTTTTTTTGCAAGGGTGTTTGGTATATGGGTGGTTTGGGGAGGTTTTGCACGGGTTTCGAGCAACGGGACGGAATATTCCTCTTTTGGTGTAGCGGCTTGGAGTACATTGCGAGATTTTTTTGGTAATGACACTTGTATCCGCGCGGATAGGGTCAAGAATGCGCGGTTTTCATTTATTTCGGTGGTTGGATATGGTTTGGACCATAAATGTCATTGAAACCTCATCTTACAGAGTTCAAACTCCTTTGGAATTTCGGGAGAGAAGAGAAAAAACATGGAAATGGCCAAAAATTCTCCAAAATTGTCCAAAGAAAGGCAAATTTTGTTCTTTGAAAAGTTCAAGGAGTGGTGTAGGGAGATTATGCACGGGAGAAGATCATTCTTTGAAGAAAGGTACAAGATACGATGCTTGTGGTCTCTCGAAAAGAATTGGTTCCGGATTATGACCTCTTAAGAGCTTCTTGCTTCGTTTTGGGATACTAGAAGGCATGTCTTTTTGCCTTTCCTTCAACGAGATTGTTCCATTGTCGAAGAATTTCGGGCCTTGCTTGGAGGTCAGGAGGTGGAAGAGATAGCGGTTCCCTTGCCGGAGGGCTTCTTTCTTTCGGCAGTTGTGCGTCCTCCTTCAATCTTTCCCGGAGGAAGCGCAAGAGTATGATCAGCGGTCCCGATCATTTCGATATTTCCGGTCTTCCCGACAGATTTAGGGGCCTAGGTTTGGTAGATGATGCCTATTGGGATGCCTTTGCACTTTGTATGTTTGGCGCCCTGTTCATGAGTCTATTCCTTTGGGATTTGCCATCGGTCTGCTAGATGTTGTCGTTCGGCTGTCGCACAGGCGAGAGATGTCGTTCCTTTGATTACGGGGAG